>VYXD01005580.1:2526649-2576375 GCA_013397195.1 Hylia prasina | reverse complement strand
TTCCAGAGTGAACAAATCAAATTCTCCCAGCCTTTCTTCACAGGAGAGGCACTCCATCCCTCTAGTCTTGGTGGCCTCCTCTGGACTTGTTCCAAGAATGTCCTTCCTGTACTGGAGCCCCAGAGCTGATGCAGTGCTCCAGGTGGATCTCAGCAGAGCAGAGCAGAGGGGCAGAATCCCTCCCTGCTGCCCACCCTGCTCTGGATGCAGCCCCAGCACACGTTTGGCTGTCTGGGCTGTGAGTGCACATGGCTGGGGCATGTCCAGCCTCTCATTCACCCCAAGCTCTCCTCAGCAGGGCTGCTTTCCATCTCTCCAACCCCCAGCCCAGGCTGATACCTGGGGTTGCCCCAGCCCAGGGCAGCGCCTGGAATTTGGTCTTACTAAACCTCCTGATGTTCCCATAGCCCCACCTCTTAGCCTGCCCAGGTCCCTCTGGATAACATCCTGTCCTTCAGGTGTGAAGCTCAACTTCAACTACGTTGAAGCTCAACTGCAATCACTGTCAAAGGAAAATTATTTAATCTCTTAATGAGAGATGAAATTGCAGCTCTGATTTGCTGTGTTACCATTTATTCCTGACTGTACGTTGCAGTCATTTTATATCCCCCAGAGAGATGCTTTTATAGAAGCATGCAGATTACTTTTTATAGTTCTAAATCTTTTACTTCTTTATTTGCAACTTCAAGTAACTTTTTAATTAGCTTGTCAGATAGCAAAAAGGCTAAGTAAGGTACTCCAGTGGGTAATAATCCTGAACAAGCAAAATACAATGTAGAGGAGAAACAACCATATTTACTAGACAAGCCTACAGTGTATCAAAAGATTTAGCTCATATGAGAGATAAAATTGCAAAACAATTCAAAACAGTACTTTAAAATATTTGAAAATCCAAGCACTTGCTCTGGTATATTTTTTTACTTCAAATCACATGTTTAATATTCATTTTAGTATCCTCAATATTTGGCTTGATGTGAGTGCTGGGAAGTTTATCACAATTACTAGATGACAGATAGTGTTCAGATTAACTTCCTAGGCTTAGGAAATCTGACAGTCACTTGTCTCCAGACAAATCATACTCTGACAAGATGATGTGCTGATGACTCTCCATTTTCTGTAAATTCTGCAATTTTTCATTCTGCGATTGCACAGTAAGAGAAAGGCAACTGACCTTGCTAAAATCAATGCTCCCCAAAGTAAAAGAAGCCTTTGATTTGGTCAAGATTTTCTTGTGAATGCTGTTGAAACTTTACAATACATTGATTTTTGATAAGCTAAAAAATGGATCTGCAGAGGTTGCATTGCGTCCTCACACTGGGAGTTTGTCACATACATTTCATCCCCAGGTTTATTCCTCTTAATTGACCATAGGATGAAGTTGTTATTTTATTATCCAACTCCCGTGCTGGGGAGTATAATGAGGAAAGTGGAGTACTCACAGTTGTTCACATTTACAGTCTACTCTGCTCATAATAGATATCACACCATAAAAAGGTGACTCCTGTGCTGAAGAATTCATATGGGATAAAAGAGAGAAGAAGATGCTGTGGGAACTGGACAGCCTTGGTGCTGCAACTGTAGTGTGTGACCAAGGAACCCATGGTAAAGTTCTTGGAGTTGCAGGGGAGCACTACAGGTCTCAATTTCCCCCTTCTCCCCAGGGAATCTGTA
Organism: Hylia prasina; assembly: GCA_013397195.1. Lineage (NCBI taxonomy): Eukaryota > Metazoa > Chordata > Aves > Passeriformes > Sylviidae > Hylia > Hylia prasina. The sequence continues at coordinate 2,574,704 of VYXD01005580.1, read as the reverse complement.
TCCCTGGCAACACCAAAATTACTGCAGCAGAAAGGCAGAATTGGTCTTACTGCTTGTTTGGGGGGATTCACTGGAGTGTTTTGTTGACTTTTTTGTTGACAAGAATTAATTTACTGAGAGCACACCAGGCCTGTCCTGCTGGTGGCTCATTTAAAGGTATAATTTAGGGACTTGTTTGAGTTATTGATTTATAACTGTTTTAGGGTGGGAGATAAGGGAATGTGATCCATGTAGCTGGTTGTCACATTTTTCCTTGAGCTCACTGGATTTAGGGGCTGGCTTGGCTGATGCAGAGCATTGCAACACCAGGGCTGTGCTCAGGTGAGTGTCTCCCTCTCTCCCTGCCCACTAGCCCACAGGGTGCTTTCACTGGCCTCACTTACTGAGTAACAGAGTGGTTCTGTCCTCCTGTGCAATGTCCTGGGCCGGGGAGGTGACAGGTGCACTTCAAGCCTCTTCCCAAACCCTAGGGGAGATCCCAGCAGGAACCTGCCCAGAAGCCAGGGGAGAAGCAGGGGGTCCTCCAGTCCCTGCCCCGTGGTGCTGGCACCCAGGAGGTGCTCAGAGAAAGGCTCTGAGCTTTGAGAAGGGTGCTGAAAGGTGCTCTGAGAAAAGCTGGGTGCTGGGGACACCAGAGGAGGCTCAGCTGGGACCAGCTTCTGTGCAGGGAAGGGGAAGCAGCAGGCAGAGCTGTGGTCACCTCCTGCCAGGGGTTTCTTTACTTCTGCCCAGGAGACCACAGAAGTTTCCCTTCACTCCTCAACAATGCAGCCAGGCTGCTGCAGAACACAGGTTTAAGACACTGAAGATTTTTTTGTTAATAGGTTTCCATTTCAAAATCTGGAAGGTTTTATTCAGCAGGGCACAGATTTTTCTGTCAAATCTAATCCCAGCCAATGCCATGCCATAATCTCCTAATTACACTGTGCAGTAGGATCAGTCTCTCTAATCCCTAATTATATCTTTGCTTGGAAAATGTTTAGTCCCACTTCTGTCTCTTCTACATGGTCTCCAGCTGCCCAAAGGATCTTCACAGCTGCTAATAGTAATAATCTGCTGAGGTAGATCTCAGTAGTTTCTTAGAAGGAAACTACAAATTCTCCCTAAAAAGTAATTCAGTTATCCCAAAACTGTTCATCAATTTGACCCAAATTTGTGAGGAAAAATAACAAACAAGCAAACAAAAATGTGATTAATTGTTGGTGACAATTTCTCCCCACTACAGAGAGAGGATACTGCAGGATGCTCCTGGCCCCACAGGCTTGGAGACTTTCAGTTTGCACTGGAAAACTCTCACCCATAAAGTATCAGAGACTCATATCCACTCCAAATGAATCCCCACCCACCAGGGACAATTTAGCCAAGGAACAGTGATTGCCTGGCTATTCAGGAGATCATCCCTGAACAAGAGATTATTTGTTGGTCAATTGGACACAGCAGCAGCGTTTTGGGTCAGTGTGAGACCCTTGTCATTCACCCAGTGCAGTGGGGGCACAGCTGCCTTCTGAGGGAGGATTTCTCAGCATGATGCTGGCTGGCATCTGGCATCTTGAATGTGTAGGAATAGATCTGTGTATGGAGCCTCTCCTTTTTTTCTTTTTCTTTTTTCTTTTTTTCTTCTTTTTTTTTTTTTTTTTTTTAACAAATGCAAGGAAATAAAATGTTTTAATGTGGGTCAGATGGAATGGTTTTTGTGGACAAGGCTTTTTTTAGCTAAAAGAAACACCTGCAAATTTTACATACTGCTCACTCTGGTAATTGCCTCCTTGTTTCTTTTATTAACATTTTGGTTCAGCGGTTGAACTGAAGAAAAATCAGTAATTTTCTCAAACCAGATCATAATGCTGGGATTGGGTTGCCTCCCTGTTCAGAATAATAATGGTGGTCTGCTTACTGTATGTGTCAGTTTAGTGACCTGTGGACCTGTGCAAAGTCTGTAGTAAAAATAATATGTGGTTCTTCTTCAACCCTGTACAGCTTCCACTAAAATAAAATAAAATAAAATAAAATAGCAGTGGTCTGTGCATCCAGCCTTACCACAGTAGTAGCTGGTAGAAGCCACTTGATAATATTTCATCAGAGATTTAACAATTACTATGTAAAAAAATTGCAGAGTTAGATTAATTTCATATTATTAGAAATGTGAACCATTAATATTTTAAGAAGGCCATTAAGGGGTAGAAGGCTAAAAAAGATGATCCAGCAGTACCAGGAGGGCTTGGAGACAGGTTTGAAAGTAGCATGTAGTTCAAAATGCTTTAGGAAAAACAGGAACAGGCCATGAAGAGTGTGGGGTATAGAGGTGGGAGGCGTTTGATGCAAAACGAAGTTTGCTTCCTAAAAATCCCTAAGAAGGAGTGGGAGTGGTGCTGACGGGGAAGGGAGGGGAGGTCACCCCGCTCCTCCTTCTGGCGGGCACTGGACACTGCACTGACTGCACCGGCACAGACCTCCCTCTTTTAATAAGAGCCTTAGATATTACAAGCAGCGTGATTTTAAATTTCAGCCTCAGTGGGGACACCACTTGTTTGTCCCCCCTGCTGGCGGGTAGTCCTTCCTTTCCCTGTGTTCAGATGTGACCATGAAAATGCCCCAACATTCATCTCAACTGAGAAAACCCAAAGTCTGGGGAATACTAGCCTGAGTTCCCAAACCAAACACGTCTGACAGTGTCTCTGTGATGCTGGAAGCATTTGACAGGAGCAGAGGACAAACAGGGTGGCATCAGCCCAGGATGTCTTTTGAAACAGCAAATGTTACTGACAGGAGAGCTGAGTCATTGCAAAGGTATCTCAGCTCTTGGACAGGTATTTTGGATGTGTAATGCTGAAGGTAGGGTACCATGGACAAGCTGCATCACCCACTGGTTTCAGAGCCCAGCACTGCTGTGCCAAGGGCACTGAGGCAGGCACAGATCAGTTTTGTGCACACGTCAGATTGAAGCCCTGGGACATGGCATGACCATTCCCCACACTCCATGGAGTGGGAGAAGCTCATAGGAGAGGGATTGGTGTTTGTGTAGGAGGTGACTTCAAGGAAAGAAAAGTGAGTAGGAGGACCTTCAATATTCCCCTTTTGGAGGTGGAGAGCTGGCTCTTGCCTGGGCTCAGGATTACTCTATCACTCAGAGATGTGCTCCAGGACAGAGAAACTGCCATTTCTTTGGAGATGGAGCTGCAACAGGGCTCCTGTGAGGTGCAAGCAGTCCCTCAGCCTGGTGCTGCACAAAGGCTTGATACTGCCCAGACATTTTGTACAAGTGAAGCAGGATTTTTGACACAGCAAAGGCTCTAAAACTCAGGAATTTCTAATTGCCATCACAACCCTCTCATTGCATGACCAATACTCAGTATGTGACACAGCATTAATTATACATTTTAATTCACAAATTGTAGCTAATTACTGTTGTCCTGGCAAGAGATTCTATACTTCATCTTGTTCACATACACAGGGTTGGTAGGAATACATCAGAGAAATCAGATACAAATCAGAGATTTGTTCTACCCAAGCCAGTCATTCAAGAAGTATAAAACTGCAATGAATCTTGGGCAAGTAGTGGCAGCAAAAGGCTGAGGGCCAGCTGGAGGCACATCCCTGAGTCACAGTGTGAGGCTGAAAGCCATACACTCTTTCATCATGTGTGAAGAGCAGATTTGGACTCCCTGATTTGTTAACCTCACATCTTTCCTGGCATCACAGCCAGCTTGGAGGTGTATCTAGTGACATATAAGTATAAATAGTATTTATTCACACAAGCTAATTCCCTAATTTTTAAGGAGGAGCAGCAGCAGAGGCTCCATCCCGGGACCATGGCAGCTGGGGCACCCACGCCTGCCTGGGGCAGCTCCAGGGCACTGGGAAGCAGCAGGACCCACCACAGAGTCTCGGTGCCTTAGGGCTCCCAGGTCCTCCCTGCTGAACCCTCCGGGCCTTCCGAGCCATCCAGCCTTGGGGTCACGGCCCCAGCAGAGGTGACACTCTGGGCCCTGCTGCCGACAGCCAGAGGTGCTGAAAACGTGCCCCTGCCTGTGCCGAGCCCGGGCTGTGCCTGTGTGTGACAGGCAGGGACACGTGTGCCACCGCCGTGCTGCCCCAGCTTCCCATTCCCTCTGAACGTGTCCATGGCTGCCCGTGGCATCACCAACATCCTGGTTCCGGGTCGTGCCCTGCTGCTGCTCCCGAGGATGTGAGTCACTGGGCAGGGGTGAGCAGGCTGCTTCCCCTCAACGCCCTGGCCTGAGGTCTGAGGGTCGGTTTTGTTTTTATTTTGTTTTGTTTTCATTAAATATGCCTTTCCCTATGGGCAAAAGCCTGCCCTTTGCAAGGGAAGGTCATGGCAGAGCTCAGTCAGGGCAGCTGAAGTGCACAGGCAGGGGCAAGATGTTGTGTGCACCTGCTTTGGAGCAGTTTGAGAGGCAGAGCAGGAGCAAGGAACTCTAGTCTGAACACATCCCTACCAACCTCATCCCTTCCATCAGCATCTTAGTTATTAACATTAATTATTTAATGCTTAATAATGACATTATACCTCTGCTACTGACATACTGTGAGATTAAAAAAAAAAAATCATTCTGTACCCCTATATGCAATCTTTACACAGAAAAGAAGTCTGACCTCTGTGAAGTGTTTCATAAACCAAGAGCAAAAAAAATGGTTTTCCCCCAGGAGCTGTTTTCCCTATTTCAAGCAAGACTTTCCCAATTCTTATTTGTCTGCTTATAAAAAAATGTTTTAAAAGTTCAGCAGTAAGAAGTGCCCTTATAGAAACAAATTGTGCAGAGTCTTCAACATGTGACAGTCTGGGGTAATCTCACTGACAGTATTGCACACGCATTAGAACACACATCAAATGAAAATGGTATTTCAGAGGGGAACATATTCCACGTCACTCCCCCACAAGAATATTTCTGAGGGTAGGAGAGACCTGCAGCTGTTGGGAAAGTATTAGTCTCATTGCAGAATGAGTCAATATTTAGTGACATATCTTTTTCCAAGTAAATCAGAGTGCAGGACAAGATCTTGCACTTTACTGATGCTCTGGAGGTGCTTGTGCAGGAGAGATGTGGCACAAAACAGCTGCCTATCCCCATGCCCTGGTGCAGAAGTGCAGCAGCCACCACTGGTCCCTGACAGCAAGTGCCCCCTTGGTCTGCCCTGGCAGGAGCAGCTGGAGGGTGGCTGCTGCCAGCACTGGTGGTGTGGCCACAGTTTTAGGAGACACACTGCATTTTCAGGGCTGTTTTTGCTCCTTGGTGAACACTCACTGTGTCCCGTAGAGTGGGCAGCAAAGAGCTCTCCATGCAGGACTGCAGCCAGCCCAGTCTCTGCCTTGGAAACAGACACACTAAATAAAATGTGAGCTCTTCTGACTTTTGGTACTGGGCCCAGTCTGCACCAAGTTGGTTCATGCAGCTAATGCCCTGCTGGGGCAGATTAGCTGCTCCTTTCCCACCTCCAGAGGGATGCTCATCCACAGCTGCTCTGCTCCCTGGAGTGGTTGGAGCTCCAGCCACGGGCACTGCTGGGGCTGCTGCTGACTTCAGGCTGCGTGGGCTGGGGCTGCACTGGCAGTGGGAACAGCCCTGCCTCACTCCACACTCGTGGTGTAAACAGAGTGAGGTCATTTCAACTGGAGAGCATCCACAGGGATGACTCTGTGTTGAAGGATCAGCAGAGCATAACAGTCTCCAAACATACATGCATGCATCTACACACATCTTTGTGTATATATATACATGTGGGGTTGTTTTAATATATATATTACACACACACCTGAATGAAGAGTGCAATCATTTTGTAGTGCTATGAGAAGCCTGAGGTATTTGGTGTATTAAGCAGCAGTCAACTTCTACCTGACTTTAATGAGTGTTTGTTAATGCCTGTGTACTAAATGACTGCTGACTGAGTCAAATACAAATGATTATATCAGTAACATGTACAGAAGATAAACCCAACTCCTCAGCTAAATTCATTTCCCTGCTCTCCTTCTCTAGCTGGCATTTACAAGCTCCAAGCCTAGAAAACAATCCTGCTGCAATAATCACACACAACCAGCTACAAGCACAGACCAGAGTCATGGGGATGATTTAGGCTGCAATAACACCCTGTGATATTTAATTTTTGACTAGCATTCATAATATCACAACTACACAGGTGATGGAGAAGAGGTAGGTACATACCCACAAGATGAAAAGCCAGTGCAGGGAGTGCAGTATGCCTCAGGCAGGAGCTGAAATAGCTGCTGAGGAGGGTAGAGCCCAGCCCTGCTCTTCATGAGAGGTTCAAAAACAGTTTTTTGCAAATATTCTTTCTAAACTCAGCTTTAAAAAGGGGGAGGAGAGGGTTTTTACAGCTCCTTGAAGGTATATGGGAAGTGAGAGTAGGAAATTCTGTGCAGACCCATACACTGTACATGAGTCATGACTTTCTGTTTCAATTTATTTAGCTTCTGGGTTTGGTTTTCATTGCTGCTACATTCACCCTCTGGTTTAGTAGTTTTTTGTGGTTAGAACAGCCAAGACATGGGAACTCCTGGTCTGGCCCTTCCTCTGCCCAAGGGCAGTGGCAGACTCTTGTTACCCTCTCAGCTCCACCGGTGGAAGTTCGTCACTTTTCTATGGAGTCCATAAATATTTCTTGGGTCAAGTCAGTGTGAGTCTCTAGGGGTCACCACTCATCAGCAGAAGTTGAAAAGCCCTTTCCTATCCTCAGTCCTGGAAATGCTGAATACCAGACAATGTAACCTGCAATGTCACCTGCAGCACATTCCCTAATCTGGGTGTGAGGGGTCATCACCTCCCCTCTCCCCAGCTGTGGTGTCCTGGGAGGTGACAGACATGTAGGGACTTTGATGTCTGCAAGTGTGCAAAAGGAGGAGATGACAGAACTAGATCCCTACTGGGTCAGGGCAGGTTGCTGTGATACACCTAAATTTTGGGTTATGACTTTGTCTGAGGCTCCTCTTAGATGTGGGTGGGAATGCAATCTGCACAGCTATAAAGACACAACAGGAATTAAAACAAAAGATGGTCTTATTAATCTTTTCTAAAATATCTGAGATCTGTATGAGTTCAAAAATTCCCAGTGAGTGCTCAGTTCTCTGCTGATGATCCTGTCAGGGATGCTGCCCACTGCTAGTAGCAGCACCAGCCAAACTCAGCACTGATCTGTGAGAGGCCCTCAGCTATACTATGCAGCAAAACCTTTGCTTAAGGTGAAAAACTTTTCCTGGGATAGCATTCAGGAAATGTAAAGGCAGGAGAAGAAATTAAATTGAGCAAAGAAATACTCTGTACACCTTTATTCCTTTCAAGCACACCACACTCATTTTCTGAAGAAATCTCCTCGACTTTCCCCGACCACATGAGCCATTTTGTCTTTAAAATTCCCCTCGGGCACATTGGTTTTGTCTGCTCTTATGGACCTGCTTTATTCTTCCATGTTTGCTCTCCCCATATAAAAACTCAGACTCTTCACAGTGATACGCTTGACTGGCAGAACAGGAAGCAAAGTCCCACGGGGCCCACCCTTGACCATGTGGCAGATTGGTGCTTCCCCCTGGCCTCACTTCCCCGAATTTCTAAGTGTTAAAGCAGCGAGGGACCTGTCCCGGCAGGGAGGTGCATTCCAACCAGCAGAAACCCACAACAGCACAAGTATTCTGCTGTGTCAAATCCCCGGCAGCACCTTAGCTGCATATTTTCCCGATGGTTATCTCCTCTCCCAGGGTGCTCCATGGGTGCAGCTCAGGGGAAACGTGTTTCGCCAAGTCAGCGCCAACCTGAGCCACCCTTTTATTCAGCACCAGGGAGGTCTCAGCATCGATTCCGGCATCCCTCGCAGCATCCAGCCCTTGGCGTTCCCCGGGACAGACGGAAACGCGGCTCATCCTCCGCCGTGTCCGCGGTGGGGCGGCGCGGCTTTTCTCTGCCCTCCCCGTGCCTGGCGTTCCTGCTTTTCCCCGGCTCCCGGGGAACAATCCTCGCCTTGTTCCCGCTCAGTGACCTGGCGCTGGGATTAACACGCATGAGCGGCCGCACCGTCCGCGCAGGGGAAATGCCGGGGCTGCCGGGGGCACCCGCCTTTGCCCCGGCCCTGCCGGGGAGGTTTAGCACAACCCAAACCCACCCGGCGTTTTGAGAGGGTGATCTGTGCGGTTCCGTGGGTGGAAAGGGCATCTGCAGGGACAGCCTCATGCTGCACTGCTGGTGGGGCTGAGGACAGGACTGCACAGAAGGGGAGGGTCAAATAGGTGATATTTAGAGCAGCAGAGCCCCTGAATGACTTGCTGCCAGCTGTGAGTTTGGCTTCCGTCACCACCACCATCATCATCATCATCATCATCATCATCATCATCATCATCATCACCTAGGCCCTTTGTAGGGTGCTGCCAAGATCCTCAGCCCTGTCTGAAGCTGTGTGGCCCAGGGAAATTTCCCCCACGGGGAACGGGACTTGGGAATTCAATCACCAATTGGGGATACGAGTTAAGGACACCAAAGTGTTTTGCCCTGCTCAGCAGCCATGGAGATGGTGGGAATGTTTTCCAGCCCCCACCTGGAAGCATTTGCAGCCCCCAAGGAAGGAGTGTGCCTTTCACCCTCTGTCATTTTCTCAGGGCTGTGCTCTCCAGAACTTCCAAAGGCCTATTTTTTTTCAATTCCTGAGAAGATGATGTGAAGGTGTGAATGTCTAGAAATCTTTTGGAAATATGAGTTATACCCATATGCAGCTTCTTGCAGACCTGAAGAAGTCAGGCAGCCACAGTTGGATCTGACTTTCTGCTCTGGCTGGAGGCCGAGGGTGGTTCTCCACTTGCCTTGCTGGAAAGCCCTAAGGGAGAGCAAGGGAGGCAACAGCATCCACCCACTGCTTTATTTGGCTGTCCCAGCATCACCATTTTCAAGCGCTAGCAGGATGCTGCTGTAAGGCAGGATGAAGAAACACTGCTAGGAATGCTCTCAGAGCCAAACACTGGAGCTGGAAGCAGAGCAAAGAGCCATCCCACAGTGCAGGCCAGGTTACCTGCAGGTCCCACTTGTGTCTGAGTAGACACACCTGAGAAATCTCTGATAAGGGAAAACTTGTTGGTGCCAACCTCACAGGGGTCTTTAGGCATCAGAGCATCCTTACAGAAGGTTACAATTTCAGTCTGCATCATTTCATCTTAAATCCCAGGCACATTTTGGGAGTGCCTCTTGCCCCCAAGAGCAAACCCTGCTGCTGTGGGCAATGTTTGGGACCCCTGCCTGACTGGGTAGAGAGGGAGAGCTGCAAACACATGCTCTGTACTGTTGCTCCTCCATGGTCTGTGCCTGCCTGCCTGCAGCCCAGCAGAGGATGGGAACAATGGACAACCAGCAAAAAAAGACTCTTGAGACACCACATCCATCCACGTTATTCCGCTTTCACAAGCTTCCACAGCAGAGGTAGTCATCGAAAGATTTAGTTCCTATTCATTATTTACTGTATCAAATCAGAAATCTCAGAACCAGTTACAGAGGAAGGATTTATTACAGAAGAAGTAGTTATTAGCTGTCTAGTAATTTAAATGATCTGCTCCCCCTTACTCCACTTTTTGTGGAGCTATGTTGATATTTGGGGGAAAAAAAAGTTCTGTTGCTATGGCTACCAAGATGAGCTTCCAGCCATGAGATTATGATCAATAAAATATACCAGATGTGTCTCCAAGAGCTTTCATTAATAAAAAACTAAGTGTGATGAGAATCTTTAGACTAATTCTAGGGGACACAAATGAGATGCTTTTAAATATCTCATCTGATGAAAAGTAAAAAGCAACTAGCAACCGTAAGATTTTATGCCAAGCACTGACTGAAGCTTTGCTCTCACTGAGAACACATGCACCAAAATAGCCCTTTCAGAAACACACAGCCCAGAAAGCTGAGCACAAGTGAAAGGGGAACCCTGTGTTTTCCGAGGCTGCCACTGGTCCTTTTGCTCCCTCAGAACTGCTGATGTGCAGAACAAAACCCCGGGGCACATTGTAAAAGTGAAGGCTCAATTTCCTATCCTTGCAAAATCTCTTCTTCTTTGCAAGTTGTCTCAAAAAGCTCAGTATCCACTTCCCTCTGGAGTGTCTTCCCATACGTGCTGTAACTCCAAAAGATGCATTCACAGTCGGGGCCAACAAAGATCCACCGGCAAAGCCTCAGCACAAAGGAACAAAGGCAGCAGGGAGGAGCAGAGAGGAGCCTCAGAGTCAGGTCTTGCCTGAGGGCCAGCAGCTCCCTTCCCAGCACCATGGCAGGGTGCTGGGGGGCTCTGCTCACCCTTCACTGGCCCTTGGAGTCTCCCTGCAGTGACTATCTGCTCTTCTCTACTGGAGCCCTTTGGTGCAAGTTCCCAGATACCTCTGGGTCTCCTTCTCCACAGCCTTGCTTTGTCCTAGGTTTTCAGACTCTGACCAAGAACACAACAAAGCCAAACTCCATCTTTTCCCGGGCTGGCAGCACAATTTCTACCAGCTTTATCAGCCAAGCATATGAACCAAGGATCCTTTTCTTCCTGTCCACATGTGCTTACACTCCCACAGTCAGTTGTGGATACACAGTGCTCCTCCCCTGACAGCCCCTGCACAGGTTCCAGTTAGAGTTAAATGAAGAGTAGAAATAAAATTTTTATTAGATTTGAGTTATGCTTTTATGCATATTTTTATGCATTTTAACTCTCCCTTCTTATTATTATTCATAGTCTATCATTTCCCAGTTCCCAGCTCATTTTCACCAGCTAATAAAGGTTAATAAACTCACTCCAAGTTATGTGGATGCTTTGAGTCCAGTTTGAACACTGCATCTTTGATTAGCCCGTAACAGGCAAGGTACACATCTGCTGCCATATTGTCATTGAATTATCCTGTGCTGGAACTGGATGCCACTGTTTGTCACTGTGGGAATGAAACGTTAATTTAATGCTATCTGCATTTATTAGAGAGCAAGCCCATTGTACAGGCTGCCAAGGGAAACTGACAGTCCTCTACAATAATGAGCGTGGGGGAAAAAAATCCATTTCTCATCAGGAATGACTCTTCCCACCTCTCTCGTGCTGCTCAAGTGTCTGTGGATCAATGGAGACAAGTCAGCTGGAAATGAGAGAAAAATACAAAAATGTCTCAAGCTTCACCTATGAGTGGATTTGATAATGACTCACCCACTGCACAGGCCTGCCTTTCTGCCATTATTAATTCATACCACTCATTTTGCAGTTCAAACAAACAAACCAAATTCTGCGACATTTCCAAGTATCTTCCTGCAAATGTGGTTTAAACAAAGAATGGAAAATGTCTAGCAGAATATTCTGGTACTTATTCAGAAAACTAACGTGCCTCTTCTCCCTCCCAGGATTTGAATGCCAGGACTCAATCCTGTGCAGCTCAGGGGAANATATTCTGGTACTTATTCAGAAAACTAACGTGCCTCTTCTCCCAGGCTTTGAACGCCAGGACTCAATCCTGTCCAGCTCAGGGGAGGGAGCAGCAGGGCCGCGGCTCCCGGCAGGACGAGAGGGACCCAGCAGCACAGGCAGGAGGGCAGCGGCGCCGGGAGCCCCGGGCCGTGAGCGCGGCCGGTCCCAGCGGTGCCGAACGCCGGGACCGACGGCAATCCCGCGGGAATGCACGGGCAGCCCCAGGCCGTGAGCGCGGCCGGTCCCAGCGGTGCCGAACGCCGGGACCGACGGCAATCCCGCGGGAATGCACGGGCAGCCCGGGGCGCCCCCTGGCGCTGGACGGGCACCGTCCCGAGCGGATCCGGGGCCCGGCTGACACCCCCGATACGGACTGAAGGCAGAACAGAGGCCCCGGCCCGGGCCGAGGCAGGGATCCTTGGATCCCCGTTGCCCCCGTGCTCTCTCACGGCCGGGGGTCTCGGGCAGAGTCCTGCACGGGCCGGGTTAGTGCTGGCGGTCCCTCACTAGCTCAGCACTGCTGGAACTTCAGCCCTGGGGGGGCAATTCTGGTTTTAGCACCCCGAGCAGTGAGATAACAAGAGTGGCTTACACTTCATATCACGACCTTGCAGGCTCATCAACAAAACCGTCCTTGGCAGGGCAGGGAGGATGACCTCAGCCCCGGCAGTGGAGGAACTCATCACTTGGCCTGAAGTCAAGCTGAACCTCAGACCTAGAAAGTGTCACAAACCAAACTCAAAACTTTTATTACTCTGCCACAGCCTGGCCTGCATTCCTTCCTCTCCATGACCTGTGGCTCAACTCCTCTGCCTGTTGTGTAATACTGAGCACAAAGCCTCGTGTTCGAGAGGAAAGCAGGCCTGTAGGAGCAGCAATAGCAGTATCTTTCGGGAAAAGCAGGCAGCTCGTCCCTTCCCCCAGCACAGGGACAAGTCACTCACGCCCGAGGTGGGTAAAGGAGAGCTCTGCAGTCTGAAGGGGAAGGGCGGCAGGGGCTGAGCCCGGTGGTGACAGGACCAGGACTTGCTCGGACCTTGTGTGAGCACCAGAAGCTGCCCTGCCTCCGCAAGAGAATCCAGCAAGCGTGAGAGGATAGCCTCTCCTACAGGAGCTTCCCTCTTCCCTCAGCAGCAGGAAAGGAGGGTCACCTGCTGCCGGCCCTCTGCAAACCAGTCCCGGCCGCTGCGAGCACAGCGAGCTGTGGCTGAAATGAGCCCTCGCGGGCAGCAGACTAAGCTCTGTCCTGCTTTCTGCTGAAGGGTATTTCCTGCAGTAAAAGCATTTAGAGAATCATTTACACCCTCTCAGGGAAGATCATCACAAAACACCATCCAAATACTTAGCTTGTTTATAGGATGATGAATGATCACTTCAAGTATCTGTGCCAGCAGCACAACACACCCCTGGCTGACCTGAACTGGACCTGCTGATGAAGGTGATAAGCAGACAAGGATAACGCCAACATTTACACTTTGCTGAACTAATTTACCTTTACTTTTTAATGCTGCTCTTGACAAAAGCAAAATCAAGAATCTGCTGGAACAGCAAAAAGCTTCACAGGTACCTTCAATACGCTGTTATAAGCCGTGAAGTGGATTTGTCTCTAACTGTAGGAGACAATTTAGCTGACTTACAGGACAGGGCTTTCCAGCAGGCATTTGTTCCTCACAACAGGAGCTGTGGAAATGGCTCTTTAACACACACCCAGGGGCACCTCCGAGTCATTTCCACGCCCAGTTTTGTGGATTCAGGAACGCGTAGAATGTGGGTTATGCTGCTCTCCTTGCTGCAGGTACGCATCAACGCTTCCCTCGGTACTGGAGGCGGAGGCAGTCGATGGATTTAGCTCCATTCCACAACACCGCTGTGCCCACACCTTGCAGAGCACAGCCTGCAAGACATCCCAGGGTGCAGATATGCCACACCATGCTACACAACGCCTCAGTTTTGCCTTTATAATCATTAGCCTCTTACTTTCCTTTTCAGAAGCAAACAGGCTCAATAGGCTCTTTTGTACTGTATTTTCGTTCTTCCTGTAACTCTTCTTCTGCCCATTACACTGGACAGCGCAGCTGACTGCCTGGCACCCTCTGTGTACCCTCTGCCCCTTCAGCTTTCGCAGTGAAACACTCAAAGGAGTCAGCGGCCCAAATTGCTCTCGCCGAATTGCCCCCAGCAAGGGCTGGTTAAATGGTTAAAGATAAAACAATGATCAGCCCTGCGCGGAGTTCAGGAAGACTCATGAGCTCAAAATTCCCCAAGCAAAAATTCTGACGTACCCATCAGTCCTCAGTAATCATCTTCCAGAGGTGTTTTCTTTGTCATTTAGCAAGCTTTTATTACGTCCTTTAATACCTAAAGTGTCACTTTTGTACATAGCACATGTTAAATAGTGATTCATTTTGACACTTCCTAAATGGGTGTTACGACTCTCGGTGCACTCATGGGGGAAGGCACCTAGGCCAGCCAATGAATTCCTTATCAGCTTCCCAGCGCAGGTAACCACAGCTTTTCCCGGGCAGGGACACAGTAATATTTTTTGCTCACTTTCCAAAGTAATTTTGGACCATTCCATTGCTCCTAAGAAACTTCAGAGTGAAAGATTTCCTTTCCTTTCTGAGCATCCCTTAGTGGTTGTCTGCAATTAAAGAGGTCTGAGTTGATCATCCCCTGGCAGATACAGAGATTTATTTAAAAGGGAGCTCTGCGACTGAGCCATCTTCTGTTAACAGGATACACTACGGAATATTTTACAGTATAGATCAGCTCACTGCTGAACAGTTTTACAGATGCAATTTCTCCCTCCTGAGATCCTTGCTTTTACATAACTGTACTGGCAGACTTAAATCAGGATGTCCTTTATGCTTTTTATATATATATGTATATATTTACATATCAAAGCTTTATACATCTAGCTAAATCTTTTTCTGTGGCTATTATCCAGAAGTTGATTGCAGCCTTGCATAATTACACTGCTCCATAAAAAACATCAGTTCAATAGCACTAAGAAAAAGTAGAATCAGATATTACAGACACTAGTAAAGGAAAATGAGTCCCTGGAAAGGAAAAGAAGCCTACAAAAGCCTAGATGGCACAGAAATACCGAAACTGTATTGATCTGTCTCAACCAGAATGAGGGGTCACCAAATCAGCAGACACCAAGTTTAAAACAAGATGTTAAGAAAGCAAGTGATAACTCATGGTAATTCCTTTCCAACCAAGTTTACATGGATTCTGTAAACAACTGCTCAAGGATGTGGATAAAAGGAGAGCTTTGAGCATCACCAGACAACTGACACCACACTCAGGAGTGCTCCAGGCACAACACACCTAGAGAGGATGTCATCATATTTGACCACATGTAGAGATAATAAATGGGATAAATGCACAAAGTTCAAAGATTTTTCTCCTCTTTATTTAAACACAAATACATTTACAGCATGCAGGTAAGTTAAAACTATATGGCGTCTTCCCCAAACCAATTGTTTTAATGCATCTTAAGTGTACTGAAGTTAAATCAGATTCCACAGGTAGACTTGTCCTCATGTCAAATTTAGAGTTACACACAGTAGTGAGTCAGCATTTAAGTTATGTAAATAATTTAGTTGTTCACCAGAAATAAATATTATTTCACCAAGTTCCTATCCTAAACCATCTTTTAAAAATATGATCTAGAGGAACATAAAAATAAGAACCATTCAAAGACTGCAAGTTGAAATAGCAGTGTTGAACATTCCCCATATAGACTGAATATTTTCATTTACAAAATACAGTAATTGTCCTGTCTGGCTGACCTATGACAGCCAAACCAGAAAGCAAAGAAAGTTGTGTGGTTTTTTTCCTTTTTTACATTTTAAGAGGCAGTTCTTGGTAAACTTCATAAAAGGTTTAAAATAAAAAAAAGTTTAAATATAAAAAGGTGATGTACACTGAGCTACACACTAGTTACTATTTAATCTAATTTTTTAAACACAGCAATTTTCAGCACCAAAACCCATGACAATTACCTACAGGAATGAAACCCCCATTCACAGGCATGAGAAAAAATCCTGCTTCATTTGAGTGTGTTGTTTTGTTTTTATGATTGCACATTGACAAATGAAGGCCTGAAAACCTGTAGTTAACATTAAGATAATGGACAGTGCTGATTCCATGATGAGAAATTTAATTCAAAATATTTGTTGTTTCTTTTTTTTTTCCTCTGTATGCTGCCTTCAACTTTGCTCTAAAACATCTGTGCTCTAAAACAACTGCAAGTTTGGAGTGTTTGGTGGCCTTAGTGAAAAAAACTTTCTTAAAAGGTGAAAACTCCAAAATAGTGGGATTTCCAACTGATACACTCAACCTTTAAAAATCAAGCTACTGAAAATTCAGACTACGGTAGATATAGAAAAAAAAGTGGTTCAGGGTCTAAAATTTGACTATACTCCATCATAATATAAATATTTTGCCTATTTTGAAATAGAAAAATTGAAAGTGATTTGCTGTCTGAACAGTCAAAGAGTTTCTACTGTTTCCACAATAACTGAATACCCAGGAAAAAACTCAAGTCAGAACAAAAAGTTGTATCAACCAGGTCTGAGAAACTCATTGAATTCTT
Organism: Hylia prasina; assembly: GCA_013397195.1. Classification (NCBI taxonomy): domain Eukaryota; kingdom Metazoa; phylum Chordata; class Aves; order Passeriformes; family Sylviidae; genus Hylia; species Hylia prasina. The sequence goes on along the minus strand of VYXD01005580.1, from coordinate 2,558,680 downwards.
CCAGCAATACTAAGCTTTTTTCTTTCTTAAAGACCTGGTAAACTAGTTTCTATACAGAAGAAGGCTGTTCTAAAAATTATAGTGGCTAAACCCTATGAATAAGTTAAGTAAATTATACTATAAAACTTTAAACCCCGGTTTCAACTCAGTGAGAGTACCCGAGCTCAAAACAAACAAACAAACAAAAAAAATCAAACCCCCATGTTTTGTTTTGTTAGCCACTTTACAGGACTTTATTGCAAAGAGAAGAAAAATATTCAACAACTACTGCTTTGGACATTTCATATACCTACTTACAAATGGATTACAAATACAATTCAGGGTAGCACTTTTATTTTATTGTTATTTTAAACACATGCCTCTGGCATTTCTGGATACATCAGTTTTAAAAAGTTGTGTCCTTTATTTACGTGTCTGAATGCATTGGCTTGCTGCTGAAAAAGGCTTTTTAAATTGAAAATTAAAAACTTAGCCAAAAATTCCAGTACTGTATGTAGTGGAATATAAAGTTAGAGTTTAGATTGCCCTCATTTCACTATTACAAAATGGCAAAAGTGAACCGTCACAGATACAGACAAATGGACAGACAGGCTCATCAGAATGAAGCAGAATGTTTTCACTCCACCAGACTGTACTGTGTGCAGAACCAGGAACAGGACAGATGGGATAATCCATTGCCAAAGTCTTTTTTGTAAACTCAGGTTTACTCTTATTACTGTACAGTATTTAATTCTAAGTCACCCGGTGGCCGGGCATTGGATAAGAGTGCCAGAGCCTTGTTCATGCTGAACCCCTCAGGCCGGCGGTGCCTCGGGGCAGCTGTTGTCAGCACTTCAGGATCCTCACACTGTACAAACACAGTAAGTTCCAGTGCTCTGTGCAGCATTCCAGAAGAAAACTGTAATGCAGACTGCTGCCCTAATTCAGTGGGACATGTAGTGTTATGTGAAGTGATAAAAATGAAAGTATACTTAAACACTGTTGCACATTCCCTAAGACAATAAGATGTCCACAAATTAAGCTAGAAAATTTGAACTAAGATTTTTCTCAACGTACATTCAGCTTGGCACAGTGCAGACTAAATTTAAGACATGAAAGACAAACTGTGTAATAAGCAGAGCTACACTTTAAGTAACGTGTCATTTTTCAAGACGCCAAAATTGCACTCTAGTTGTGGGTTTTTTTGGGAATCAGTTAGCAGAATTTGTAGAAGGGGGAAGAGCTGTACAGGCCAAGTATAATTTATACAATTTTCAAAAAATAATCCTACAGTCCCCAAAAGGAGAGATTATTGTCATGGAATGACTCCCTCTACACAATATCCAATCCTCCTCATGCTGCATTTACTCTTCAGCAACTGTAAATGAAAAAAAATCACAGAGTTAAGCCAAAAAAGCAAAATTATTTACATTTAGAGTAGACCATATCATTATTTACATGGCCTTTAGGAGCCCAGTTCTTAAACCACTCAGATAAGTGCTAATAAAAAAACCCACTTTAAAATAAGAAATCACACAACACAAAGCATTTAAGCAATGCTGTCTGCTACCAACCAATTTACAGCATGACAAACTGACTGGGTATGCAATCTTGACTGCAATAATGGAGTAAACATTACAGATAGAAACCACTTATAGCCCAGCTCCATTTCCCATGACTGCTGCTGCTTTTCCTGGCTAGTGGCAGCCCCCTGGTCATTCAAGGCAAATGTTATTTCAAGGTTGAAGTACCCATCATTTCAACCTCTTATTTACAAAGAGACATTACTGAACAGAACCAGGTACCTTGAACTAATACTACAGCCCAGTTTTTCTCTGAATTGGAGAAAAAACTTGGAAAAGACAGTCAGCTAACAAAAAGTAATAAACAGCAACATGATTCACATAAACTGCTCTGGAGCCCATCAGAAGAGGAACACCCAAATTTCAAGCACCCCACCCCATTTCAGATGTATTTCAAACTTAAGATGCAAATAATTAACTAAGGGAATGTCTAGAAGACAAACGCACAGATCAATCCACTATAAAGCAGATATTAATTAAAAAGAGAGATGATTCTGAAAGGCAACTTAAACATATTAAATATGATGCAACATGCAATTACTTTGGAGATTAGAGATGTTTTAAAGTGCACACTTAACTTTAATTACTCTAACTGTATTTTAGCTAGGCCAACATTTTAAGTTCACTGCATGAGAACATGAATTCTTCTGTTAAATAATTCCAAATCACTGACACATGAAGCAGTGTGCAAACACAGTAGAAAAGTACATAAATAACATGTAAAAATACAGTGAATTTAATTTCATCACTGAATGCTTTCCTGAAGAAAACCATATTTAAAAACATACTAACAAGCCAAAAGAATTTAAAATGTCCACTCCTTTCCCAAACAGTGGCTACTGTCTTTGACTGGTAACCATCTCCAATTGATTGTTTTCCCATAGAACACCATTAGAATTACCATTTTACAGCAATCATGTTTTAGAAGAAAAGCAGCAGCATCTTTAGTCAGGTGTATATTATACCATTCCACTGGCTATAAACTCCGTAAAAAGGAGTTTAGCTGACTATTCAAGTGACTTTATGCCACAGAATGAACTGTAATAAACCTGAAACGAAGTAGTTTAGTAGCCACATTTTAAAAAGTGCCACAAGACAAACTTACACTTTGTCTTGCCGTCCACCTCCGCGCAGCACAACTGGCTGGCTGTTCTGAGTGAACGCACCTCCACCACGAATTGCACTTGGATGAGTTGGAGAAGCTGCTGGATGCTGGCCAGGGCGGATGGGCTTAGCTGCATGACAAGGAATGTGACTTACAAACTGACACAACAACACCTTGGATTATTCAAATTTACTGATATCATTACCCAAATGTAATAATCACAGTTGAATGCACTTTGAATAAGAAAACAAGTTTAGAGGATGGCATTCTGAGAACATAACAGATTAGTGTCAACTACAACAAACCCTGGAAAACTGACCATTCCACTGGCTATATTGTTCCTTTTATTTTCCTTTTATTGTTAAAGCTTGCAAAGCTTCTGCTAAAGATTATCTTCACAATTATCTGTTGCATCTAATATAGTACCTCCTATGAATCCTATTCTTTGGCAATACGATTTCAAATAAAACACAACAATAGCCAGTTTCCTGAGAGTTATGTATTAGTAAGGAACCATTATACTTGCTCTCCTTCCCACATCTACTTGATTGATAAAATCACTAGTTACTCTCTCTGCAGGTGGTTCTGTGTACCAGCATTCCACAGATACACTGCTTCATCAACCTACCACCACATAAAAGTAAAACTTGTTCTATAGCCAAAGTGAAAATCTCTTCGTTTTGACAGGTCATTTATACGCTGTATACACTTAATAAACTGTATTTTCAACCAGTTTTGCACTTAGCCCTTAACAGAACATGCATAATGTATGTGTAGGACTTCATAAAGTTCTGTAATATTAAAGAGAAGCGCTTAAAAAGCTAGCAGGCAACAAAGAACCGACAAGCAGCAGCTGCAGCAGCTGCAGCAGAGAAACCCCTCTCAATTACTGCCTTATAGGAAGCTGATCTCCAGGAAGACATGGCTAGTTCATCTAGATAACTACAAGAGGCTGTATACCTCAGCTGAGATCGAGCAGTAGAGAATTGTTTGTTTTTTCAGAGACCACTTGAGAGAACACTAAGACAGAAATGCACCTGGTCTGCAAGCTGCCACTTCATGTGACCAAAAAATTGTACCTATTTTGCAACAGCTCTTTGCAGACCTGCAGAATATGAGCAAAATTTAACTGCAACGCTCATTTCAGTCACGTTAACGTTTAAGAGAAGTGTATTGATGGCTGAGATCCTTTAGTTCTACAGCTGTAGTGTAATGTGCACGGTTGAGTTTTCCACAGGTCACAGTCCTCCACAGGTCACACACCTTCTCAGTTGTCAGCACTTGACAGAGTAATGGCAGGTGGAGGACCAAAGGAATATGATTATTTTGCCTCCACCTTCCCACCCCAATTTTTCTGTTATTTTTCCCTAGAGAGGGCTGTGGATACTGTATTGTATATTTTGGAACAAAGAACTGAAAAGGTAACTAAGGATCTTTGGATATTGTGGGTTTCTGTCTGCCCCTCTGCCCTGTAAGATCAGGTCAATTTTGTTGTTGAAGGTGATGGCTTAATCCTTCTTGTTGCCTAAATAGATACCTCTTTAGTCTTAGCAAGTGGAATGGAGTTGGAATGATCTAAGAGATTAAGACTCATATGCAGTGTACTGTTTCTTCTAGGAAATGTAACATATTCAGGCTAGAATTCTAGGTTGGTAAGCTTTTGCCAAAGCCATTTAAAATAAATAAAAAGCCAAACAACCATTAACTACCATCTCCACAGACAGTCTGTTAACTAAAATATAACTCCTAGTAGAAAACAGATCACATTGACACGCGCAGTTTCAATGAGGGCTGAAAGATGCACATATACACAAAACCAAAAAAAAAAGTAGGAAACAGATGAAACTTTAGGGGGCAAGAGAGTCTTTACTCACCAATTTGTGCCGAATGTCCTCTTCTGGCCATGTTCTTGGATCTTACAGCTTCCTTTATACGATCTACTTCTTGCTGATACCGCTTGCGATCACGAGAAGCGTTTTCTTTGGCTTCCTTCAGCGCAGATTCCAAAGCTTTCACTCTCTCAGCTGTAGCTCTAAGTCGCTTCTCCAGTTTAGGAAGTTCACAGCGAAGATCAGCATTGTCACGTACCAGCTATAAAACCAGAAGTGATTATTTTCTTGGTATCTCTCTTCATAGGGAGAGCTAACCAAATACCCTCCCCAACCCTAAAAGAGGCAAAGCAGTACGGTTACTATATAAACTTTGCTAAAGCTTTTGGTTAATCTATGGAGGTCAGTGACATTGAGACTGTCATTTGAAAAATCAGTTACTGTGGAAGAACCTGCTACCCAACACAGAGGCACCTCTTCTGTTGGAGACAGGCAAGCAGCCTCTAGACTCATATATGAAATCTAAATATGAACCTGTTCGTATTTAGATGATCCCTTTCAGTTTAAAGGCAGCTATTTTGTTATACACCCAGATGTACGTAAAACAGATAATTAATTTATGTTACAAAATAATTGACTAAAGTTTTCAAAAGACACACTTAAGATACAGATGTATTATAAGAGTTACTTTATGACCAACAGGCAGTTGCTCATGTAATGATGGATCTGCAGTAGTTTTACTAAAATTTGAAATGAAGCCTCACTGTACCTGCTTGTGAACCTTGGTAAGCTGTTCAAGATTATTCTCAAGGAAGGAAATCTTCTGTTTCTGTGCAGCACTGCCTCCTGTATCATCTGAGTCGATCTCGGCACTCTGCAGTAACAAAGGCATGGGGAGGGAGACAGGAGGCTGAGTACAAATCTGAACTCACATATTACGATCAAGCCAGAAAAATTAAACCAAACATCAGTTCCTAATTTAGTTCTAAACTAGAATTCATGCAGCATTCTCAGAAACAACAAGTTTAACTACAGCACCACATTACCTTTTTCACTCTAGTAGCCAGATCTTGAACAAACAGCTTCCGAAGATTGTGAAGAGTCTGAAGTTCTTTTGCCTACAGTTAAGGACAAGAAATTAAAAAAAACCCCAAACAAACTCTGAAAGAAAAAAAAAAAAAGAGGCAAATACTGACATTTGCTTTGGAATATATTCTGATTATCTTACCACAGTCTCTTCCAAACCCTTTAAATCTTGCCTTGCTTGTTCCCGTCTGTCCTGCATAACCCTAAAAGAGAACAAATTATTCCTGAAATATCCTAGAAAAATCAGAAATTTTGTTTTAGAGGACTAGAGTAATAAACACTGTATGGTACAAATGAAAAAAGGCCTTTTGGTTGGGGTCTTAAATTAAAGATGTAACCAACAGCTGACACTCAGAAATCTGTATGGCATGGAGGTGGTGGGATTGGGGGAGTTGCAAAAGGAAAAGGGACGTACTTTTAATACTGAATACAAACAAGGACAGACAGATGCATAAATTATAAAAGTTTCTAGAACAGTAAAAGAGAAGAGTCTCAGAGTCAGCTTCAGAGTGAATATTGGGGGAGATCTTCTCCTACAAATGTTCTTAGCTCTGACCAGCTGAGATGATAAGCATCATGTGCCAGATTAGATATTTTCTCTTTCTTTTCTTTAACACCTCACCCTCAACACGTTGGTAAAACCAGTATCATATACAACAATGCCAGTGTACAGGAATATAACCTGATGATTATCAGTGTACAGAGCTGCTGTCTTGCCAGTTAATGTGAAAGCATTTTCTGCACAGGAAATGTTCTTTCTCAGAACTGTAAGTCAGTGCAGTTATCAAGATGACAGAATACAGGAAAGGAACGTGGACTTTCTTTTGTGACCTGAGATTAGAATAGAAAGGCCAACAACTGCACGAAAATGAAGTGTTTCTATTATGTAGTTAAAAAAGTTTCTTTTCCTCTTGAAATTTCTCCTCATTCAGTCAGTTTCACTACTAGTTCAAAGTTAAATGAGCAAACATTTGATCTAATAAAATATTCTAAATAATGTCACTATCCTATCCATTTTCCAGATGTCTCTGGGTAAGTATTCCAGGCATCTTAAACAACTTCAAATTGAAAAAATTGAAGTGAATAATCTGCATTGTTCTTGGTGTGTCATTTGCCATGCACATTTCTGATATTCAGTAGAAAATAACTAGATTCAAAAAGGCTGGGGGAGGACACAAAATACAAAACTAAGTTTTAAAACTTCTTTGCAAATCTTTTGAAGAGGAATGTTCTTATACAGCAAGTGCTTTAAAGTGGTCAATGCTAGATGTAGCTGAGCCTGCAAACTGAAATAGAAAGCAATAATATGGTATGTATAGCAAATCTTACAGGACAAGAAAATTGTGTTTTTCTATTTGTATCTATTGTAGTTAATGTAAGTTTTGTAATCATTGTGGCATATAAATAAATCAAAGTAAGATGGATTCACGAGGCCAGAGTACTGTTAAAATTTTAGTCAGTTAAACGGGATAAACAAAAAAAAATTTAAAAAAAAAAAAAAAAAAAAGCAAGCACTGCTTCGTAGTTACCAACACAGATCAGACAGGTCTCTCTGATTACTTCAAATTCCATGATAAAAATGCCTGAAAACCACTGTGTGTGTTTTAAACATGGCAGAAAAAGCACTTTTCATAAAGTACTTTTAAGTATAATGTATTTTTGGCTCCTGTAAAGATAAATTTGTATGTGCCAGGAAGGGATTACAACTGATACACTTTGAAAGATTCCCAGGAGATTGAGGTCAGATTTCTAGAAGCTGAGAACTGTTTTTGAGCTTGACTTGGAAACTTACCTGCAAGCAGAAGTAATTCCATTTTTACACTAACTTTTGAGTCTTTAATTCACTAAGACATTGTATTTAGTTAATAATTGAAGCATGCAACTACCTAATTTTAAGAATAAACCAATTAGAGCCACCTAACAAGTTAAATCACATGAGAACCATAAAAAGAATAAGGGAACACAAGAACCAGAAAAAGAGTAAGGGGAATTGTTAGAAGACTTACAGTGTTACAGAATGCAATACTTAGCTGCAAATTGAAAAGTTAATTACTCCAATCCACAACATAGTAACAAAAAAACCAGTTATGGCCTTCATATCTTTCATGATTTGACTTCCTATTTTAAGTATTCACACAGTGCAAAGGTTTTAAAAAGGTCAAGAAGGCCTCAATAGTAAGCATACTGTAAAGTGTGCATCATATTAGGTCACTAGTTTATAGAGTAAGTGTCCCCACACACATTTGTTTTATGCCTCCTTGTCACTTACGTAAGCTCATGAAGTTTTCTGCTTTTTTCCTGATCAGTCGCTTTCAGCTTCTCATGCTCCACTCTCAGACGTTCCTGTTCAAGCATCATCTTCTGGTTTTGGCTAAACACAGAAAGGAAGTATTTTATCAGCTGAAACTCTCAGCATGTTCAGTAACAAAATAGAAGACAGAAGGACAGTTCTGGAGGAAACTCTCCTCACTTCTTTCCACTGTACTGTGCTTCTGTACTTGCACAGTCCAGAGACATTTCGTGCCACTAAACTAATGACAAGTACTTACTCTTGAAGCTCAGTGATGAGCTTCTCCTTTGCATCAACTTCATCTCTCAGGCTACTGATTTGTTTCTGATGTGTCTCACGATGGCTCTGAATTTGCTGCTCCACAGCTTGCTATTAGAAAAAAACAGAATATATTAAATACTCTGAGTTACCACCAGACTTGAATCTGTAGGGATTTAGGTTGTTGGTGTTTTCTTATTTTTTAAACAATGAAATTCACTTACCTTGACTTCATTTGCAGTTTGAACCTTATTTAAGTGCTCTTTCTCCATCTCATGGACCTTTTCTAGAAGGGATAGAGAACAAAAACCACATTTCAGCCAAGTATCTACGCAATCACATGGATGATAGCACTAATTTCCCCTTCCCTTGCCAACACCTTACAGTTTTGAAAATGTCCCCACCCACCACCAAAATTAATTAAATTAGTAACATCTTTAATCCCATCAATAACAGTTCTCAAACAGCAAACATGTTTTACCATGGATTAATTCTACATCTTCAGTAGCAAGAAGCCTTTCTATAGCTCTACCTTTCAACCAAAACAGAGCAGAGCAATACCCTATTTACCACTACGTTGTTAAATGGTGGTGGTGGGTGGGGTGTAGGGATGCAAGTCCTACCCTGTGCTCGGAGTTGAACTAATTCCTCATTAAGGGAATCCACAGATTCTTCCAGCTGCCTCTTTTTCTGTTCCACATTCTGAAGATATTCAGTCAGTGACTTGATCTTGGCTTCATGCTTGTGGAATGAAAAGATTCATTTGCTTTGGAACTAGGTACCATGGAATTACATCTGCATAAACAGTTCATACTTATTTTTTACACGACAAGTAACCTCATCTCAAAACAAAAATGGTGCCAACTAGACTCTTAGAAGAATATGACTACTCAAGAAGATCTGTAATGTAGCCTTTAAGACAATGTCTTTATTCTGGATTGGAATGAAATATATTTTTGGCTGGGAGACGGTTTTGAATGTTAAATACTAACAGAGGCGAGAGAAGCCCACTGTATTTACAAGATTGCTCTGAAATGTGGATCTCCTGATTTTAGAAAAGATGATTATCGGTATGAAAAACAAAATACAAAAATATTAAAGTGCATACCTAAATCACAGTTTTCAGAAGCGTTAGAAGTCACATTACTTATCTTTTCTAACAATCACATTAAAATGGCCTTTCTGACATTAGAAATAAATTTAATCTGCTATGCAAACCTGGAATTTTACTCTGCCATTACCTCTCCCACTTCCAGCTTGGGGCATTGGCAGTAAGAGTGCGCACTAGCCACTGCTTCTGTAAGACTTATATTTTTAAGGAATCCTGTGACGGGGAACACAGACTCCAGTATTTAATACAAGTGCTACAAAAGCTTTAGCAGGCTCCAGATATATCACAGAAATTCTGACCTCCTGTCACACTGAAATACTCAGAAGCATCCAATCTGATGAGAGTACCAAGGAAACAGCTGAGTCTTATGACTGTTTACTCACAGTGTGCTTTGTTAGGTGCCAGAAAAACCCTGCAACTTTTTCCCCCAATAGGTTAATGAATTTGCTTTATAAAGAACACTGTACACTGTAGAGAAATATTTACCTGTGAGATCCGGAGCTGGCAGGCAGCCAGCTCCTTTTCATTTTCTTCCATTTTCTTATTGCTTTCAGCTTGTGTGCCTTCTAACTGTTTGCAACGTTTCACCATTGTTTTTACTTCTGATTTCATCTTGCTAATGTACAGTCTTGCAACTGTGAATTCTTCATCTATCATGCCAGTTCCCTCAGGCTGCTGAAAAGGGTAAAACAGCACATTTAGAAAGCTCAGATAACAAAAGTGAACTAACAGTGCACTGGAGCATCCTAATGACCAGGACACATCCCCACCCTCAACTGATACCACAGAACTTAAAAAAACAAAACAAACCAAAAAAAAACCCCTTATATTTTGGTATATAAGTTTTCTGATAGATTTTTTAGAAGTTTGCACAAAGACAATGAGTTGCTTGAAGAAGGAAATACAATTCACTATTGATTTCTAATACTGCTTACATTGTTGCCCTATAGCCATCTTTTAGACTTATTTTTTATTTCATGTCCTCATCCTGTTTTTAATACAAGTATCATCCTGATGTCACTGTAGGTCAATATTAGATTCCCAAGACAATGCTGTTGATTAAGACCACTTCATACGGCAGTTTGATAACATGAATGAGAACACCATTTCAGGAAAAAATCATGCCTGCTCTTCCTTGTCTATGCATAATCAAATTCTGTCTGGGACCTGATTAAATCACAATATAAGCAATGGAGAAGCTTATGTCCAAATTATTAATATACATAAAACTTCCTATGGTGATAATTTTTGCCATACTAAAAAATGCACAATATACGTGTTTAATACACGGCGCTGAAGACAGCGGTGATTAACTCTTACCTTGACATCATTATTTCCTACTGCAATTCCAATCTCTGCAAGGTCTTTTAGTAAGGAGGCCATCATTTCTGTTGCTCGTTTCTTCTGATGGTTGGTCATTTCTTTAAGTTTTTGAAGCTCTGCATCTATACTGGCTAAAGTGACCTATAGTAAAAGAAGTTAGCCTTGATTAAACAAAACACACTCTTGCTCTTGGAACTAGTTTCATACTATTTATAGAGCACCAGAATTTCTTCTGAAAGAACTAAAAAGTACTGGGGACAGAGACCTTCAACTAACTCACAAAATATAATCTTAAACCTCTGCAGAAAAATTAGTGTTAACATTGTTAAACAACATTTAGAGTTATATACAAATAAATCTTGCAGGGAATCACATTTATAGAAAAAGGGTAAATGGACAGCAAGTCCAACACTTCTCACCATATTTTGGTAAATTAAAATAATTTCAGCTTTATCGGCAGAGCTCTTAACTCTTCCCTACTTGCAAATGAAAAAATGAGAGTAGTCTCCCAGTACTGATATTTCATAAGCAAACACTTATTCTTGAGCACTTTTTCAGCTGGTTTGAGCTCCACTCTTTGTAGTGGCTGCAGCTCAGCAGCTCACATGCTCAAGACTCTGCTATTTGTTGTCCAGTTTTTAAAAAAACATCAGAAGTTTTACAGCAGGAAAGTTTCAGGCAGAGATCCCAAAGAATGGTTACTGTATGGGTTAGCAGTGCCAGATAGGGATGTCTTAATTTTATGACACCTCTGAACAGTCGCTTTCTTGCAGATTGAGTTATTCATGACACTCAATGGATGTTGGCAAGAATATCTAGAATCACTGCCTATAATTAAAAAACCCTACATCAATAAAGCAAACAAAAAAACCCTAGCAAAAAACAAACCATACACTTCAGAATCATACACACACGGAGCAAGCCTACTTTAAGAGATTTTCAATGCTGTTTATAAGACCATACATTCCCTGATTTTTGGCCAATCTTCAAGTGATGTAAGTTACCAGTAAAGATTACTCAGCTCAGTACACTCAGAAGTTTAAAGAGAAGTTTCATGATCTTGTGAGCTTCAATTACATCACTAGTGTTCTACCAAGTCAGATCTTAGTAACTGAAAATTGAAAGCCACAGTCACTAGAAGATCCAGACCCTCTTATGATCATCTTCAAGAACAGAGAACAGGGAGACTTGTGCTATTAATATTGTCTGCAATGCCAGCAAACATGCTGATCCTTTCTAGTACTTAGAATTTAAGGATAGTAGGTAGAGTATTAACTGCTTAAAACTGATTGAGGTCTGCCAAACTACTGGCCACCAAAATTGTCAGTCAGTTCAGAAACTTTGCAGACTGATGCTGCATCTGTATTTTAACCAGGGTTAACCTTTGGAGGAATACATCCTCAACTACTCCTTTCAGAAAGTAAACCAAACTGCTTATTTTTGAAGGCATCAAGGTAAGTTATCTCACATTCCACACACACAGCAGGCAAATAAACATTCCTTTCAGGAAAAGCTGTGGCATGCTCACTGCAACTTCCAAGAGCGGAAGAAGTGATTCTTAAGTCAGGATTTCCCCAACTGCACCAGAAAGACAAAAAAACCAGCAGGTAATGAAAGAGTTCTGTTTTGACACCTAGGATATTTCTGAACACTCTTGAGGTAGTAAAATGCCACAGGCACTAAAAAGACAAGTGCTATCAAGGTCAATAATCACCATATGTTTTTTCTTAAGCTTACAGGTTTTAGAAAAATCTTACGCTCTCATTTTCCCTTGTGAAATACTTTCATATGACTTTAAGAAATATGGATAAGGCAGGCAAAGTCACTCTGAAGATTGTCAGTAATTTCTTATCCCAATTTCATACCGATTTTTGATTGAGTTCGTCACTAAGCAGTTCATATTCCTTTGCCTTATCTTCCACTTCCTGAGACTTCTGATCATAGTTGACAGCTAATTCTTCGAGGGCTTGTAACACCTCTTTCACTTCCTCTTTAGAAGCATCATTTTCAGCCTGAAGGCGATTCAGCTCTGCTTGCAGGTTGTCTTGGTCCCGTCTGGTTGATGCCAGAAGCTGCAATATTGATAGAGATTTAATAAAAATATAAAAATAAATAACCATGAAGAAAATTCCATGCATATCTTGAATTTTATTAATGATTTTAGCTACTACAATAGCTTATCTACATTCCTAGTGGCTAGCTTCATGCAATAAGGATACTAAGAAAAGAATATAATGAACAACTAAATTTACTATCTATATTCACAGTTCTTTGAGTTTTTAAATATCTTAAAAATGGAAGTGCTTACAAATGAAGACTATAGGGATAGCCATTAGAAATGCACATAGAATATTGCAAGTTCACAAAAAAGCCACTGAATACTACTCATGAGTCTGAAATTGTCAATAGTCTAGAGACTAAGCTTGCAGCATTTTAACTGTTAGCTGCTAAAGAATAACTAGACAAAGGGCACAATTACAAAAAAATAGATTCATTTATTTACATTAGATTCAATAGTAGCTCCAAATTCCCTAGTCCTTCACTCATTTCCTTCTGAACATGTACACAAGGATTACCATTTTTTTAAATCTCTGTGCTATAGAGAAATAATTTTTCTAATATTTGACTGAATGAAATTTTCATTATTAATAGGATTTTCCCCACATTAATTTATATCCCTGGCAATTATTCCTGGATGTGCATATAAATAATTTGAATATTCTAGCAAGTATGGTCTAAACTAACACATGGATACTTCCTTTTTCATTATGGACCAATACATTACCCTCCCCTCTCTGTACAGCAACTGACCAGAAATAAACCTTAAAACAGATTTTTTACATTAAATCAAGTTACCTTCAGTTTTGACAACCAGCTAACTTTGGATAGGGAAGACAACTGTGGCTGTCTTTGCATAAAATATTCAATTCTTTCAATCTTCATGGATACTTAAGATCCAAGTAAACTGGTTTAAGCTTGGCCATCAGCACAGTGTAAGTGGGAGGAATGAACAGGCAGAGCATTAAGGTAAGGCACAGAAGAGAACTGTTGTGCAGTAGTAAGTTGTCATTCTACTCCCTGGTCATAAACTGGGACCTATTCCAAACACCTCCAATTTCTTTGAAGGAAAGACAAATTCAAATAAAATAAAGATGCAAGAGCAAAACTCACCTCTTCCTGATCCAACATCTGTGTCTTCAGTTTTTCTACTAGTTGACTCTGCTGATTAATTTCTTCATCCTGCAGTTGAAATATGACCGTGTTCATAAAACTGACAACTACCACTCAGAAATAATGTAAGAGACAGCAGATGTTAGGCATCTAACTTCTCCCTATTCTGAGATAATTACACAACAAAGCAATAAAAGTTAAAAAAAAATCCTTTTCATTTCACTGGTTGATTCATTAGGCTCTTAATCTGGCATGAACGTGTAATACACCATGCTTCAGATCAAAAGTCTTACACCTGTGCTTTTCCAAGTCTTCTCCAAGTTGTTTCAACTTCCAAGAAACAGTATTTAATGAAAAGAATTTTTCAATTCAAATACAGTACTACTGCTTAAATTTGAGATTATTTATTTCAAATAAAATATCCAAAACATGGAAAGAAAAAAAATTTGTCTTCCAATTACTGGTTTTCCCACATCCATTTTCTTCCAAGTAACAAATGATGCTTAGCACCAAATAATGCAGCTTTGACTTCTCTGAGTCAGAATTAAGAGGAAGCACTCTCAGCAAATACTTCAACAAGCTGAGCTAACAAATGATTACTGGCAAATTAAATACAGGATCATAGAATAAGCTGAGTTGGAAGTGACCCATCAGGATCATCAAGTCCAACTCTCAGCCCTGTGCAGGACACCCCGAGAGTCACACCACCCTGTGCCCAAGAGTACTGTCCAAAGGCTTTTGGAACTGTCAGGTCTGGGGCTGTGACCACTTCCCTGGGGAGCCTGTTCCAGTGCCCAACCTCCCTCTGGATGAAGAGCCTTTTTTAATAAACAACCTACACCTCCCCTGACACAATTTCAGCCCATTCCCTTGCGTCACAAGAGTGAAGAGATCTGTACCCACCCTTTGGCTTCTCCTCCTAAGAATGCTGAAGACATATTACACAATAATATAGTTCAAGTCATATTTTCCAGAGATCTTACATTAAGTAAGAATGGCATACCTTGTCATCCAGTTGTTTGTAAAGTTTGGCAATTTCTTCCTCACATTTCCTTCTCTCAGCATCAGTGAAATTGCCAGTTACTCCAATTGTTGTAGCTGGTTTGTCATTAATAACAGTAATATCCTTGTCCACTGCAAAAGCTTCTAAATTGGCCTTCTCCTTGTCAAACTGTTCATCAACTGGTACAGTCTCCCCTTAAAAGTACACTTAATTTTAGTATAGTTAGCCATGACCTATTTCCCACAAAATTACCCTTGAGAAGTATTACATATTTCCTACTAACACTATTACACAGTCAATAAGCAACTGAGTTTAGCTGATTACTTGGCAAAAAAAAAAGGACCACTAGATCATCCATTTCCTGCTTACCACAAAACATTGTATTTCACCCAGTTACTCTGCTATGAGCTCCAAATTACACACCAAACCTTATCTTCTAGAAAGTCACCTAACTTCCCAGAAGACAGAAAATTCTCTCTTTCCCTTGGCACTGTTTTACTAGGTAGCCATATTTACTTTTACATTGCTTTGCTTCTAATCTAAAATATTTTCAGTTACACTTTTATCCTTTTATGTTCATAAAGCTTTTTCTGATGAGAACACTTCAACTTCACAGAGATGACACCACATGCCAAGGCACTTCTGTGGTAAATTAAACTAAATTTCTTAGTGCTTTATTCAAAACATTTTATGCAGTCCTTGGGAGGTACAGGCTCTTTGCAATATTCCAGTATCTCATGTGAAGTATAGTTCTTTCAGAATATTGACATTTCAGGTGTGGCCTCATATCAGCTCTACAAAACCATAAAAAAAATCCCACATCCCACCAAACCTATTTCAGCAAAACCATTTTTTTCAGATCTGTATCAGGATGTGGCGCTGGTGTCTACAAGATTGCAAATTCATCTCCTACAGTTGCCAAACACCAGAATGTATCTGTATGACCTATGTTCTCTTTTCCTGAATTTATGGCTTCACTATTAACTTGCATTTTACCAGCAGCCTGAAGTGATAAGAAGTTAATCATTCAGGAAAAATTAACAGGCACACATTTGGTACTTCCAGCAGCTTTGGGATTTGGGTGGGTTTTTTGCCTATTCACTTGTTTGAGTTTTAAATGAGGGCAAGATCCTGTGATATTGTTTTGAATTAGAAAACCAAAGCAGAGGAAACATTTTACTTAGTTTCTGCACTTACAAATACTATCAGTTTTCTGTCCCCCAAAATGAATTTTTTTCAAGGTATGTAATTGCAGTCCTGCTAGAAAACCAAGTGCTGAATAATCTAACAGGAACACACTTTCAGACATTTTTGTCATAACACGATTATTAGATGTTATTTCAGTCACAATAAAGTGGAAAATATCATGTTTCAAAGTTGTTTTAACACTATAGCTTTAATATCCTTATTACTGCCTTGCTTAGTGCTCTTAGCTATTTCTGGTAGCCTGAAGACTCAGTGTGTGTTGTCTTGCCTAAAGTTTGCAGAACAATAATATAACTGCTTCTCACCATTCCTCCATCTGTTGAGCTCATTTTCCAGCCACTGTATGGTGTTACGCAGAGTCTTGTTTTTCTCTTTTTCCTTCTCATACTTTTTCTTCCACTGTTCTGCAGTGAGCTCCACGTTGACACAGACTGTGTTCTTAATGGTCTTTGCTCTACACAGAGAAAGCAAAAAGCTCTGAAACTTCATTTTTAAAGAAAGGAATTAAAGGTTACTAAATAATATGTTCACATATCACTAGTGAAAGCATAAACATTCCCAGCTCTTCCAAAACCTTATTTCTATTCCCTGACAAGTTACTAATCTTTTAGGTGAATTGATATAACTGTGAAAGGACAGAGCAACAACTTTTGGAAAGCTAAGGTATCTCTGATTGAGTTGGAAAAATTAAGCTGCATACCTTCACCTGAAAGAACTGAGGTCAGGATAGCTGTGCACAGTTTTGAACAAAGGATAGTATTCCACACCAAGAAACACTGTCTAATGGAGAGGATAACATTTCTAGTGTGCAAACCATCTGGCTTATTGAAGAAACAGCTCATCATTTCAGCCAAAAAGTCCAGTCACTAGATCTCCACTAACCAAAAAGGTGTTACAAGCTACTTAGATAATGGCAGATATGAGTCTCTACATTCAGGTGAATTCCATGAAATTAGGTGTGGAGACAAAACTAGAGGCACTGATAATGTACTCATGAAGTAAGATGTATGGTTTTTACTACAGTGGCATACCTCACTTATCTCAGTAGTTTTCCTGTCTGGTCTTCTACTACTGAATATCCCACACCAAAATTCAGAACAGGAAAAAGGCTTAATGGCAGTTAAACATCTCCCTTGCCCTGCACTGACTCCTATAAGTACCCTTCTGCAAAATCTTAGGGAGGCATTACTACTAAAAGAGATATGATTTTCTACTATATTATATGGATATTACATAGCCTTCAGTTACTACAGCTGAGGGCTTCAGCATAAATTTGACACCCCTAGAAAGCTGAATTATTATACTGGACTAACTGTGGTGGCTGAGAAAGGAATGCACTCTGTTAACTCCTGAAGACATCAAGGCAGTGAAACTACGTAGCTGCGGCTGGAAGACACCTTCCAGTAGCTTGTTCACTAAATGACAAAAAAATCTTCTAAAAGGAAACCAAAAACCTCCACTGCTGCAGAGTGCAGTCTTTACTCCACACTCACTAAATATTCATATTCTGCCAGATTTCCAATCTGGTCTATTTTTCATAATACAAACTTCTCAGAGAAGGCCAGTAGGAAACTATCTTGTTGAACTGAAGTGGAAGAAGTACACTGACATCAAAGACCAGATGGACTAGCAAAACATTGACTGTTTTGTCATGTACTCCACTAAATGGTGACATTCAATCTAGTGGTCAGGAACTGGAGTATAACAAAGCAGCCACAAAAATAGAATGGTAAAGAAGAGCTACCTAACTAAATACCTAATTTGAAATGAGTATGTATAAATTCAGTTACAAACGACACAGGAATTTAAAAGTGTCATTCCATGTTTACTGGACTGTTAGATATTTGCTCTCCTGGCAAATAAAGGATTCTTACCAGGGGAGAGCTCCTTCCTACCTTCTTCCACTTAGGGAGGGCAGGGGACAGAGAAGTACTTATAACACTCCAAGGTTATACATTAAACCACATTTTGAACCAAATTATATGCTTCTCCTGAAAATACTGTCTTCAGGCTCTTGGCTGGTTTAAGGATTTTTAATTTTTCATAAGGATCTGTATTATGATACAAGATAGATCACAACACTTATACACACCAAAGAATTACAGAAAGGAAGTAAACATTCTAATTAATTTGCTTCAGGAATCTTAATAGAACAACTTACTTCTCATTCTGCATTTATTCCTATTAAGTCCTTTACTCACCTTTGGCCAAACAGAAGAGTAGATTTAGTTTCAGATTCATTGTAAGAAGATGGAGAACAGCAAATAACTATAGTGGTTCTGCAATTACCCCCTAGTGAATCTTGAAGAATTCTGGTCATTTTGCTATCACGATATGGAACATATGTCTACCAAGAGAAAGGTTAAATGATCAGTCACAGGTTTTCAGACATTTAATTTGTTGAAATATGAACTACATTTTTCCTAGGTATGACCTTATTAGAAAGACATTAAATTCTACTTTAATTCATAAATCATAAGACTGAAGATTTATGGGATGACAAAATTGTATTTCTATGGTAACCTTTAGAGCACAAGGCAACAGTATGATGCTCAGGTCCTTCAGCATTAAATGTACCTTATTAATCTTTACTGTCAATACAGTACAAGAGTAATGGTCACCTGCAATGCACTGGCTCATATCACTGAGATTGGTAAGAATTTCTGCATAACATGTTCACAGATGCAAACTTTTAACCCTTAAGTATAAAAAGACTAAAGAGAACACTTACACTGCTTTCAGCCAGTGCTGAGATGACATTTCCAAGAGCAGACAAAGACTTGTTGATGTTCTTGGCCTCATCCAGCACAGCACCTTCTGCTCCAGTTTTACTAACCTATACAATATTTCAAGACAATACTAAATGCATCTTGAAAGAAAACCTTCAGCATTTAAGAGAAAACTTATGTATTTCCCCACTTTTAAGCCAGTCCCCCTAACTTTTACTAGGTACACATAAGCAAACTCTTTCTCAGACTTTCCCCCGATTCATTATCAATTTCTTATTCAAAACTCAGTGTCTGAAGACATTTCTCATGTTTTTAACTGAAGTGAATATTCTCCCTGCAAAGTACACCTTTTGGTAGCAGATAAACGTACAGTTAATAACTTCTGCCAAATTAACAACCTCAGAAGTTTTTTGAAGTCTGTAAAAAAGACTGAATTCCTTAAAAATAAATAAGCATTATTAATAGCTTGCCCACAGATCATCCTTAAAACTAAACTACCTCTCCCCTTTAAAAACCCTAACAAAACAAACCATAAAATCCAAACCACATACCACTACTACCCCTGGAAAATATAGCAGAAAATCTTCACAAGCAGAAATCTATGAGAACAGATTTCAGAGTCTGAATCTGATCTACATGAGTGCTCCAAGAACTTACCTAGGTGTCAGCAGAAACATGAAAAAATCTGACCTGATGCCATTCTATTTACATTACCTCTTTTGCCTCAAGGGCTGAATTTGACTTTCAGTTCTATAACCCTCAAAGGGAGGGTTTCCACCAAGCTGTGACCATGACTACAATGAAACAGTTCTACTTTCCTGTGTTTAAGCTGACACAAGGCATTAGAAAACTCCATGTATTTCAAAGGGACTGTGGAAATGCACCAAAGTAAAGTTTGATACAGACACTGCAATGAACTACAGAGAAAGGAGACCTGCAACCCAGCTCTTTTCAAAGACTCTAACTGAAGAAACACATTTCAGAATAAACACAGGATCAGAGACAACAATAAGGTCACAGAACAATGATGTAAGGAAAAATAGCAGCAAGCAGAAATGACTGAAAAAACTGGAGGCAGAGACAGGGATAAACCGATGTCAGAAATGCAGCTCTTAGAAGACTAATTACAGTATGTATTTCCTTCCCTGTTTTAAGCTTTTTTCCCTGTTTAAGATATAGGAAAGCAAGCTGTCAACCAATGTTAATCAGAACTTCAAATTAAGAAACTTGCTATCACTACAGAAGAAAACCCATATATTCTGCAACCATGAAACTTTATTTCTGTACCTGGCTAACCCACACACCTGTAATGCTTTTATTTTTGGACTCTCAGATACTGAAACTGAACTCTACCCTCTTTCCCCACCCTAGTCCAGATTTACAAACCCTCACTTGCAGAAATGCAGATCAGCTTAAAGTGGTAGTATCTAACAGCCAAGCCAGCCTAGGATTCAGAAACCAGGTTTCAAAGTCAAAATTAATACACCTCAGAGATGACAGCTGAACCATGAGTGTTACACTAATGTAAAATACTTGACTGTAAAGAAAAGACACAGTTTCAGAGCAGAAAAAGAAACTTATAATTACCTTCTCACTACCTGCCAAGTCCACAAGGTAAAGTTTTCCACTTAGTTTCTGTTCTGTTTGAGTATTCTCTTGTTTTACATTAATAAGAAAAATACTATGACTTCGGGAACTGTGTTCATTCATATCTATAATTCAAAACAAACACGTTGTCAAAAAGATTTGTAAAACCAATCTCACTTAAAACAACACCTCCCCACAGTGCAGTGAGAGATCCAAAGCTAATGAAACTATATAGTGTAAATCTCTCAGTGACAGCAGACCTAGAAGCAGCAAAACCAATGGTATCATCTAATTGGGTAAGAAAGATCCAGTTTTCCCTTGGGGTCCTATTAATATCACACAGATTTCACTCACCAGGTTTGCTAGCTTGTCAACCATGGATTTAACACATTCATTTACTTCATTAGAACAGAAAGTATATTTAGGTCTAGATAGGAGAGTTTTTTGTAGGCTTCCAGTGTACCCCATTTTACCCTTCTGTGAAAATTTTAACTGGCTACGGCCTTTCATCCCTGTCTTGTACTGCCCCCACTGTTTCATTAAGAGAAAAGAAGACTTGTTAAATTTAAAGTATTATTTTAATTCAGCAACAAAATTTAACCTAACTGCAATCTGAATGGAAACATCTGCCCATTTCTTCTTCCTTTTAACTAGAAATCTCTCTTTAACTAGTTCGAGAAGTACCAGCTCGCTGATGTTAAACAAGCAAAGAAGACAAAATAATATTCTATCCAAATTTCCTTAGTGCAATCCCCACTTGAACCTTCCTACTTAGGAGCAACAAAGCAAAACTGCTAGACTGAAACATTCCTTAAAAGGAACATCATATTTTTATTTTTGATCCTTAACTGAAGAAATTAGAAGAAAATGCTTATATTTTCTTAAGGACTGTATAATCTCTCTTCCTGAATAAAGAACTGAACACAGGAAGATTGTGAAACATCCTCAATTTGCTCCGACATTTCTGACCATCACCTCAGTTGCTAAGACCTCAAGTCTTACTTTGCATGCACCTACATCTTCTCTTGTTTTTCTAACCCCTCTGTCAACTCCAAATCCTGCTTCTTGTGGGAATTTGGAGACCTATGACATGGCTCAGTTGCATGCTACAGCCAAAACTCTTGGGATCTTGGGATGCTGCTTAAATCTGCAGCAGGCCTGAATTCTGATCAGCTGCTCTTAGAATATGCAACAGAACAACCCAACTGTGGACAAGCACACTTACAGATTTCTAGGTTAACTGAAACAAATTCCACAAATTGTGATTTTGCACTAATCCTAAGGCAAAACTACACCTTTTTCTCCAGTGATGCAAAGTTCCTCAGTGATGATTTACTTTCTCCTTTCAGTCTCAGTCTAAGAAACACAATCTAACCAGAAATGAACAGAAATACTTGTTTCTGAAAGACATACTGAAACTGCTTATTCCAGACTGGTTCGAAAACCTGAAGGATTTAGCTCAATATTTGTGTCTTCTCTACTTTTTTAAGGTATAGCAGAAGCAAATAGACACATCACTAAAAGGAAACAGAAAATGATACTTACTTGTAACTGCTACGTGACGATTTGATTTTCCTTCATCTATGGTATCCATAACTTCCTCTGGACTACATACAAAACGCTCTGTGCAACCCTTTGGGGAAAAAAAGGGGGGTTATGAAAAATAACGCCACATCAACAAGGCACACACAAGTAAATGGTGCACACTAGAGGAATGCAAGATGGGAATACATCAGACTGAGGCTCACCTTTACATAGGGAACTCTATTTTTGTCCTCATGAACAGAAAGATTGGTCTTTGAAACTGGAAGAGAAAACATTCCAAAGCTAAGGAAAAACTGAATGAAAGCACTGCATACAATGCACATCCGAGTCATAAATGTTACCTCTCAGCAATACTTAAAAAAACCTTAACATAAAAGAATGCACCACCACTGCAGCTTTAGTAATATCATACAGATGAGCTCCATGCTTTCCCATTATGATGTACCTTTATCTTGCAAAGGTTATTAGCATAATGAATACCTAAGTAACATAACGGGTTTTTTTTAATATGTCCCTCCAGAATAATTTACTTTATATGTTCAATACAAATAAAAGTCTTACCATCCAAAAGGTCCCTTATTTTATCCAAATATATTTCAAAATATGACACCTAGAAGTAAGAAGAGGAAAAGAGATACATCAGAAGGCAAAAATGCTTTGCTTCTTGATCACAAGGATTCAGCATGATTACTGTGACCTCCGACATAACACTACATCCAGCTCAAGTTCTTAAGGCTGAACTAAAATACACCTTTAAGAAGAAACTGTTCTGATCAGAAGTTTCAAACACTATCAGCACTGCCACAGGTTATCAGCACAGTTTCCATCAATGTTCAATGGAACAAAATTAAAGTGTTAACATAATTCTTCTTTCAGAAAAATCAGTTATTTCAGTAACAACTCGTTATCAGGTTTCCAAGTTACAGGCATTTGAAACAGCTACAGAATACCCATTTACCCACAGACTACCTTCAAGTTTTAACACAGATTAAAGTAAAAATGAAGAAAAGTTTTACCTTAATATGAAACTCAAGATTCTCATCCATGGAGTAAATATAATTAAAAATATCTTGCACTATTCTTGGAATAATGCCCATTCCATCTGGGTCATGAAGCTTCCCCTTAACAGAAAAAGATAGAACAAAAAATTCATCCTCAATCCAGCATTACAAACAGTATTCAAACACAAAACACTGGTTCACGTTGACAGACAAAATGCTGACAGGTATGATGCACTTACTCTATGAAGTGAACCATCCATTTAGCCCAGAATTCCCCAAAAGTGAAAAGAACAGCCTCAGAACTTTCCCAAACTACTACAAGTGAAAATGCTATTGATATTCTTGTGTTTCTTATCCTGCTACTGAGGGTGAAAAAACCCCACACTAATTGCCATTCTCAGTCCTAAGAAAAATAACACAGTATGAAAATGCTGCAAGAAGAAAACAAGCAGACATCTTATTTCTAAAAAGCAAAGACTATTGTGATGAAAAGACATGACAGCGACAGTAAAATTATTTTAACATTTCTTACTTCCATAGTGTGTGTCTTTCCAGATGACGTTTGCCCATAAGCAAATATTGTACCATTGTATCCCTCAAGTACATCTAAAGGGAAAGAGTATTTTCATTAGTGTTCATTTCCTTCATGCAAGCAAGCAGGTCCTAAAGTGTCCTGCAAGTTAAATCACTCAGTGTTTGGGAACCTTGTGCTAGAGTTAGGGGGAGGGAGGCTGTTCCTCCCTGCATCTTTTAATGCATTTTGCCATCACTGACTGTGCCTTAGAAGGTGGCTGATTAGAAGCACCTGTTTCTTCAACCAGAAAAAACAGGACTTCAGAGTTAGGAACAAAAAGGAAATCAATACAATTGCCAGGATGAACAGAAGGTCTTGGATATCTCAGAAGAAACCAAATGTGAACACCATCATACTTCCTTCCTTCAGGAAAGTTTAATTGTCCAACTGTGATGAGAATGGGCAATGCCCTAAGTGTCAAGCATCTTACTTTTAGGCCATAAGCTTCTATTTCAAATCATGAATGAACCAAGCAAAGTTTTAGATCGAGGGATGAGGGGCTGGTACGTTGGCTTATTTACATGTAAGTTACTGTAGAATCACATCCTGCAAGTAAACTTTTATTTTCCAAAAATAAGCACGAGCAGATACTCCAAATGGAGAGGTCTTTGCCACTCCATCGTACCCTCAAATCCATTTGTCTCACCACTAGAACTCATTCGCCACATGATGCAGCACAGGTGAGAAATGCCACACAGAGCTCAGAGTTTTACATGGGGAAAAGGGGCAGCATTACAATTCTTAGCTAAATTCAGTTTTCAAGAAGCAAACTTCTGATCGGAGCCTGATTATTATTTAACTCATTAAAGGGTTAAATACTTGAAGAAGCATGAATTTGTGACAGGAATTTACTTTTCTAAGGATGAAAAACACAGTATGTTTATCCAATATTCTGTTGTCACTAATAGCTGGCATTTCAGGGATTTCTGACAAGGCTTTGTAAAGCTATTTTGAAAGTTGGGTCAATTAGAACTTATTGATGCCCTCAAGAAATGAATCAATTTAATTTTCAGTGAACTAGTCAATTGCTTACTACAAAAACTTACTGTGGCATATCCCTCTGTGACAAGACTTGATTTTCTCAAGTTACACCAAATCTGAGAATTCAGTTTTGGAGAAACTGTACACCCTGGCATGCACAGCAATAACTCATATTTCACAATTTTCATTTCCTCTTGCATTCCTCCAAGCAAACTTCTGTATGACATTTTTCACCAGTAAATCTGGGGGGACGTGGGAGGGTAGATGACACTCCTCAAACTTATAAGTAACAGTTATTATGATTAATTTCTGACAAATTGTTTTAAATTAACATTGCTGAGAACTGTAAAAAACCCCCCTAAAACATAACAGGTAAATGTTACCAAATGTTGCAATCAACTGAAACAGCAGGTTGAGCACTGACATAATTCATTAGCTCAAGTACAGGATGACTGTATGGTGCTACAACCCATGCTGGCATTTATTAAACATGCCAAAGATAAAAGGCACCAATAGAAGTATTAGTTTTCAACACTGAAATCCACAGGAATATGAGATTTTCTTATGGTAAATTTACTCTTCCACCTTACCTTTGACAATCTTTTTAGCACAGTCATTGTATACTTGTTCTTGTGATGTGTTTGACTGGAACACACGGTCAAATATATATGGCTTGGACTGCAAAAAAAGGGAAAAAACAAAATAGAAGAGTTATCAAAAATGCTGGAAATGGAACTGGAAGGTGTTTGTTAATAGTTTACAAGTATTCTACACTGTCTCAGCCAATCTTCTATTTTAAGCACTTGAAGACTGTAGCAAGGAAATCAGCTTAAACAGTGTTGCCTAAATCTTCACAGGCTTGCTTGAAGGAAGGCCTTGAATTAAATATATTTGGGTTCAAAGTGTTATCTACATCGTTCTGCAAAACTACTCTGCCACTTGACCTCAAGTTACTTGATTTATAAGGTAAGCCAATGCCTGGTCTGTACATCTGAGAAGCCCTTATTCTCATCTACCCTGGTAGGAGGCTTACTCTGGTAAACTTGAATTATTAAAAACATACACCCCACGACACAGAGTTATCTATCTTGGCAGTACTTCTTGAAAAAATCAAAAAAGAAACCTTCAACACAAACTATTGTGCCATGTAAGATATCCTTAAAATAAAGCTCCCCAAGCAGAATAAAAGGTGATACTGGGAAGGGAAACTTTCACAAGACTCATTTTGGAAAAGACTGCATAAGGAAGATGTGACAGAATTTTGAGGAGAATGCTGGATAGTGCTTTGTTTTAGAGAAGAGACTTTCATAACAGCTCTAAGCAGCTGACAATCCATTAGGACAGAAACAATTATGCTCATCTTACAAAGCTCGAATATTTGTAGCAGTTTCAGAGCTTTGATTTTGTAGGTAGCCAAGCAGATGGGCAAAGTTTAGGTCAGTTAAGTAGGTCAGTTAACATTGTTAAACTCCCTGCAACTCTTAAGTGTTCCATTCTGCCTAAATTTAATTATTATCCTCCCATAAGGATATTGTGGAATTGTCTCTCTGGCAAAGAAATAAGTATGGCTTCCATCTTTTACCCACCCACATTTCCCTTCCTGGCCTGACCTTCCATTTGTCTTTTAACAATACCTAGCACCATACCAAACAAAGCTTTTTTAGACTAAACACATTTATCTGAGGCCTTCAAATCAGGTGGATGAGCACCCTCTTGGAAAAATAATTACAGTGCTCACTGTACAAATACGTTCAAGAAACCACAAGACTCAGTAGGCAGAAACTGTCCCTAAGGGGCTGAAGTTTGTCAGAACACAGCAGGGAAAACACCACCCTTCTCCATTACTCATTTCAGCTTCAAAGACACCTCAAATCCCTGTGTTCTACAGGTAGAACTGAGGCCATTAGGTACACCACGAGGGAGACAACTAACAAGTAACCCTGAGGTAAGAAAATGAAGACTGAGAACACGTTACACAAAAAGGAAGATTCTGAGAAAAGATTACACCATCTTTCTCACTAGCAGCTGTAGCTTCAAAAAGCCTCAAATTTCACAGATATCAATCAGCTACACTACACACTGCAAGTCAGCACTACATCACAAAACATTAATCAGTTGTTTCGTGCTCAAGTGCATATTAATACACACTGAAATAATTCCACTGTGGAATAGAAAATAAAGCTGCAAGGCCTTCATTTGGGCAGTACTGCCTTTAATTGATCTTGTTTATTTATACAGTGAAAGCTGCTAAGCACATGACCAATTTCAATTTCCCTCAAGTTAACAATTGCTACCAATATAAAAAACTTAATTTTGGCCAAGAGAATCTGCACATGGGGTTCTGTTGTAACTTGTCACTTCTCCATCCTTTGCAGATGGAAAGTGCAATATTTGCTTACATGTCCTCATTTTTTATCACACCTATGAAAATCCATATTAGTGGCATGTCTGTGCTCCATCATCACTGAATCAGTATCTAATCAAGTAGGTTTAGACAAGCAGGTTCCAGGATAATTATGTTTTAAAATGCAAATTACTCCCACTCAGTATGGTCTCACATCTTTGACATCTACAATGCTATGTCTTATCACTTCTCTTTACAGTCTACTTTCTGCAGTAAACAAAGCTAAAACAGCATTACACAGACTACCATGCCCTAGAAAGTCTCCCCACTACCTTTAAGAGATTAATCAAGAAGGATTAAAGTGTCAGATATTTTTTCTGCACCAGATGCCTTTTCTTCCCCTAGAAGTAAACAATCTGATCTAATGATGAACCAAAGGCACAAAAGGCCCAAGCAGCATTACTGTGTGCTGTCTCTAACAGGGGTAGTAGCAGTGTCACTAACAGTACAAGCCTGCTTTGACACACCACGGAATTTTTCAGAAACTGGCACTCCAATTCTATTAAAAATTTAATACATATGGCCTTATAAGCAAGACATAAGATACCAAGCAAACAAGCAGAACTTCTGACTTCCTCTCTCAGGATTTTTAGTTCCTTGGCTAGCATTTCTTTGTCTGTAGTCAACCACAAGACAATTTCAGCTGCCACAGTTGCCTTGTACTTGAAGGGATGTGGTCTCACAGCAAAACTTTCCAAGTGCTCTCACAGCCTGCAGAAAGGTGCAGCTGCCAACATGATTTAGCAGTAGTTAAACTGAATCTTCATAAAGGAATGATGATGAAGTACAGTTCCACAGCTAACTTAAAGACTAGTTACCCATTATATAAAAGGATGCTCAGCCAATCTAAATTATAGAAAATCTGGATGATGTGTGAGTTTCTGTGGAGAAGTTTATCAATATGTTCACTGAGGACTACAGAAAAATCTGCAATCACAACTACACTGAAAATTTACATCAGAAGTCCAAGAAATACTTAAGCTTATCTCCACAGATGTAATTTAAAAAAAAACCACCTTATTATTACTATTGCAACTTTCCATAAAGTACAGAATTGGTTATTCATAAGATCACCTGAGCTCACCACCTTACATTTTATGCAGTGATATCTGCAGCAGTCAGCAGTGAAAATTCACTTGAAAAATCAGTAGCATATTTTCCTACCACATCCAGAAGCTCTTTAGTGGTTTTTTTGCTAGAATGAACAGTTAAAACAGTGCTACAATACTACCTATGATTAGCCTATTCTTGGTGAAAGCTTAAAGTAGTACATAATGGGCTTACTTTGCCTTTAAGATCTGCATCTATTTTAAAGAATGTTCTTGCCATCAGCACAAAATATGTTAAAAGAATAAT
The DNA here is from genome assembly GCA_013397195.1 of Hylia prasina. Taxonomy (NCBI): domain Eukaryota; kingdom Metazoa; phylum Chordata; class Aves; order Passeriformes; family Sylviidae; genus Hylia; species Hylia prasina. Next base: position 2,530,559 of record VYXD01005580.1, on the reverse strand, counting down.
CCAAAATGGAATAACTTCTGGAAAGTATGATGTCAGATACCTGACTCACTTCTTCCTATTACTAAGCTAAGGTATTGCTGCTTTGACACACCTAATCGAGTCCAACACTGCCAATGGGTGAAAAGGCACAGCTACAAATTTAATTTTAGGATAAAGAAAGAGGATTTTCTTGTCTTAGCCCCATGCACACAAAAGGGCAGCTGATACAGAACAGTCAGTGAAGCTCAGCTTTTTGTCCTCTTTTTCTTATTTCTGTGCAAATACTACAACTCAAGCATTAACTTTTACAACAGTTACTTATTGCTATAGAATGACTAAAATATATGATTTAAAACATTGGGACTAGAAACTCAATTTCCAGAATGGAAACAGAGTATTTTTTGAATAAATGTTTCAGCCAAACTTTACTTTAGTAGATAGGTTCTTCTAAAGAGAAAAGCAAGCACTGCTGTTTATTGAAATGATCACAGAATTTCAGAACAAAAACCCCCAACAAATATAAGCAAGGTGTTTCTAGACAAGTGGTACTGCAGCCAAGGAGAAATGCTCTCCCTTTACAGATTCATGTAAACCAGAATATTTTCCTTCTGTTAAATCAGCACACCACTGTCACCTGAAAAGCATCTTTGTTAACATTTAATGGAGTAAAGTAAGAAAAAAATAGACAGTAACACTGGAAGAATAGTAGTATTTCAGTAACAGATTGCAATTCCTGACTCATATTTAAAGTTCCACTGTATACCAGATGCCTTTTTTTGTGTCTCTAATTAAACACTGTTGTAAGCGCATTAGCAAATAATAATAATAAAGTTACTTGAAGAATATATCTCGTTCCTTGAATTTATACAGTCCAGTGCAGCCTTCAGCATTTTTCTTTTGAAAAACCTACTAAAAGCTGCAGTAGTAGCAAGTGACCTTCATTTCCTGATTCTACAACTTTCTAACCTAGCCTTGTCTCATTTACAATCCAACACTAGTTTAAATGACAGTGAAAAAGCCAAATGTCTCAAGCTCTTTCCAGGATCACAGGGGTACATCTTACACGAAATAAAAACAGTACTTAAACAAATATGAAAACACAGACAACTAGCCATGGTTCTTTTAAAGCCATACAATTAAGGAATAGACAAAGATCATTACCAAAACCCATCTGCACAACAGAGGCATACTGCCCATTTCTGTGCACACCCACAAGGCCTCAGCCACTGGTAGTGCTGGTTTTGGTTCAGGCTTCACTTCCAAACCCCCGAAGGTCACTGTATGCAGCAGTGGATCTTTTGGGCAGTTTTAAGGTGAACCGGACAAGGGATAGAAAGGTTTACAAAGAAAATGTACAGATACATTACGCAGAACTATAAAGCTACTCAGTTGCAAGTCATTTTATATTTGATAAAACAAAGGACATAATTCCATATCAAACTGCTATTTCTCCCAGTTCTACCTTAATCAAAAGCCTGAAATCCACAAGCTAATTGCTATCAATTTTCACATAGAGGTAGATTTCTAATGTTTAACATAAAAGTCATATAATGAGTCATCTCATCATCTCTTTTAACAAAATCCTTATATTTAATTAACAGAAGCCATTAGGAAAAAATAATAGAACATTAAGATGGAAAGAAGCCACCTATAATTAAAAAATTAAAAGCTCTTTACTAATAAAAAGTTTCATCCTGTGGAAAGAAAATACTTGATTTCAGAGCCTGCTCTCTAAAGCAGTCCAACACCATATGTCCCCTCAAACTGCTGTTACACACTAGCTACAGTTAAAACTATGATTTTATCTAGCACAAATCAAAATGCCTCACTTGTCCAGAAAGACAACAATGACATTAACTACATGGGAGCTAGGAAAAGAAGGGAAGATAGCTAGCTCAGAGATGACAGGGGAGTCAAGAAAGGAGGAGGGTTGGGTTATAATCACTGATTTTACTCCCCACCCTCCTCCAGAGGAGTCAAATCTGCAGTCTGGGATCAGCTCTGCTTCCTGTGCCTCCCATCGACCATTACAGGCAACTCCCAAGCGTTATTAACGCAGCCTCCACTGAGGCAGGTGCCCACAGGAGGTGCAAGTCCTTCAGGCAGCTGAGGAAAGCAGCTATAAAAAACCAAAAGTGCCTCAATTACTGCTCAACAGGCAGCACACGTGACAGGCACCAACAAGGACAGAAACCAAAGAGCTGAAGTAACCACAAGGCTTAGGGAGGAAACCTTTTAGACACTGTTTCACCAGCATTGCTTCTCTTATCCTCCCTTGGGCAATTCTGCAACACACAGAAACAAGCGGTGCCTGGCCACAGGCTCAGGTTAGAGGGTCCCTAAACTTGTAAAAACTCAGTCAAGCTCTTAAAACCAGCAAATGCAAGTTATCATCAACAACAGTTTTAAAGAGTCAAGTCATAATTTTGAAGATATTAATCTTGTCCTATAGCCACCATTAAGAAGAAAAAATCAGAGAGTATCAAACCTTTATTCAAATTTTGTGAAACAAGACACAAAAACTGTCACTGCTACCCAATTTAATAATTTTTGGGGCATTTTTTCCTAAGTCAGATATGGGAAGTCCTGGATCCAGGACAACTGGGAAATTTGTTGTGATTTTTACCAAGCAGAAATCACCAAAGTACAGCTGGCAATACTAAATATCAATCCTGAAGAGAAAGCCCAACATGATCCCTCAGGAGCACACCATCAAACTGATCTACTCAGATACAGAACCACCTCAGCACAATCTACATTTTAGATCATTTTAAAGTGCACCTAAAGGGTATTTTAAAAATATAAGTTTTCATTTATACTAGGGCTACTGAAAGAAAATTTTAAAAAATTATTTTTTAAGTTAGAACACATCAAGGTTTCTACACTAAACTATGGGTTATAAACAGATTATGCATTGTCACAATGAATAGGTATTCACTGATGAAAGTGAGATTATTCACTCTAGTTAAATTTTCCACTTTCCAGGATTGGTTCCTCACTCTGAGTTTACCTGCACAACCTCAGGAAGAAGTGATGTACTCCAAGATAGTAACTTGCCAGCTGAAATAAGCCCAAATTACCTCATTTCACAAGCATGCTATTGTTCTTGTCACTCCAGACTCATGGAATTCCATGTTTTATTGACAAGTTCAGCTGAATATTAACAGACTAAAGTATACTAGTATTTAGCAACTCCTCTTAAAAAAAAGTATATTATTAAATTGCCTCCTGCAAGTTCAGATACTGTGCAAAAAAGCTACTGGCAGCCTCAAAAAAACAAAACATAACCTCCCCCAATTTTTAGACAGATAACTGGCATCTAAGTTACTTTCATCAAGAATCAGCAGTCTCCCAAGAAATATATTTACATGAAAACACAAATTAAAAGCTAACAAAAATAAAACAAACATTGGGGCTAAGGTGTGTTTGTACAACACCAACCAAACCAGGCAATAAACTACTGCACTTTATTTTTATATTCCAGCTCCACTTTGTAGCTAAATATCCACTGAAGAAAAAGGAAAGGATTATCGTTTCCCCTGCAACATCCATATTGTTTTTAACAGGCCTTATACCTTGTAAGGAGACTTCTGTTAAAATACATTCACGAACATGTAGTAAGGCAAATGGTCTGTTTATTCTGATTTAACAACAAAAAGAAGTTTTCAGCCGAAGACTGATGTGGAGATCTTGAGCACTAATTCTCTGGAACCTGCACTGTCGCTCGCATTTCTTCCCCAAAACTCTCCGCAGACAATTACCGGGCGGCAGCTCCCACGCGTTCATTTCGAGCGCGTATTTAGCACTCCCGCAGCTCGGCCGGCCGGCCCGGGGAGCGCCCGGCCGGCGGAGACAGTGTGGGACTCGCCCTCACTCCGCACTTTGGCACTCGGGCCTTTCGCTGCAGCCTTTGTCAAAAGTCTCCTGACCT
>VYXD01005580.1:2513526-2526118 GCA_013397195.1 Hylia prasina | reverse complement strand
CCATCAACCTAGCACTACTCCTGTGGTCCGTAAAGCAGTAAACCATATCACCCAGCACCACATCACCCAGCACCATGACCAGATGCCTCTTAAACACCTCCAGGGATGGTGACTTCCACCAGGTTCCTGGGCAACTTGGCATCATCCACACAATCACGTTAAAAGTTAGGTTGGAAAAGCCCTTAAGTCACTGAGTACAACATATGACAAATCACCTTCATGTCAACTAAATGCCACATCCAGTCTTTCCTTAAACGTATCCAGGGACAGCCACCACGGCTTTCCTGAGCAGCCCATTCCAGTGTCTAATAACCATTTCTGTGAAGACATTCTTTCTACTGTCCAACCTGAACCTCTCTTGGGCCATCTTAATGCTAAGTCCTCTTGCCCTGCTGCTGGTTGCCTGGAAGAAGAGACCGACCCCCGCCTGGCTACAACCTCCTTTCAGGCAGTTGTAGAGAGGGATAAAATCACCCCTGAACCTCCTTTTCCCCAGGCTCAGCACCCCCAGCTCCCTCAGGCAGGTTATCGGCCAAAGGCTGCAGGGATGAGGCCTCGCCGGTCACCCCGGTGAGGGGCGTTGGGCACGGATCCGCGCTGCCACCTCAGCTCTGCTGGCAGCTGGTGTCGGAGAGGTGTCATGACATGTCCCTGTCACCAGCAGGACACCGGGCATGGCACTGCTGGGCACAGCACTTTATGTGTGACAAAACTGAGGGGCCAAGTGTGAAGTAAAAGCTTAAAGCAGGTGGTTGAGATGATAGGAGCCTACGATATTTGGGATTTTTTGTTTGTTTATGTTTCTTTTCTTCTGCTAGCTAAAAGGGAGAAAATCCACATCCGTGAGGTGTTCACAGATGCCAGGGAGATGCCAGTGTGCCCGTGTGCCTCATTGCCTGTGTGCATCCTGGAGCTGGAACCCAGTGAGTGGGATCAGAGCACACGCAGCCCACAGCTCGTGGTATTGCCCCTGGGATGGAAACTCTCAACACCTCTTCAGCCCATATGAAGAATAAAAAAGAAAATCTGGACAGCACTTTTTTTTAAGCTTAATTTATTGCAAGTTTTGTTTTTGTACCTATTACAGGTGCTCTAAATCTAGTTGACCAAAACTTAGGGACTGTATCTAGACAAAAGCATCAGGTAAACCATTATGATAAGAGCCCCAAGAGTCTCATGCTTTTACAACTGTGTCTCTTATATCCAGGCATGAACTTTCAGATTGGAACAAAGTACAAACTTGTTGCTATTATATTAGGGACAGCGAGAATGGCAACATGAGACTCTCCAGCTTGTTAGTAAAGTGAGAGCAAACTTTGCTCTTCCAAATCCTCTTTTATAGACAGTTTTGAAGAAGTAAAGTTCTATTGGTTAACAAACCAACACAAGACCATCACTGGACAATTAGAAACTACATCCCTTGACTGTTGTCTTGCAAGTAAACAACAGGAGACAACACCTGCAAGGATTGTTTTCCCTTCTTCAAGGACTGTTTGAATTCCTCTTCATAATGTCTCAGGCCACTTTCTAGGCCTATGTGAGAAAGTTATGTGACTTAGTTTCACACAGACACTGTGCTGCTGACTGATTTCTCACATTCAGCATCCACACAAACTCACAGCTTGGCTGAGTTCAGTCAGTTTCCTGACAGAAATCATGATTTGTACTGGAAATTTTTCAAATAGCCCTGAAGTTAATTTAAAACAAAAGCAAAAACAAAAGCAAAAGCAAAAAACAAAAACAAAAACAAAAACAAAAACAAAACAACAAAAAACCAAACCCAAACCAAAACAAAAACACAGAAAAAATTATTGGGATCTTTTCTCTTAAGTTAGTATATTTTAGTAGGGCAGAATGATTCAGAAGAGCAGTGTCCTTCCCTTAAAAGTATATTTTTCATTATAAAAAAGGGGGGAACTAATGTGAATTTTAACAGGAACCATCTGTAATCAGACATCCCCCATTTTTAAGACTTCTCAGTTTAGGGATTTCAGTGATGTGTTTTTACTTAGGATAGGTGTGCAAAACTGCTTCACATGACAGAAGAATAACCTAATAATCTAGTTGCATTTTTAGGTTCTTTTCACAGAGCAATGCAAAAAATATTTCCGTGCCTAGTTTATCTTATGAGGTAAGCTAAGTCTTCTAAACTGAGTTCGTGTTGTAACAAGTTTATTTTTCCGCTGTGATTAAAAATGCAGCAGGACTGTGCTGTCTTATGCAGGGCAGCAACAATGACACGTCCACACCTATGAGCACATGTGGAAATAGTTGTCTGGAAAAGCCAAGATATAGGCTCACTCTGTAGAAGGTGCAGTGCTAGTCCACAACATCTAGCATATGAGATATACACAGACATCTGTCTACAGCTTTCAATAAAATGTTTTAAACATAATTGTTATTATATCAAATAATTGTTATTATTTTTATGTGTCAGAAAACCTGTTTTAGCTGGTTGCTATTCTAGAAATTATTACAATGTATCTCAAGCAGCAAGATGTATTAATGCTTCTATCTCATCTATTTCTGGGATTATTCACAAGCTTATGGCTAGGAATGTTCTTGTGCAGCTGCAGGATTTGGATCCTCAAAGATTTCCTGTGACAGAAGGTTATTACTTTTATGAAGGTGTGTGAATTATTTACTACTTTTTCAATTAATTTCCTTATGTACATAAGGAAAAAAATGTTAGCTGCATAATAAACAACTTTGTGATTATTACTCACAGAAGTACATGTCCTGCTGATCATCCTTTACCCTAATATATTGAAGAAACTTTTAGTTCTTATTATCCATAAGCAAAGGGGATGTATCTTTAACCACATTTACTGACATGTAGCGCCCGATGTAAGAACATCAAAGAAGAAACCTCGTTATGACATGATTCCCAAGAAAATAGGTGCTTGGTCTTGCTTACCTGTTGAATGTTTGAGTAGATGAGTTTGAGACACATGAGTAGATAATTACTCATTTTAACTATGTTGAAACAAAAAAAAATGTTCAGCATGTGTGAGCTCCGTAGTAGGAACTGGTCACTCTGCAGCTGTTGGTTCTGTGTGAGCTCATAGGAGAACTGGCTGATGGTGTCCCATCCCAGCTGTGGGAGCCCTTGGTGAAAGAGCTCTGCTGAGCCACACGTGTGCTCTCAGATCCCTGTCAGGGACTCTGTCATGAAGTTTTTCTTCTCTGATCTGTTGTTCAAAATAGCAACTGCTCCTTGGCATGACCTACTTAAAGGCTGACACAACAAAGCTGTGTGCTCAAAGAGGGAACTGTGTTATCTCTGCTGGCGCCAAGATGTGTCAAAAGAGCAGCCTTGAGGACTTGTGTTTAAAGATGTGGTCTCACGAGAACAAGGCAGAGACCAAACATCCCGGAAAGTTTCCCATTTTGTGGCAATAACAGAATGTGCTTTCTTTGCCAATTGAGAATATATTTGCAGTCTTCTGTGTTGTTATGTAATGTCTGTAGCATACATTTTTTGACACTTAGGATAAGAGACTCTTTTTAAAAGTAATATATCGTAATGAAAAAAATTATGTATCTGTTGTCATAAAAGTGAAAAGTTCTATTTGGTGTTTAAGCCTAGTATGACCCATGTAGCTGACAAAAAATTTGGTAAAGTTTCTCAGTAAAGACCAATATGTTTTATTAAGGTAATTTATGTAAGAAATTTGTGTTGCTAGTTCACTAATCATATTTCTTTCCCTTTATGATCTGTGCAATAAGCTCCTACAAATTCTTTTATGATTTATGGCTCTTTTAGATCTTCAGTCTTTTCCAGCAATAAAAACATGTTAAGCAAAGGGAATTGGCAAACCTAGGCCTTACAGGGAAGCTATATTGGGATAATGATGTAATTAACCATCAAAATTGTTCCAGCAGAGCAAAAGTGATCTTGATTTGGTTTTAAAAGAACATATTTGAATAAATCTTTAAACCAGGTGTTTGTGGAGAAGCAAATTAAAGCTGCTTCCTCCTGCCCTTTCAAGAATTAAATTCTGAGATTCATTGGTTGACAGCACTTGTTGACATTCAGTGTACCTAATGCAAACAACAAGTACTCTTCTCATTTTAATTTGCAGTGTGCCGGGAAAATATATGACATGACTTCTGAGAATTTGAGGTGCATTCCAGGTCAAATTTATTCCAAATTTGCAAGTCAATTTGCAGGACAAAAGAGCGATTAATCTGCCAGATATTGTGTACCTCAAACAAAATTCTTTGTTGCTTGTAGCACACTCTGTAAATAAAGGCTATTAAGATGACTTATTAAGTCTAGCAACATCGCCTGGCAGTGGAACAGTGTAATTAAAATTAACAAAGTGTTATGGTTCAAACAGCTTTTGCAAATATATTTTAAATAATATAAATATATTTTAAGTCTCTTTACCAAGAGACTGTGTCTGGTCACCTCAGTTTGAGAAATCACTAACTGATTTATTGAGATTAGAAGGCTGGTGTATGAAGTTCAATGGCCTCAGATGCTGTTGGAGTTCAAGATCATTGGAAGCTCTTATCTGGTTTCAAAACACTAAAGCTTATTTTCATTCCAGCAAAAAAAATGATAAGGAATGTATCCCCTGTCCAAATCAAGTTTTGGATTTTATGTGAGCTAGAAGGATGAAATGTGTGTTGAGAGTTCTGCTGATATATAGCAACTTCCTGAAAAAATGTAATTAATTTAAAAGTCAGTTTTACTCCACTTTTTAGCTGGAAATGCATAAAACCCAAAAACCCTCTAATTTGTTCCTAATCAGCAAGATAATATTTAATATTCTGATAGCGATAGACTAATTAAAAGCAAAGGCAAGCTCTGGGAATAAGGTCTCATTTTAGATATTTATTTCAGCTAATTTGTGCAAATTCATGCAAAAAATCTGTCTGCTCACTACCTCAAGCATTGACTCTAATTCTCTTTGAAGCAGAAACTCACTTTTGGACCTTGTTTATATTCTTAACCATTAAAAGCATCCAGCATATGTTATCTGAAACATCCTGTCATAAATCTCTATTCTCGGTTGCTTTTCATTGTTTATAACCCTTACTAAACTGACCACTGCATTGTATCGTAGCTTGCTGCATGCCTGCCTGAAGCAAGTTTTTTTTAGTTGTGCAAAAATTGTTAATTAATTTACTTTTTAAAAAAAATAAATTATAAATGCCTTGTTTTCCATCTCTGCTAAAGGAAAACTCTTAGAATCCTTTCATGTGGGAATTATAGAAGACAAATAAAAGACTGAAATTTGGTGAGGAGACTTCTTTAGGGATCTGCTTTTGATTGTCAAAAACCACTGAAGGCTGACGTGGGGGAAAAAATCTCATATTAACATATTCTTTAGAGTCCTGCAGAACCTTTTATTGGTGGTAAAACCCCCAGCCCATGCCTGCTGCTGTCTGTGTTTGTGTGTGAATCACTGAACAAATGTTCTTGCTCTGTGTCTCGGCAATGGGGGTTTAGCAGCTTTTTCAGCCTGTCTGTTTGATCCAGGAGCCAGAGCTGAAGGCAAGGAACAGGACAGTCTTGAATTCAGGAAGAAGATGCTTTATTTACAGAAGGAAATGAAAAAAATAATTGGGATAGAAGAGGCAAAGCAGAAAACAGAAGTTTGGGAACGCAGAAGAACCATGCAAAAAAAGCTTGTGATTTCTGCAGGAGCTCTTTCAGCATCAGGAATGGGATTTACGATCCCTCATTTTTTACTGCCAGCAAAGAAATATGGAACAAGCAAGTGAAGTTTTGCACACTCAGAGGGACACCATCCTGTAGCTGCCATAGGCTTTGTTAGTGGAAGGGGCAGGGGCAAAATGTGATCATGAGAATGTCTGTGTGGGTTATTGAGATACTCCAGAAAAGAGCTGGCTCAGGTGCTGCAGAACAAAATTCATGCCAGTACTATAATACAGTAATATATAGAAATAGAGAGAAATTTCCAAGCTTTTTAAAGGACAAAGAAATTATGCACTGAACCAGCTTTGCAAAAATTAGCATCCAGAGGGTTTAAAAGAACATAAAATTGTTCTTAGCTGATCCACCTGTAAAGATCTGGTATTGACAGGAATGGTGGTTTCACAATAGCCTGATTTCAAACCACTGGTGGCTGATCATTGCTCTGCACCTCAGGTTGCATACAGAAATGGCAAGAAATCCCCCTGAGATGATCATTCTGTTACATACTTAGCTGGCAGGGAAACTACCATTTCACAGGAAGCAGCTACTACAACCTTACCTGAAATGTGAAATGAAAGTCAGCTTTAACTATGTAATACCAGTGAATTCTGAATGCAACATTTTTCTTTGACTCCATTTTGGATTTGCTCTTCTTTTTTCCACCTATTTGTTCTCAATTTTGTTTTCCCCTTCTCTTTACTGCAGCATTTTTCTTCTGAAGGAGCATATCCTGATAACCTTGCCTGGAAGCACCAAAATTATGGATAAAAGGTCTACATTTGAAACCGAAACCTTGCTTATCTCTTCAAAATGCAGCCTTGCTTTTTTTCTCAACTTTTAAATGGCAAACAAAAATTTAGGGAGCACAAGTTACATTGTGAGCTTTAAAGGATGCACAATGTTTGGATCTGTTCTTGATTGTAAAGTGCCAGTCACAGCTCCTCATTGGTGTGGTCTATAGATAACCTTGCTTTATTAATGTAAGTGCTTTTACGTGCCAAAAACCCCCCACCACTCTAATATGATTTGGGTTAGGTCATAGCTAATTTGCAGTACTTCAGACCCCAAACTTGGAGAAGGAAGAGTACAAAAAGTAGGTTGAATGATAAGGAAATGTCAAGCTATGTACTTTATGACCATAAATCTATATGACAGGTATTATCTATAAAAATCCATTAGACATATATCCTGTGCACTTCCAAGCAGATCAGAGTCTGTCCAGTGGTCTTATATAGCTGGCTATAGGGGTGTCAGAAGTTATATGAAATGTCTCATCTTGAGTGTGGAAAAACATCTCCAAGGCCTCTAGGTTTTTGGTTTTTTTTTTTCCTGAAAGTTTTTGTCTTGAGATTGTGCAGGTAATTCAGCAAGATCTTATTTTCAGTGGTTGACAAAAGGCTTTTGATGGAGTTTAAAGAGTCTGACACTTTCCCCTCCACTGTTCTTAAGGATATTTTACTGGGCACTTGCAAAAAACATCTAAATTCATATGTTTTCTGAATTTGAATATAAAATTATCAAAGGAATAAAAAGCCCCTAAATGTAGCAGTTAAAGCCCCATCTCTTCATATATTTCTTTAAAATATAAAGACAGTAATATTTGGGAAGGACTTATTTTTTTCTTAGGGGAGGACCTAAAAATCCTGCTTGAACAGAAGTCCATCTTGCCTTTCTTCTTGTTTCTTAATTCTTGCAAGCTTGTCATGCTTCTATTAACTAGTGAAAATTAAAGTCAGAATCACTTTAAGATAAAGGGGGTTTGTCTCCCACTGATATTGTTCTAAAAAATTATACCTGGCTAGATCTTTTTGTCCAATTCATGCATCAAAAAACATCAAACATCAGAGGCTGTGACTGTTGAAGTAAAATGACTGTTTTTCACAGTCATTATACACACACATTGCACACACAGGCACACAAAGTGATTAAAATCCATATTTATTTTGTAGGGCTAATTATGTTTAAAAAGATGACCATACACAGCTTTTTACTCAGCAAGTTTGAAATATGCTTATATTCAAATTCTAAAATCTTTTGGCAAAATTGTATTTTATGAATCCCTGCTTTAAAGCTTTGCAGAAATAATGTTGGAAGAGAAGAATCTAACATTGTTTTCTAGTTCATCAGCAGAATTTTCTCAGTTCTGACATTTATCATTGGTGACAGTACATGAGATAGGCAGAACAGAGCTGACTTTCAGAATTCAGTTTAAAACTGCCAGGCTGAAAGTGCTTTTTCAAGTTGCATGCTGAAGAAGCTTCTCTGGCAATGGTAAACACACCATTCATGAGGGGTGAGAGGGTGGGACAACTGCACCTCAAAAATCAACCTTTCCTGTGAAGTTCCTGCTGACCTCACACAGGCTCACCGTCCTGATCCCAATCCTCCCATAAATGGATGTGTGCTGCCCTAGGTGGAGGGAGGGAGTGAGGGGGCGTGGGGCAGTGTGTGCTTGCATGCACACGTGTGTCATAGTGCAATTCATGCTGTTTTCATCAAGCTTATTTACCATGCTGTCCACAGGAAACAGTAGGGAGGTTACACCAGGTTTTCAAGCCATTTAGTAAAAATCTCTCTCTCTCTCTCTTTTTTTTTTTTTTTTTTTTTTTTTTTTTTTTTTTTTTTTTTTTTTTTTTTTCCTACTCTGAAAGTTTGCCAGCTCTTACAACATGGATTTAGTATGTGGGAAAGCAGCAGTTCTTAGTGGTTATTCCGGAGCTTTGGTGCTAAAGTGCTGATTTAGCACACTAAGGAGTGGCTGAGTAAAGCAAAAAAAATCAGGTAAGGGATGAGACAGGTACTAATCACTTCTTTTGGCAACATCTAAAGAGCTTTTGTCATCCTAAGTCAAGTGAACTTCTGTCTCATCCCTATTTCATTCGTGAAGGTGGTCACTTTTCAGCTTTAATACAGCTCTACCCTGTCTATCCAGCCCTGTAATGGTTTGCAGTGATAAGTTTGTTGCTTCCCCCATGTCCATCAGGCATCTCAAACAATGAAAAAAAAGTATAGCTACTAATAAAACCTTTCTTGCCCCCACATATTTAATCCTCTCTTTCTCAAGTACCTTCATGACATTAAATATCATTGGTTTTGTGTTTCATGATTTGTATGACTTTGCTCTTTTTTTTATCTGTCCCTGCCTCTGCTCATGACTTCCTGTTCTCTTTTCTTTGATGTTGGGTGCAGTTTGTCTCCCAGAGTTGCACCAACGCTTTCTACTGCATCACCCAAGCTATTAAATAACCTGAAAGGATGACTTCTGTCATGATGCCTACCAAAATGGTGAATAATATGGGCAAAGACAAAAGAACAATGAAAACAATTTATGATACCCCTTTATTTCTGATATTAAGAAGACATGGGTTCATCTTAAAAGCCATTAATCCTTTTGACTGTGGTACTCTGAGTTCTTCTTTTTCCACAGACATCAACGACCTTGTTGCTCTCCTGATTTTTTGTAAAAATTTTACGGCATTGCCGGAAATACAGAGAAAAATGGAATAGTGAAACTGAAATTGCCTTTGTGATTCCCACGCCTCTTGAATAATTGTATTCTGATTTGTCCATATGCATCTCTTTCAGAAACAATAGTATCATCATTCCTGGCAAAGAATACTTCCTTCCTTGGTTACAGCTCTGAAGAGAGGCTTTGCCCTTGGATAGAAAAATAAGGAAATGGATTCTTCTATTGCTGTAATCTTCATTTTTGGGGCCCTCCAAAAGCATTAGTCTTGTCACCAGCTAAAGGGGAAGAATTCATAATAAACTTTTCATTAAGGCTTATGTCCAAGAAATAGAAAACAGTGCCCCTTGCAATAGCTGGAACTTACATAGCATAGTGTGAATAAAACTAAAATTTTCTTTGTGCCCTTCACTCTGGCCAAGCATTTAACAGGCAGCACACAAGGGTGATAGATCACTGCATTCCTCTGAATCCAGTTCAGTGATGTGGGATTGAAGGTTGACTTTGCAGCGTTTGTGAGGGTTAGGATGTAAGACGAGGGTTGGGCGCTTAGGGTGAGGCAGCTGAACCTTTAGCATGTGGTTTGTTGGTGGTTGCAATTTGGCAGATCTGCCTGTAGAAGGTTGTGAAGGACACTGAAGATTTGAAGCCTTGTGTGTCCTTTAGTTGTCCTTATCTCATCCACCACCCTCTACCCGGTCACGGCTCTACAGAATGGTTACTGCACATGGACCTCATAATCAGTGAAGTGCTTTTAGAATAACTTGTAAAATAATTTTAGAGGTAGACTTGAAAGTCCTCCAGAATATTTTCTAAAGTGAAAATTATTTGAAATTAATTTAGTTAATGTCAAACTTGTAGTGTGAAACATCAGTGGTCCTTGTATGCTGTTGCCTGGTTTACATTGTACCTGATGCTGGTCAGCCTTGAAACAACTATCTTTATGGATATCAGAGTCCATTTTCCAGTGTTTTCCCTGGAATAGGCCCTTCTATTTTTCTGTTATAGAATTCCATCTTTGTTTGCTTGTTAATTCTAAGCATCATCAACATAATCTCCCTTTCTACTTACAAGTCAATAATATTGGTATTTGGCATTTTCAACAGTTTAACTCCTCCTGTTTTCAGAGATACCATTGACCACATTAACCATATGCTGAAGTAATTTTAGTGCAGGAAATTTCCGCTTCTACTATTATGTGTATTTGCCATTATTAGAAAGAAAATGACTTGTATTTATTTACTTTGTAAATATACTATCATTATTTTATGTGTGATATTAAAATCATATATAAATTTCTCACTGTTAATTAAATTGATGATCAAGTATCCAGAGCAGATATAATTCCCCAAATCCATTTAAAAATGGAAGAGGAAGAAATACCTCTTTAATCCTGTCGCTGTTCCTGAAAATCTTCCCTCTTGAACATATACCATTATCTCATGGGTCACAGTAGGTTAGGTGGGTACCTAGTATGTCTTGAAAAAAATTATGCTTGTATGCGTTCTGCATTTAATCTAGGACTTATGAATTCAATTGTAGGAGTGTTTTGTGCATGAATTGATTATCTGGAGCAGCTGTCATTTCTGTGTAAGAATTACAGATCACACTGATTACAGATACATCAGCCCTACTTCCATTGCTCCAAGGTACAGCCTGGTCCACAGAAAACAGCAGTGGTCAGTATTACTTTAGATGTATAATAGCTAGCAGAATGATGTAAGGGTTAACACAGAAGTTCATGCTGTTTAAATAAAAAAAAAATCATCACATTCCTGTTGTATTCCCCAAGGCTAGCTTTCCCTGGGAAAAGGTAGACAACAATGGTACATTGTTATAAAAATCTCAAAGTGTTTTAAGATGGAGGTTGATAAGTTTATAGCTGGGGATCCCAAAACAAGATAAGAGTGACTGTGGAGTTAGAATTAAAGCTTGAGATCACTGTCCTTTTGTATCAATTTATTAGTAGGCTGGTACCAAATGCTTGTAGAGAGGAGATTCTGTGTGTTTGCAATGCTTTAACCTCCCATTATGGGACTTCTGTTCTTATCTCTGGCAGTCAAGTGGGTCCTGGGCTGAGTGCTCAGTGAGAGGCACTGCTGTTGTTTCTGGTATTACGTGTTCTTGGAGCATCTTAGGATCTTTTGGTCAATTTCCTTCCAATTCTTACTGCTATAAGGGTGTTTGGAACTGACCACTCCTGCTTTCTTCTCAAGCTACCCCAGACGTACAGCTGCACTTCTTTTTCTTTGTGCCTCAGGCCCACAGGGAATCAGGAATAGCATTCAATCTGAAGTATGGGGCTGTTCTTGGAGCAGTTGTATGGATCTTTTAAGATGAAATATCTGTTGCACTTGTTCTTGGATTGTCTGGGACATCATTCAGTGGTCTAAGTAGTCTTTTTCAATCCTCTGTTACTATGTTCTAGAGTGTGCTGAGACCTGAACCCAGAGAATAACAAGCAAAGCTTGTAAGCTTGGAAGGCTGTTGGTTGTGCCTCTGACCTGCTTAGAGCTCTTCTTCTTGGCCAAATTAAAGATTTCTCCAGAAATCCCTACTGGGCATTTTGTGGATGTTGAATATATCACAAGAGCTGGTTTTGGCTTCAAGTGCCAAGGACATTTTTCCTTTCTCTTTTTTTTGTATCTAGATGTAGGTGGTGGCACAGCTCCTTCCCTGAGAGACAGGCATTCTCTTTCTTGTACTTCCCAGCTCAACAGCTTGACTGTCTTTAAAAAAGACAAGTACTGGCATGTTGGTCACATCAGGTTAGAATTAACTAAAAAGTCCAATGTGACATAAGTCATTATTAAGATCACTGAAGGTTTCATGAGATATACAAGATTGTAGAGGAAACTCTTTCAGAAAATCTCGTGTGCATTAATGAAAGTACAGCAGAGTGCTCACACCAGTGGGTTCTGATGTGTAGATTTTTGCTTTGAAGAGCATTTCTTCTCTGAGAAAAAAAAATATGAATGAATCTCACAGATTTTTACTTAGCAAACCCATTTCTTTGTTCTGTAAGGATTTTATCTGCACACACAAGCAACAAAAATAATTTTGCTTTTTTTTAAAATTCCTGCTTGACAGGGTAATTATGTCTTAGGTAATAAGATGAATTCTGTTCCTTTTTATACTTGGCCAACAGAATTTACTGCGTTGCTAGCAAGGATATTTATGTAACTTAATCAGAACACAGAAAAAGGAGTAAAGGTTTGGTTTGTTTCAGACAGGCTTCCTGTGAGATTACCAATAGTTATTGCTTTGATCTTTCCTCAAGGTTCAGCATTAAAAGAGGCAAAAACATATAAACAAGACTTTAAAGTTGCTGTCAACTGGTTAATTGATTATTAATTTTTTGAGATTACTTTGCTCCTGCAAAACAAAAACAGCCAAAATAGTAATCTTTTGTCTGTGGAAACACTGGTCTTCTGCTAATAACTTTTTTTTTTTTT
>VYXD01005580.1:2490112-2513451 GCA_013397195.1 Hylia prasina | reverse complement strand
GTATACCACAATATACAGGAACCTTGGTATTCATGTTCTGTAGTCTGGTTGGTGTCCAGGAAAGTCTCTTCAGCATTCTGACCAAACAAAGCTGAAGTTCTGTCTGCCAGAGAGGTGTTATGTTCTTTTTTTGACAGCAGGATTTCTAGAGTGTTAAATAACCAGAACAGTTAAAACCTAGAGCAGATTTCACCTAAGCTGTTAAAGCATCTATTAGCTAGCACATAGTCTAGTGTTCCTAGTCTCCTCTTGTAGTCTATGAACAAATTTAAATAGCCCAGAAGGTGATTTATGTCACTGCAAGGTAGGTCAGATAAATTATTTTCTGGAGAGGCCCATGTACCTTCTATTGACTGTAAAAGAGCCCAAATAATCTAACTTAGCTTTGGATACCCAAGTCCTAGATGCCTAAAGCTTAGATAGGATGAAGACTGAATTGGACTCCTAAGTGAGGTAATTTCAGTCAGGTGCTTAAATTTACCCACAGAACCCTTAAATGTAAATTTGGACTCACCTTAAGTAGACTTCCAGAAAACTGCAATAAGATAAGCAGCAATGTGCAATGTATTGATAACAGCAATGCATCAGTGTCAGAACAACATTTCCAATGACATGAGAGTCTCAGATGTGCTGCACACATTATTACACTCCTCAAAACAGTCTTTTCCAAAGCAGAGGCTGTATTTGGCACTCACTTGAAGGAAAGCATTCCAATGACATAGAATAAAATTGGTTCTCTGTATCTTGCAAAGATCAAATAGAATCCATTAAAACATTATTGATTCAAACTTTGTACTGAGGTACTGTCTGTGAGAGCTCTGTCATTAGCTCTCTGAAAGGGCTGATTAGACTCTGACATGAGTTATGAGCAGAGAGAAACTACCAAATGGTATCAGTGTGCATAGTGAAAGGCACTGGGCATTGGCAGGGGGCAGGACTAGACCCTCTCCAGAGCTCGCTTCCAGCCTCAGCAATTCCATGATTCTGGGATAAATGCACTTCTGGCATTCATGTACATCCCCTCTTCCCCATGCCTGAGTTCTCAATTGCTTTGCCCACCCTTTAATTGCATTTTCTCTACCAAAACAAAAAAAAAAAAAAAAAAAAAAAAGCCCAACTGAAACCAGATTTTTAAATATTTTAAAGAATCTTTCTGCTTTAATGTCAAAGAGACAAATTTGGCAGGTACCTGTGGTTTATTTGGAAGAAAAGTGAGGAGCAATCAGATTCAAAATGGAATCCTTTAAAGATTGACTAACCAGCCTGCCAGTAATGGGCTACTCTGTGCTTTCCCCACCAGGTGGGAACAGAAACATCAATATCAATGAATGCATGTCAGATTGAGTGGAAACAAACACTAAGGACAGAACAGTGTGGTGAAGTTACCTACCCACGCAGCATTAAAAACATTGATCTGCCAGTGTATTATAAGCATTTGACACTTTGCAATGATCAAAATCAGACATTCCACTGGCAGAGCACAGCATGCACTTTTCCTTTTAATTTATATACTGCTTTATGTGATTATCAAAGTGATCAGCTTTTTTGGAAGGGGTAATAAAGATAATTGAATGAAAAATAAGCTACCACATCTTATTTTAGAGAGTATTTTTGCTCTTTTCTTTGTCTTTAAATACACAGTTCATTTTCACAAAACTGAGCTTATGAAATGGTCCTTACAATAATATAAAGTATTTCAATAATTTAGAACCAAATCATAAAATTCTTACCATATGCAATCAAAATTAAATTTAAATAGAAGAGCAATATCAATATTCTTAAAATTTCTGCAGTCTTTTCAAGTTCATTTTTCCCAGTAAGAGGATGTTTTCACTGCTGAGTTGTAAGTGAAAATAATGAATTCCACATCATTCAAGATACAAGAAATAAGATAGGAACTCTTACTCCAGACTCCCTAAGCAAGTGCTCACAGTCTGATTCATCTAAATGCAATAGTCCTCATTCAAACCATCTCCATGAATTTCTTTGTCCAATTTTAACCCTGCAGCAATGCTTTTGATTTCCTAAAGAATCAAAGAAAGTTGCTGAATAAGACTATGGAAGTTTTATTTATTGAAATCAAAAGATAAAAGAATTACTTTGATTGGATGAATTTCCTTTCAATTTTTTTCTGCTTTGGCATATGGTGGTTTTAGATGAGTCAAATTGATGATTGATTGATAAGTATAATCTCTTAACATTATGGGCACATGATGACACTGCCAAAATTCAAACTCCTTGATTGCATTAGAGTAACTTATATTTTCAAATAATGGTAATGGAGCTCTATGTCACAGAGATAATCAGTCAGATGACAGATGATTTGCCTTCCAACTGCGCAAATGAACACGATGGATGTGTGTCATAGATGTTTTGTTATTTCTGAGGTAGCCGCAATAAAATACTCCTTTTAACAGAATGCTTAATTATTTTGTCAGAAGAGCAAATGTATCACTGACAAAACTTGAAACATTTGCTCTAGCAAGCCATATAATTTCAAGTCACAAACATCAGGTCTGTACAACTGACTGTATTATATTGTTTTGGGAATATGCTGATTGCTGGGTGTCTGACAATGTACCATGGCAATTCTGCACAAACTGCCATGAGTCAGTGAAGGAAATAATTTCATTCCATTTGGAATGTACAAACTGTTTTGTTTTCTTTCCTTTTCTTAGGGCATGTATTTTAGCTTCTCAAGGTGAAATTATGATTGTCATCTCTGATACTGCAGTTCAGGTTTGGAATGTAACAGAAAGAATGTGTAAACTCAGGCAAACTCCTAATCATTCTGTGTGCCCTGCATCCACTCTGTTTTGTACCAGCAAACCCAAGAGTTGGCTTTTTACTTTAGCTAGTGGCTACCTCAGGATGAAGGTAAAGAAACCTTTCAATATCAAAATGTTTATTAATAGCATAAGTCTACCTACAGGTCAACTGAGATACTTTGCAGATGCATTTTCCTCTTCCCTTGTATGTCTGTATATAAAGTTTGTAAAGCAATACAAGGCCCATCAGTCTTGAGACTGCTTGGGTATTCACCCAATCTTCATGAAAAAACCATTCCCAGTGCCTCTGCAAGGCAAGAACTGCTATTTACAGAGGCATTAATGAGCCTTTCCAGCACTAGTTTCTCCCTTGCATGCCATTTCTCTGCCTGGGTTACAAATGCAAAGACAAATTCCCAGTAGCACGACTGGCAAACTATCAAAGACAGAGCCACACTGCTGATCTCTAGTTCAAGATGCAGATCAACTTATTTTAATCCATTTATTGAGAGGTCACACTTTGCTGAAAAAGTCTTTCTTAAACAACTTTTCTCAGTGATTTTCTGCTAGGTGAGGTAATATCCAAACCCATAAGCTTTTCAGGAAAGGTTGCAAAGAATTCTGCTTTATTTGACCTGCAAACACAAGCCATTAGGCATAGAGCTGGTTGGGTTTCTTTACATGTTGGTTTGCTTTGTCTTTTCTGCCTATTACTTTGGAGAGCAAAATATCTGTATTACTTAAACAAGTGATGAATCAAAAGCAGATCACATATTCCCTGTAAGTATTTAGCAGACATAGCAGATTCACTTCATGTGACATATACATGGCATTTTTTATTCTGATTTATTTAGTTTTATTTACATTATTTCAAGTTTTTTTTATCAAAGGAGAGGTGTTGAACAGGACCCAGCTTTTCTTTTTATAAGGCCAGAATTAGTTTCGTCATACAGTAACTGAAACCAAAAATTGTGTTTGTTTGAGGAGCTTCCTTTCATGCTTAAACTGTACAAAAAAACCACTTCCAAATTTCTCAATGACCAGGTGCTTTGCAATGGGAGGCATAATTTATGCTTCTAACAAACAGTTTGGGTAAATTCTCCCATTGGCAGCAGCACATTGCTGCCAGATATTTTCTTGGTGTTCTGCAAGGAGCTGTGGGCCAGTTCCCAGCACAGAGGTGTCCTCAGAACCCAAACTGCCACTTTTGTCACACGTGGCAGCAACTGGGCAGCAGCAAAGAGTGACACAAATTTCTCATCCTAACTGTGGTCTTTTCAAGTTAGGCTTGAGATACATTAGAAGTGGGGGAAAATGCTTTTTCTACTTCTGCATTCAGGCAGCTGCAGCTGCAAGTGCAGGGAGGGCAGAGGGCCCACAGAGACTGTTCCTAAATTTCCCCAGGTCTTACTTTGGGCACAGTGGGACTGAAAGGAATGTCATTGATCCAAATGCCCCAGAGCACAGCACAGCTCCAGTCTAAGGAATGGAGCTTTGCAATTGTCCTCTGAAAACCATGTTCTCCTCCTGACCACAGCCCATAGTCCAGTGCATTACCATCTTGCATGGGAGTTTTTGCCTGAGAAGCAGAACAGAACACTAGGAATTCTCTTAATATTTTCTTGCTCATTTTCTTTTTCCTTGTCCTGTCTTCATCCAAATTACATGCAGAGAATTCACTAGCATAGAAAAAGAAGTGTTGCTATCCTGCTGTCTGAAAAGAACTCAACATTACTATTCTGGACTAGATCAAAGTAATTTGAGGAACTAGACAAAGCTAGAACTAATTTCTAATTGAAAGAAGAAAACAGTTCCTTCTTCCTTGGTGACAGGAATATTCTTGCCTTGTAATGCTGAAATGGATTTCAAGGAAGATGCATCTTTGGGTATATTATGGAAGCTATAAAGATATTTGACTTTGCTGACAGCAGAGTCATGAGAAAAAAAAAAAAAAATCCTAAGTGGCCTGTGTGGTAATTATAAACCCATGCAAAGTAGGGTTCTCATTGCTATCAGTCCTCCTCCTGCCAACTGACCCATCTGGGCACCAGGAAGGTCCTCTCATGTGATTTCTGTTTGAAGTGCTGAGGTGTTTTCTGACTATTGACAATAGTCTCTTTGTATGTTGCGCAGACCAGGGTATACTCAGAGTCAATCAGCTGATAGAGAAATTATTTTAAAGTTTTTTCCTGGGTTGAAAGTTGGAGAGAAAGTTATTGTTAAAATTTTAGAAATTAATTACTTTTCCCCCATTCAAGATAAAAAAGGAAAGAAAAGAAAAATTAGTCATAAAATCAGTAAGAGACATTTGAAGTCAAATAGATATATTCTATCCCCTGCAAAATATCCTGACGTATGGCTTAATTCAAGAAAAAAAAGATAATTCTTCCAGCAGTATCACGTGTTTTTCCTGTTTCTAGAAACAGACATTTCATTTGCTTTCTCTAGTGAATGTAGTCTGATTTTTCTTTAGAAGGGCACAGGGACTATGAGTTCAAATGGAACAAAGAGGACAAAAAGTGTTTGGGTATCGCTCACCTCTCCTAGGGGTAAAGAAAGGAGTGACACTGCCAAGAAGAAAATGGTTTAAAGACTCTCACTGACCTGTGAAGTATCTTCTCAGAGTCCAAAAGATCTTTAGTAATGAACTCTGGGTAGTGCAATAATCCTGCATGCCCCATGGCCAAGGAGAGAGAGCAATGGCAGGGTGAGGGTAGGGATACCCACCAAGCCCTCCTGCTGGACCCACATCTATCCTGAGGCTGTTTAGCAAACAGCCAAAGTTAGCTGGGAACAAATGCCCTCAGCATGTCTCTCATCCCCACCCAGGGAAAGAATCCTGCCCTTGGCACCACACTGCCAGGAGCATGGGAGAGCTCTCCTCCACTTGTTCTTCAGCCTCCTCTGCTGCCAGCCAAGACAGAAGTCAGTCTACAGACTGCAGATTTTGGGAACTAAGCTGCAGTGATTCATCATTTTACTTCCACTCTCCAGCAAATAGGTCTTTCTAAAGCATGTTTTTTGAGTTTAAATTTTAAATTTTGCCCTAGTGCCAGGTCAGCAGTAGATTTCATCTGTTCAAGATATCAGGAAGCCTTTTGACCTCAATTAATGCTTTGAGGAGATAAGCTAGTGAGCATTTGAGCCATTACTTTATCGTCATAGGGACATAAATATATGTTAGAAACATGTGCTTTGCTAAAATGGTCTTGGAGCAGTTTCTGCATGCCTCTGTCCCCCCTTGGATCTCTCTTGCCATTCTTTCTGTGCTGGCATTCCAAAGCTGCTGATTCACAGCCTACATCTGGTCCTGTAGCACTCCTGCCAACTCAAAGCCTGATGGATCCTTGGACACTTAACTTGCTCAAGTCATGCTCCCTCTGTCACTGATTTGTTTGACATCCTGTGTGTTATAAATACATTTCTGCAGGGCCTTTCCTCGTTATATCTGATTAGCCTATTTGATTTATCAGAAATGAGGTGTTTTCTTTCCTTCTTTCTTTCATTCTTTCTTGCTTTCTCTCAGCTTTGCTGTTGAGGATGAGAAGCGAGTTGCTGATTCTTGTACAGAGGCCTGCTGGCTTCAGAAAGGCATGGGCTAGGTGAGGACATCTGCTTAGGAAGAGTGACTAGACCAAGGACTGGGATCCAGCTGTGAGCAGTCACTGGAGAGAGCAAAAACTGAGCTTTCCAGATGTGTTACTGTGGAGAGTCACCTGGGATTTTTGAAATTTAACATCAAGATATTTTTAGACTGACATATACCTAATTTGCCTAGTGTTGAATTGTGTCTGTGTTAATTAATTTATAATTGCTCGTGAGTTCTTTGGTCATGTAATACAACTTGGGCACCAAAAATAATATGTGAGATCAGACAGCAGATGAGTTCAGCCTAAGGAGGTAGAAGTATGTGGTCAGATCTATCCTTCCACTGTGTAATGTGTTGATTCTAAGTTAGCTAAAGCAGGAGGCAAATTTAGAGATTCTTGGTCTGGTTCCTGTAAGCTTTGCACCTCTGTGCTGCCCTGCCTTCTCTCTCTGCTTTTCTCTTCCCTGAGCACATGTCTCAGGATCTTGGCACTGCTCTGTGTCTCACACCACAGCACAGAGCAGCTGCTGTGCCAGGACAAATCTACCTGCTGAGAAACAGTGGGGTCCTGGCCCAGGGCCAGCTCAGGAACTTGCCCTGCATTGCAGACAGCAGCTGAGTTTCCATGCACAGCCTTTCCCTACCTGCAGGCTGAGCTCAGATTTTCAACTTCCTTCTACACAGTGTCTCAGAGCAGGATGCTTCGGGAAGCATTATGATTTCCATTGCAGGAAGCATCCTGGAGGTTTTCAGTCTCAATTATTTAAAGCAATTGTGACATTATGACCAAAAATAAAGTCTCTATCAGCAGATGGAGCTGAGCTGAGGTCACAATGATCCCATTTGCCATACCCTGAATAAAAGCTTTCAAGATGAAACTAAAAAAAAAAAAAAAAAAAAAAAAAAAAAAAAAAAAAAAAAAAAAAAAAAAAAAAAAAAAAAAAAAAAAAAAAAAAAAAAAAAAAAAAAAAAAAAAAAAAAAAAAAAAAAAAAAAAAAAAAAAAAAAAAAAAAAAAAAAAAAAAAAAAAAAAAAAAAAAAAAAAAAAAAAAAAAAAAAAAAAAAAAAAAAAAAAAAAAAAAAAAAAAAAAAAAAAAAAAAAAAAAAAAAAAAAAAAAAAAAAAAAAAAAAAAAAAAAAAAAAAAAAAAAAAAAAAAAAAAAAAAAAAAAAAAAAAAAAAAAAAAAAAAAAAAAAAAAAAAAAAAAAAAAAAAAAAAAAAAAAAAAAAAAAAAAAAAAAAAAAAAAAAAAAAAAAAAAAAAAAAAAAAAAAAAAAAAAAAAAAAAAAAAAAAAAAAAAAAAAAAAAAAAAAAAAAAAAAAAAAAAAAAAAAAAAAAAAAAAAAAAAAAAAAAAAAAAAAAAAAAAAAAAAAAAAAAAAAAAAAAAAAAAAAAAAAAAAAAAAAAAAAAAAAAAAAAAAAAAAAAAAAAAAAAAAAAAAAAAAAAAAAAAAGTACATGTGATGCTTCACCAGCACTGCAAACAGCCTAGTTCTAGTTTAGTGCTGGCTGTGACTGGTGAGACTGAGCTCCTCTCTGTGAAGTGTCCTGATATCCCTTGTGACATTCCCTACACAGGGAATGGTGACCCAGGAAGGCCTGCTGCACATCCTTGATGGTGGCCAATCTTTCTCTTCCCACAGTGACAGCTGCTATCAGACAGTGCAGCTCCATTGCCAGCCAGAGCAAAGTCAGTCTCCTGGCAGGAAGTCAGACTTCTGTTCTGGGTATTCTTTCCCCTAGTCTCTGTACTTTTCTGACTAGAATTCCCTTTGCTGTACTTTCACTGAAGTTTTCTCAAGCCTGAGAGTTGGCCAAAAAGCCCCATTCACAGTGAATTGATAGAAATTTGTACCAGGAAATGTAGTGGAAAGGATAGAAAACATCAGAATTTATCCAAAATTACTATCAAAGAGAGGCATAAAAGCCAAACTAGGTTAGAAAGATGAGACTTCTGGGTGCCAAGCACGGAATCACTAGAAATCTTCTGATAGTTATGGTATTGGTGTTTTGAAGAAACTTGAGGAAATAAGTACCTAAAGGGAGGTAGATGCTAAGTCACTGCAGGAGCACAGAGTAATGACCATATGAGAAAGGCCACTAAGCCCAGGGGCATGGATGTAATTTGCTCCCAGGCACTGTGCCAGCTCAAGGCTTAACCTCTGCCAAATTATTTTGGGCCAGGTTTCTGTGATTGCTGCTGAATCTGTCTTTTCCCACCCTACACTAACAGGCTCTTTAGCTCCAGCAGACAAATGAAACTGAACTAGCAATTTATTTCAGGGAATGGGCTTAATGTTCCTGACAAGAGGGAAAGTCACCAGCTGGGTTATCTTCTGTATCTCATTCAATCAAATATTTTCATTATAATGTCTATTAGACCAAGCATAAGTGGAAGGTAAATTTTCCCAGTATCCACAAAACTCCATAGCAACTGAAAGGGAGGGCAGATATCACATAATTTTTTCTGTTGAAACAGTCAATATCTAAAAAGGCACAAAGCCTTGACAGGTTTCCATACTTCAGTGAGTGCAATTTTAATGGTGTTTTTATATGAATAATCTCATCACTGAAAATTGTTTGTTCAGCTGATCTGGCAGAGCTGGATGTATTATACAAAGATAGATTATGAGATGTCTCCCTGAAACTTCCAGGTGAAATGTAAAATCCTATTAGAAAAGGCAGTATATGAAGACATTCAACACCTTCAACCAAATTGTTCTTTCTGCTGAGAGTTCTTTCAGGTCTACTCTGGGATCATTACAAGTAACAGTGTCAGATGCCCAAGTGTCAGCAAGATTTCTCCTATTCTTGCTATAATTTCAGCATTGCATTTTGTGCAGAGTTGTTCCTAATTCCAATTAGAGTATTTGGTTTTCTAGTATGTCAATATCCAGTAGAGTTTTTGTGCATGTTTTCTTCCTTACTGCTTTGTCTTGTTGCTTGCCTCTTTCTGTGGATCTTTGCTGAATCTACTACTCTTTCTCTATAGAGTGTTCCATGTAATTATCGTGTCACCCTGGTTTACAGGGAATGAAAGAAAGTAGTAAATCCCTGAGAAATAATGTTTGTCATCACTTGGCTTACTCTGAGGGAAGCTTTTTTTTGAGACCATGAGCAAGGAGATAGTTACATAGTTGGATTCAGTGTATCATCTAACCCATCTTTTTGGTGCCTTTACTTACATAAAACAATTCTTGTTTCCTACACCTTCCTGATGCAAAGGTGCAGGATTACTTTAGTACTGCTAAATCTGAGGGGGGAAGTGAAAATGTAGATTCCCAGTGAAAGGGAGCTGGTATGTCTGTGTTGGCTCTGTTAGGAGCTGGATCTTCAATACAGAGCACTGAAGCACATTTACATTATTTTTTCAGGACTGAGATTGTATCACCCAACCTCATGTCTGCTTACAGACATCCAAATTAATTGCAGTTGTGGTGATTGGTTTAATATTATGATGATCTATGTCTGTAGGCCTGACTTGAGACAAACTGTGCACTGTTTTGCTACCAAGGAGCTAAAAGATGTGGTGTCCTTTGATGAGCTCTGGCCTGTGCTGCAAGCAGACAAATGCCCTTGGGGCAAGCCCCTGTTACCCTCCTGCAACGCCTTTGAATATTCTGAAGCCTCCAAACCAGACAACTTAACTACATCAATGTTGTCTGTATCAAGAGGAACAATAAGGTAAAGCAGAAGGCCAAGAGACAACCAGGGGCAGTGGCCAAATCTAAAGAAACAGCAGGAGAAAAGTCAGTGGTTGGTGAGCAGCTTGGGAGGGCAGATCTGTGAGCCATACACAGGAGAGAAACAAGGACAAACAGTTGGAAATATGAGATATAAAAAAACCTGAAAGTGGGTTTGGCTGATGGCATCTGATGGCAGTCTGCAGCCAGAGTCAGGCATTCCTCCAAAGCACCAAGACAAGGCATCTGACAAACTGCTTATCCCGGCGGCTGCCAAAGGCTCCGCTCCAGCAGGAAGCGCCGGCGCCAAGGAAACTGCAAAGGAGGCTGCTAATTTTCATTCTCCAGGTTTGCTCAGTGTTTACCCACATCCGTCTCCTCTTCCTGGGCAATCTTCTCCCCCCAGCCCTCTTCCCAACCCACAGAGAGTGACACAAGCCTTCTGCAGAAAGTGCCCTGTCCTCTGGCCAGCTGTGACCCCAAGGCACAGTGACTATCCTGCCAGCAAGGCTGTGCTGCTGCACACCCACACTAACCTGCAGAAGCATTTGCTGCTGACAGCTCTTACAAATAAGGAGGATGGTTATGGAAATGAAGAATGGAATAGATGATTTCTTGGTGGACGCACTTTGTTACCCTTCCTGAGCCTTACTTTCTAAGATACAAATGGTACTGATTAGATACTGGAGTACAAGCAAAATGTTAAATCAACCAAAACTCAGGTTTTTCTTCTGAAATTCTTCATTTTGATCATATTGCTGACAAAATACCAAAACACACCACAGATTCCAACTCTGTGTGGCAGTCTCCTGGGCTAAAACAACAGCTATTGCCATATGCTTTGAGCTTTAAATAAGGCATTTTTTGAAACTGAAAGTTATGCCTGTTCTCCTGACGACATCAATGAACTGCAAACTACTTAATCTAAAGAATTAAACAAGCTCCCAGCAGATGCTAAACTTCAGATTTACACTACACTAAGATTCAGATTCTACACTACACTATCTCTGTCCAGACTTTTGATGTGGCTGGTTTCCTTTGGCTGTGCCCAAACATTGAGAGAAATACCTTGAGAGAAAGGTTTATCACGCTGAGCCATGCAATTATAAACAGAATGAAAACTTCCAAGCCTTATGAAGTACATATCTCAAATATGTAAATATCTCAAAAACTGATATTACTCTTAAGATGATGTCATCCTTTGTTCTTAGAGAATACTATTGAACATAGAAGTGCATTTGTTTAGGTGATTTGATCCCATTTTATCTATAGCCTCCATTATGTAATCAAACACATTAAACAAATTCTCTCTATTTTTCAACTTGAATTCTTTGATGATAAAAGCTGTTTTATCCCAGAAACTTATTAAACCAGAAGGCCAATTTGGAAAGCATGATTTCTAACACACTATCAAGAAACTGGACCATGATAGCTTAT
Source organism: Hylia prasina (assembly GCA_013397195.1). Lineage (NCBI taxonomy): Eukaryota > Metazoa > Chordata > Aves > Passeriformes > Sylviidae > Hylia > Hylia prasina. The sequence goes on along the minus strand of VYXD01005580.1, from coordinate 2,501,979 downwards.
GTTGCAAAGCTGGAATTTGGCTGGTTGTTGGTGTCTGTAAAAAGTGGTAACCTAGTGAAGCAGTTTCTATTGCCAAAAAGCCACAATCCTGGTCCATTTGTGTGTATGTCATCATCTCAGGCTTTTATGGAGACTAAACACTTTCTTGGGCAGCAAATTTTGTTCTGGTTCCTGGACCTTGTGTTCATGTCCTGCCCAGCATTAATTTTACCTAAGAATAGTTGTTCACTTCCATTATATCAGTCAGGGCCAGACTGTTAAGATTTTAGACCACACATTCAGTGAAATTCACTTTAAAATCTTGCCAAAATTATTTACAACCACAGTTTCAAAAGTCTGCTCCTCAGATAGATCGGTGCTAGTGCTCACATTTGAAGTTCCAGTAAAAGCCACATTGCTATGGAGGAGTACAGGAAATTGTCTTTGGGGACAGTGGCCAGAATGGTTTTGATTCGGTGGTGGAGAAATTCTCCTTTGCCTCCAAGAAGTTCAGATTTCTCTGCACCCAGTGCAGAACTGCCTGTGCCCCTGAGTTAACCCTTCCTTCTCTTTCTGGCAGTACTAGGGCTGCTCCCTGCTCAGCTGGAACTTATCCCCTGGGACCTAGGGAATGTGGCATTTCCTAACATAGTGTGTTTATGTTGTAAGGGGTTTAAGGGAGAATAGAAGGAACCCTGAGTTTTTCAGTGAGGTCTATGCTCAGCCACTGAAGAGACCTTCTCAGCTTCTCCTTAGATAAAAACAAACCCTGCAGCCAGGTCAGTATGTCACTGTCAGATGCATAACAGATACAACCTTCATCCAAACAAAGCACACTTGTTGTTAAAATAGCTCAGAAATGATTATATCTTTGGTGCTGTACACTTTCCTTTTTTATTTAATAACTAAAAAAAAATTACTACTATATTTAAACATATTTAATTTTTTATGCCTATAAGTTGTATGGAAATGTCTTGTTTCTGCGCAGATTCGACTTCACCAAATTAACGTAATAACTATAGATTTCTGTAAGGGCAATATATGTCCCACTGAGCTTGAAATAATAAATATTGCCTTCTCAATTTGACAGTTAAAATAGATCTCATTTGCTGAATGCTTTTTCAGTTATCTTTCACTTCAGCAGTCAAAAGAACTAGTTTTGGGAGTGACTTGTTCAAAGATGCAGACTTGGCTGAATAAAAAAGCTGAATTATGCGTTGTTATCAGTGAACATTTATGTTGCTGATTAAGGGTAGCTACAAGGACAAGAGTTTCTAGTCCACAATTTCATTAGTGGACTGTACCTGCAGTAGTGGATGCCTTAATTTACTTTCCCCATTATTCTGTTTTTCATGCTCTGTACTGAGACCAATTATTCAACTGCGATTCAAGCACAACACACTAAGAGATGAGGCAAATTAAAAGCAGTGATGAAGCAATTTTCAGGACTAGGAACATTTACAATTCCAGGGGGCTTGAAGACTATGAGAGCTGAAGGGGAAAGGTAGGTCAGAAAAGTTTTTTTTCTCCCAAAGTGCACTGCAGATATTACTAAGAATTACAGTAAGTTCTTAACCTGTGAATACAGGAACAAAGTATAGCCCAATTTTAAACATTTTTATGTTGCTATTATCAATTCATGTTATTTAGATGCGTGTAGCTCTGAAGTGTTTAAGTCATACCCATTTTTTTAACTACTTCAGTTTATTGTACAATGCGGTTCCTTTGCTAGAGAGTCACAGGTGAGCTCTCTCACATAAACTGTTTTTCAGGTGTAGAAACCCAATCCTGCTTGCACCACAAGAGGCAAAGGGCTTTGCATGTTTAGCCATGGAGTGCAGCAGAAGTCAGGAGAGCTGCAGCAGGAAGCACCATCCTTTGTGCCATGTTAATTGTGGGCTGCTCCAGAGCAGGAGAACATCCTCAGCATCACCCTGCACATCTGTGTGAGCTGATATTCCCGTAGGGCTGCCAGCAATCCAAGCTCATCCCCTGCCTTCAGCAAGAAGGGGAAGTGGGTGCTAACCCCTATTTCTGCCCTTTGCCTGCTGCTGAGGCTGGGCTCGTGGTGATGAATGCCTATGTGACTCTCCTCAGCCTCTTGGGCTTAAAGCTCATTTTACTTTCAGACTCCCACTGCCACCTTGCTTTTTGTGGTTTGCTCCTCCTTATTCTCTCTCTCTCTCTTTTTTTAAAAATAAACTGTTTTAATTTACAGCTGTGTCTATGGTTAGAATGGGCTGGTGTGCAGCACTGAACCATTCCTAGCTCAGGGCAGTAATACACAGACAGAAATCAGTACCATGCAGAACACCTGGGCTCTAAACTCCAGTGTTCCCAGAGCTCCAGGACTTTATAAATGATAGCATTTGGTACTCAAATGCTAAAGACAGCTGCAACACACAGGTGTGTTGAAAGGCTTTTGCTAAATATGGATTAAAAGGTGAATTACCTCTGCTCCATGTACCTGAAGATTACAGTAATCCCTCATGGCATGCAAATAAAATCCACTAAACCCACAGAGTCCTGGGCACTGCTGTGGAGAACACAACTTCCCTGCTCATCACAGGAACCCTGGGTGCACCCAGAGCATGGAAAGCTTGCCTTGCTTCCCTTTCTGCTGGAATCCTCTTGAGGAGAGTGGTTGTCTCACAGAGAGGAAAGGAAGCAGCATTAGATGGGGAGAATGAAAGGCAGCTCTACAGCAGAATCTGGCAGAGATCAAAAGATCAACAGTTGGAAATTTATCAGTTTTGATAATCTCTTCAGATTATTCTGCATATACTGGCTATAGTCATTTGCTGTTTTGACAGAATAAGAAAAATAACACCAGAAAATGGTTGGAAGTTAGATAAAAAATAATGGGAATCTGGAATTAGGCAATACAGGGTAGCAATGACAGGTACCTCTGAGGCTGAGAAAATGAATCATAATGGAAATATCACCTTCTATGTAATTTTGCTATTAGATGTACCAAAGAATGTTGTTAAGGTCAATGCCTGGTATTTATGGCTAGGGATTGATCTGACCTCAAGTTCTTTCATTTTGTTATTCTGCCAGTAGTTAAAAGTACACATTGTGCTGCCAGAAGAGTGGCTACCCAGGCCTCGCTTCAGGCACTTTTTTTGTTGGCCTGTCTTGCCTTGAACAGTATAAAATAGCTTGTAGCCAGAAGCTCTTATCCCATTTAGCTCTAAGACATTTGCTATACAGCTGGGAAAGGAAGGGATTGATAACAGAGACTCAAGAATTTATATCAGTAAAACACAGGAAGTTTTACCAAAAAGAATTCTGCACCAACAAGGGGTTTTTTTTTATGACTAGTGCTCATGGGTTTGTAATGTACAGATGTAATTCCTGATTTTACATGAGGAATTAAATATGGTTTGTCATCTGACATGGCCAGAAATAGATTAAAATAAATTGGCTTGGCATGGTGACCAAACTCTCTAAAAGAGGTAACAGTCCCACTAGTTGCAGTAATTAATGACATAATTATGCAAAGTGTGCTTCCTGTTTTGCTAAAATATCTCCTAAATCTTGCAGATTTCTTACTTTTGGTTGCTGTTTTTGATTCTTGTATTTACATGTTAGGAGCAGGGAATTGATTTCCTGGCACTAATAGACTTGTGCCTTTGTTACTGGTTAGTTGGGAGCTATTTGTAAATATTGCTAGATAACTAACACCTCCTATTTCCAGAGACATCATTAAATGCTGGAATACCAAATTAGCAATTACAAACCTGCTAATCTCTACAGTGGTGTTCACTAAGGCTTTCTTTAGCCCAGACAGGTTAATCTCCCTGTGCTGCCTCTACAGCCAGGAGGAAGTTTCTACAGCAAAATTTGGAGCAGAAACCCAATATTCAAGTGCTCTGAACAATTCTGGGGTGTTGACTTGGCTACAGGGAGTCTCCAGAGACAGCTTCCCTGGGCTGCAGGAGCCCCTGCATTATACCCTATGATTTTTTTTTCTATATAAGAAAATAAATTCTAACAAATCAAAACAAATAGTCATGCAAAGGACAAAAATGAACAAAAGGAGAAAGCTGCTGATCTCATGTTTCTCTGCAGAGAAAATGAGGAAAGGGTGGAGAATCGCCCAGGCACTTTCTGATTATCCTGTGAGATAGGATGGGAACAATGAGGTGGTTGGTGTGAGCCTGAACAGAGCACTTTCTTTTTGGCACTTCAACAAATGTTGGCAGCATTTTCTTTTTTAATGTCAACATTATGTGCACAGCTTCAAGGTAAGAGCTCCAAGTCACTCAAGTTAATTGATACATCAGGGATGCGGAACTGGAACACAATGTCCTTGATGCTACTTAAAAGAATTGCAGAACTATATGTTGCCTTTGCAGGAGGGACTAGAAAAATCTGAATGCACTACAAAAGTGCGGGACAGAAATGGAGAAGTTCACTGCAGCCCTTTCCTTCAATGCCTGTCAGATTTATTGAAAAACTGCGAAATTATATCTTCTGCACTAGTTTTGATGATTAAATACTGTCCTGCCTCCCACGATGGATCTATTTTTGTCTTATGCAGAGCTGTCCTTTTGCTGGCTGTAGGAATGTTTTCATACAGAAGTGAGTCCTTTGTGCTCTGAATTCCCAGCTGTCTGCTGCAATGTAGCCTCGAGGCTTCAAAATTGGTGTGAGATGTTTTCAGAGCAAAGCCAGACTCCTGTGCTCAGCACAGAGAAGGAACGCTGCTTACCAGTACCTGCTGCTCATGGGATGGATCACCTGCCCATAAACTCAGGCTGCAGCTGAACATCCATCTGTGATGAAGGAATTACAGATGCTCAGGCACATCCTCTCCACCCTTACCTTGTGCTTGCAGGCTCCTGCCCTCAGCCCCTGTCCTTCCAGGGCCATGGAGCAGTGCCTGAGCCGCCACTGCCACCGGCAGCAGCCGCAGGGGACGGGGCAGAGGGAACAGGATGGGCAGTGGATGTTCAGACAGGCACCATGTAAATACAGGGTCAAGAGAGAAGTGCCAGGGCAGCCAGCCTGGCCTCCAGCACTGCACTCCCACAGGTTGTGTGTCACATCTGTCAGCCTGGTGTGGGAATACCCAGGACAGGGGATAAGATATGTTTACTTGAGCAAACCAAGCCCTGAGGCTCGAACAATAATGGTTGCTAACAGAACACATTTTTTTACCAGTAAATACTGTCTGTCAAAACTATTTGGTGTAAAAACAAATGTTGCTCATGTTCCAGTTGAAAGTGACTGAGAGGAAAATTCTTCTCTGAGATTCCATGCTTTACGAGAATCTAAAGAGGCTTTTCAAGGCCCCCAAAACCCTGACTGCCCCCAGAAGTAACAGCTCTTACAAAGCCATGGTCTGCTCTGCATCACTGCAGGGGCATTTCTGCAGTTTACCTAATCCAACAAAGGCAGTATTTGTCTTGCTACAGTCAGGTAGGGAAGACTTGTAAGACTTGTCCTAACTGTATTTTTATAATCACACACTTCCTGTGCACAATGGTCACTGGGTGTAACTGTAAATAAGGATTGCTTTCATCTTCAAGTTCAAAATGATTCTCCATTGCTTATGTAGTGATTGTGCACTGAGACACAGGGGGATGACAGCTGCCAAGACCAGCCAAGGGTTTGGTGTTCCTGAGAGGGTGGCTTCAATTAAAGTATTTTCTATCTCATTGCTACTCTACTTTTACAGTATAATTCACTCCTGCAAGTCAAAACTGACTTCATTACAGTGTACCCACCTAGTGAAATCTGCAAGATCTTTAGTACTTTAGTAGATCTTTTGAAACCCAGAGCACTTTCTAGGTTTTGACACCAGTTTCCAGGTATTAACATCAGTTATTGTTCTCAAGTGAGCAATGCTCCTGCATTCATTTCACTGGAAGATGTAGCAAAGGGGAGGAACTAATCCAGCACTACAAAGGGAAATCTTGTGACACCTTCAGCTGAAGCTCACAAGATCCTCCCTGCCATTTATACCTCTCATTTGCCTCAGTCCAGTTCTTTATTTATGCAAGCTGTATGTTCTGCATAGACCAATCACAGTATTAAAAAGCAGAGAAAGGGTGACAGTTGCCTGTTTTATTTGTTTATAAACAACGTAACTGGATGTGGCAACCTCCATGGTTCAGATGGGAGGACACAGGCTGCAAGGGAGATACCTTCAGAACCTCTGGAAGCTGGGCTTTGAGCACACTCTCCAAGGGTAACCACAGCTCTTTGGTCTCTGTATGCTGAGATATTCCAACATGAAGTGATTTGATTTGAAAGATGAGTTGCAGAGTTAAGAGGGAACTGCAGTCTAGCAGAGTTTGTCACTCCTTAGAAGTTACAGCTCGTCTCCACGACCAACAAGAGCTCCCAGGCCAAGGCCAGGATTCTCTGATCCTTCCACAAATCAGCCCTTGCTTCTAAAAGCTCCTTCTGACTTCAGTTTTAATGAATTCAAATGCAGAAAAATCCTTTCCCCAGGGATGGGGGCTTGTTCCTCTGACAAATAACTGCTCCTGTCCCTTTGCCTCAGCACGACTCCACTCCCATTGACCTTGGACCAGGATCACCTTCCTCCCCCAGCTTAGCAAAGTGGGTATTTGAACAAGGAATCCTTAAGCTGTAAAGACCTTTCTGAAATGAGACAAAATTAGGATTGCTATCAGCAACTGTACATTTATACCCCGCGCTGGCTTCAAACCATATTTAACTTTTAACCAGGTTTGTTATGAGAGGGTGTGCAGCCAAAATTAACTTAAAAACAAAAAAAGAATCCATAAAAACATTGTAAGAGCTCTGATTTCTGAATAAATAGATGCTAAATAAACTAGCTTTGAGTGCTGCTTTCACAGTAATTTTTAACCTTAACCTTTACTCACTGTAAGACATAGATTATTTTTCAGATATATACACTGATTTTCAAAGAAATTGTTCATATATGCCAAGCAAAATTCATGCATGACGTCAACATAGGCAACACCTTAGTATCATTTCCTTCTACTTTTCTAGTACAGCTCACACATTTTTTTTTGGTGGCACAAAATAATTCTATGCTACATACTACTTGGATTCACCAAGTTAGTTAGATGTTCAAGCCTTAACAAATAGCATGTGACTGAAATAGTGATTTTTGAAAGGCAATCAGCAGCTGGACTGGAATTTACCCAAACAAAATCCTGCTTTGTTATGCTGCTGGCATGCTGGGAACCAGCACAGCTGCTGATTTTACAAAAGTAAGAAATTAAATAGAACCTGTGCCAGTGCTTAGTCACCCTCAGTGAAAAAGTGTTCCCTGCTGATCAGAGGGAACCTCCCGTGTTTCAGTTTGTGCCTCTGGTCCTGCCAGCGGGCACCAGGACCTGCTGCACTGTGCAGAGCACTGGAATGCTGTTTGCTCTGGCAGCAGCTGAGCCAGTATCAAATACTGCCCCAAAGCCTACAGGCTACTTGGGAAAGAAGCACATTAAAGCTTTTACTCCTGAATAAACTCACAGGAAATGAGTGCAGATCTCCATCCCAACTCGTGTCCCATCACTGCAGGCTGGGTTGGCCCAATGGGCACTGTCAGACCTGCTGTGGCTGCTCCTGACCTGGGCCTGCCACCTGATGTGCTTGGTCTGAAATCTCCCTAAAAACTGGTTGGTTGTGGACTGTGAGCTCACAATTCTCTTTCCTGACACTCTTATAGAGGAGTCATTTTAGCTGTCTTAGTCCTTCTGCCTTCTTGCCTTATTTAGTGCAGCCAGCCAAGCTATAGAGCTGTATACAAGCTACTTCCAATTACAAATTAAGCTGAAATCCAGAGCAAGATTGCATTAAGAAATAACAAAAGACAAAGAAAAGCAACAGGCAGGAGGGAAAACATAAACACTGCTTTATCTAGTGATATCTCAGTGCAAGAGCAGGATGGTGAGAAGGGAGAAGGCCTGGTCTGTCCATGATGGCTGCTCTGAGGGACAGCAGCAGTCAGGCTTAGGAAGTAGAGCCAGCAAAGATGCAAATTCAGGAAGATTTCAGGTCAAATATGTACAAGGATGATTTCTGTGGGACTGGCTCATGATGCCAACTCAGTCAAGACAGACACAGCTCCAGAAGAGCTGTAGACTTCTGATGATGCATGCTGCTTTCTCTGGTCAGCATTTGTTCCATTTTTCAAGCCTAAAATTCTAAGCAACTATTGCTTCATCTTAAAGCTTGTTTAAAGCTGACCATGAGCAATCCAACATACACTATTCATGTTATTCATAAGGGGAAAAAATGGATCACTCAAAGGCACACGAGGAAACGAGGAAAGTCTCCATGTGCTGGTTTTGGCTGGGGTAGAGAGAATTTTCTTCACAGTGACCAGTCCAGGGCTGTGTTTCAGCTTTGTGCTGAGAACAGTGTTGATAACAAGGGATGTTTCTGTTATTGCTGAGTGGGGCTTGCAGTGTCAAGGCCTTTTCTGCTTCCCTCAGTGTCTCACCAGCGAGGAGGCTGAGGGTGCACCAGGAGCTGGGAGGGGACACAGCTGGGACAGCTGACCCCTCCTGACCCAAGGGACATTCCAGGCCCTACAGTGTCATGCTCAATGTATAAAGCTGAGGGAAGAAGGGGAAACATTCTGAGTGATGGTGTTTGTCTTCCCAAGTCACCATGAGGTGTGATGGAGTCCTGCTGTCCTGGAGATGGCTGGCTAGCCCATGGGGAAGTGGTGAATGAATTGTTCTACCTGTTAAATTGTCTTTAACCTGATCCAAGAGTTTTCTCACTTTTACTTTTCCAGTTCTCCCCCTCATCCCACCATGGGGGGTGAGCAAGTCAGTGTGGCTGTGTGTGCTGAGGTGCCTGAGGGGGTTAAACCACAACACTCAGTACAAAGTGTGCTGTGGGCTTTTCAGGAACCTGAAGGCAGTCTCTGTCTGCTGGCCTGGCAAGCAAACTGGGCACAGCAGGATTAATGCATGCCTCTCTGGGAAGCAGAAAGAAAATGGGAATGTTATCTAAGACTAAATTCAGTGGAAGTTCCTTTTGTATTATTTCTGACAGCTGCAGACTGATTTACACTGGCAATGCATGGCAAAATCATAGAGGAAAGGACAGGAAGTCTACAGACTGCAGTGAAAAGGATTTTATCTGTATCAATGCCAGTGGCTGATAATCCCTGAAGACCTGAGATAACAGCACTGATGAAAGGATTGTTGTGAACACCTCACATGTCTCAAACCTGTCTTCTACTGAACCCAAAAAATGCTGGTCACAGCATTGACAACTCTGCCACAAAAAATCCCAAGCTGCTTTTACAGCAGGGTCTAACAAAGTGAGAGAAGGATTTAAAATGAACAGCTGACACACTGAGCATCATCTCTGGCTGAATGGTATTGAAATTATTTGTGTTTACTGTCCAGCACTGTCAGCAGCGAGGCCTGGTAGCACTGAGCAGGTCTGCATACACAGGACTGAATTCCTTGAACAGACACAAGGAAAATGGGAATCACAGTGGAACCTAGAGAAAAAGAACATGTGTCTACCCATGTTAAATCACTGCAGTGCTTTAGTGGACAATCAGTAACAGCTGCAAGTTCTGCAACACTGACAGTGCTCTTCAGCTACTGACAGCAAAGGCTCCACAAGGTGAGCAACTACAGCCCACAAAAACTTCTGCAATACAGTTCCAAAAAGTAAGGGAAAGACTATTCTCATCTGCACTTAAATCTAGATTTGAGGACATGCCTTTTAAAAAAATGGCTATAATCAGGCTCCAGCAAGATTGGAGACTGCTTGCCTGTTATTACTGGCAGCAAGTCACAAGTCAGCAGTATATGATTAGGAGGGATGACTTCTCTATCCAAGTATTTGAAAATGTTTATACTAACAAGCAGGAAAAAAAACCCCCAAACTAGTTATAAATTAGCAACATAGGGCTTTGGGAGTTTCATCAAAGCACCGTTTCTGTGATTTTTAGCTTCTTCACAACTTATCCATTACTATCCCTTCCTAAACACCAGTTCTAAGCAATACCTGGATTTGGATTAACACAATTTATAAACTGAAATGGAACTTGCTCCTAGTGTCCCTGACCACCATAATAATCCCAGACTGGCAGATCTCTACACTGGGAAAGAATTACACCCTCTTTCAGAAGTGTCTTCAGGGTGTAATTCTTCCAGCAGATGTGTTAAACAGGACAAGAAGAGAAGACTATAACGTTTCAACAGAATTTAGGATGTGGGTGGTTTTGATGTCCCATGTGTCACGAGATGATGCATATGGGGATGTGGCACTTCTCACTAATAATTCAAGATGGAGAAGAAAGAAGGAGTTAATGCTAAAATATTTGTTTCCCCTAATCTCTACTGAAAAAAATAGCCATTACACTGAAGAGTTGCAGCCAAGTTCCTAGTCCTGCTCTAAACCTCTCAATGAGCATTTTCTTCTCATTGTTCTAGACCACCACCTAACGGCCAGGCTCAGGCTGGGCTGCTACACGCTGGGGAACACCACAGGCTGAGCTCACAGCCCCAGCTCAGCAGGGGACAGGCAGGATTCTGCCAGGAGCAAACCTTCCCTTCTTCCCCCTGACCCTTGGGACAGTTCTGACAGGCTAAGGCAGAGCTGCTCTCTTGCATCGCTGCTTCACTTCTGGCAGCAGGGTGATTTGGCAATTAATTTTTCTGCAGAACTGAACTGTGTGACCTGGATCAGCACTAACAGGCCTCACTCACTAATTGCTTAGGACATTCTTATCCTAGAGCCTCATTCCTGTAGATTACTGAAGCTTAGTACTTACTCTAAAATAACTCTCTTTATCTGTGACAGTGCAGAGCAATCTCCCAGAACAACGAACATCAGGCTGGCTTCTGATCCTTGCCTCATCCTTCTCACATGGACCAAGCAGTGCAGTCGCTGCTCCCTCGTCAGGCCAGGCTCTCTCCCATTACTGGTGAAGAAATTAGTTACCCTAAATTAGTTCCCTAATAAATAGATTCTAACTCACTCTTTCTTCCCCCCTGGGGATTTTTTACTTATTGGGAACCTTTGAAAAAAAAATAGTGCTCCTGTTTTGACTACCTTCTCTACAAAAACAAGCTGTATTAGTCCTAGTTAAATGCCAGTGAGACTGGCACTCCCTCCCCAGGACACACTCATGGAAAACACTGGTCAAGTTCTGACTACCCCCATAGTAAGCATGCAAACAAGTAGAAAATGTTAATGTAAAATACTCAGTGAAAATGCAACCAGCAGTATCCCGAAGTACACAATTTCAATCGGCACCATTTTTGTCAGTTTGGACTAGTCTCTCAAGTAAGGGACAGGAGTAGTTGCAGTTTTGGCTGAGCTTATCCACCCACTCTCACTCACCCTGTTCCTGCAGCAGCAATCATCCCCAATTGCCAGTATTTTGTGGGATTTCTATATGGACTAACATACCTGTATTAAACCATACCCTACACAGAACCTGTATGTCTGAAATTCACTTCTCCAGTTGTCCACTCTGCCATTTGTTTACCTCCACCTGGTGGCACCTCACAGGTTAAGTCTTCAGGAAACTCTCCAAATTTAGGACAGTCCAGTTTATCCAGAGTCATTACATTTTCAGGCATATTAGATATTTCTGCCACCATTATTCATTAGCTCATTTTTCTAATGTCTGCAGTATTCTTGCCATGTGGCAGTCCACTTTTCCTAGGTTTAGAAACTCGACTCTATTATTTCATTTTGTTCTCTTCTCAGCAATGCAATAAAGAGCTACCCAGATGGCAGCAACATCCTTAATCTCAATTTTCCAAAGATAACAGCAACTTATCACTAGGTAAAACTAGTAATCTGGAACTCAGTGGCACTGTCCTTCACCTCACAGTTCCTTCAAGGAGAAGTCCTCTCCAGTGTAATTTTGCTTCCTTCAGCTGCACAGTCACACAATC
>VYXD01005580.1:2462612-2487612 GCA_013397195.1 Hylia prasina | reverse complement strand
GCAATGACTACTGTGACCATTTGCTGTGCTGTAAAACCTACTCATAAATCACCACGTCACATAGGAAACAAAAAAGGTAGCCTAAGGATCAAATGATTCAATGAAGTAATAAGAAATATGCAATAAAAAAAGTTCCCGATGAAGTCACAAGTTACAAAATCTCTTATTATCTAAGGAAACACTGAACTGTGTTTAAGAGGTTTGTTTAACCTCTTAATTCATCTTTGAGCCAAATATCTTAAATCAATGAAGGCAACAGAAATTAAAACTAGAAATTAAAACCAGAAATTTAGAAATGAAAATGCTTCTTCACAGCTGAAGATTGGGACACTTCTCTCAAATTTTCAGGTACAAGAAATATAATACAACATCTGAAGTTTTAGGCAGTGTCCAAATCACAGGAACACCTTTGAACATGGCTGGACCATTTCTATCTTATGCTCATTACTGGCAGGCTTACGTTTAAAGGACAGACTCGTATTTAACTTTAGAGTAGCTCAGCCTTCACACCGAACTTAAGAACCAACAGCTCAACTCAACAGAGACTGAGTAGAGATTTTTTTATTTGCCACAGTACTGTAACATCACAAATTTCTCTTTTGAGCTAAACCTTGTTTTTGAGGTGGTGACTAGCCGAACAGTCTAGAAAACTTATCAGTGTAAAAGCCTGCGTATTCCTGGATTCCTCCCCAGGTATCCCTTTTTGATCACCTCTACACACATTAATTTAAAGCCAAATCTCTAATACTGGGAAAACATAAGCAGATCTAAAACCCCTACCTTGGTACTGCATCCACAGAGGATGAAGCTGGAACCTTGGGCACCTGACAGTTTGTTGCTGCAGCCAGCTTTAAGGCAGATGATGGAACAGCACTTAAAGTCCTAGGTATATGCCGTGCATTGAGCGTGGTAATAGAGTTTACAGTGCCAACTGATGAGGGTACAGTTAATCGAATGTTGTTCCCAATCAGAACCTGAGTTGTTGCAGAATTGGCAGCAGTTACTTGGTGACTCAGTGCACTGTGGGAACTTGAAGTCTGCGTTATACTTGAAGGCTGTAACAAGGCTGAACCTGCTGTTGATGATGAACTTGTATGGACAAGTGCTGTAGGTGTAGTACTACTGAGGTGTAAGCCCTTGTACACTCCTGCAACAGGAAAAAAAAAATAATCAGTAAGCTCATTTTTCAAAAAACACTCAACTTCAAAACAGACACATCTTCACTGCAAAAATCAAGATGCAATGAAATTGTGTCAAACAGTTGCATACCTGAGGCCTGAAGAATGCCATTCACCCCAATTCCAAGCACCACATCATCCTTCATTTTGAATCCCATCAGCTGTTCTGATGTAACCAAAGCTGAAGCAGCAAATTGAGCACTAACAGAATCCAGTGTCTTGGAAACAAAACCCTAAAAAGAACAACGGTGGCAAATATATGTGATTGATGCTTCCAAACTGTCAGTACTCTCCTCATTTTAAAGCTACACAAAACCTAGTAAAACAAACATCAATACATCAACAAATCAGAACTGCGGACCAGTCATTCTCTCACATCAAATCACCAGCATTTGGTAAAGCCAGTTAAAATTTCAACTGTTATTTTTTGTACTCCCATGCACTTTTAGCTGTTAATACAACCAAGATGGTATTCCCCACAACTATTCAAAACACAAAGAAGCTGATTTCCGAAGTTCTATGTAACAACACTGTTTCATAGATCAAACTGTTTTCCTGAAACTCCAAACCCAATTCAGAGACTTGGAGGTTCAGATTTCAAACAACTTCTGAACCTTTTCACGTATCTGTCACCAGTGTAATCTCCCTACACATTTATGACTATTAGACACTTTCACAGCTGTATGGAGGACGTATGTATGAGTCAGCTTTAATTAACTAAAATTCTGCTCTGAAAGTCCCCCACTGACAAGAGGATAATGACACGGCTGGAGATGTCTGCAATTCATATTTCTAAGGCTTTGAAAATTTCATTGACTGACCCATCTTTTTTTTCTTTTTTTTTTTTTGTTAAGAGGGAGCAGAGGCAACGCCTGCCACACTCACCTGCAGTGTCCCTTCTAAACACTTTACAGAATGGCTATGATGTAGATTCAGGCGAAAGCCACTTTCCTGTTGGTTAGTTTCAAGGTTCTATGGCAACAGTTGACAATTAGAGATGAACCCTGGTGGGAAACAATGAGGGATAAATCATAGCACAGACAAATCCCTCACCTGTGATGTGTTGGCAGAGGAATTACTATTTGCTTGCTGTTGATGAATTTGTGCAAGCTGCTGTTTCTGCATTAGTGCCAGTTGCTGTTGATGTTGCTGGTATTGTTCGGCTGTAAATGCTGAACAAAATATAAAATGAGAAAATACTATATCAAAATATGTAGGAGTTGTGTATATAAACACATCTACTTTATAAACCTAACCCCCCCAGAAAACTACCACAGCAAGTTCCTAAGAGCCTTAATGCACCATTATGTCAAAAAAGGCTGACATCCTCCTAGAAATTTTTGTCCAAACGACACCTCTTTTTGTTTGTTTAGTATACAGGCTTTAACTGAATTTAGCTCAAGATACTAAAAAGGGAGGGGTAGAAAGGAACCAAAATGCAATCAACCCCACCAAAAACTCTTTAAAAACAGATTAAAAAGAATGATTACGTAGAAATGGCATCACTGTTTCACTCTGTGAAACTACTGCATCTGCATTATTAGTGAAATAGGTTTATATACCAAACTTGGCAACTGCAATGCACCCCTCACTGACAGCATTCTGAAGGCAGCAAGGGCCTACAACTAAGATTTATGTTTCAACTGAAAACATTAAGCTGGGCATGCTCACAACTGTGCAGGCTATTGCTGTACAGTACCTTTTTTGTTTGTAACTACACATGTACACTAACTCCATCAATACTGAATTTCGCAGATCTATATCCTTCTCCTTAAAATCTTTGAAATGTGACTCAGTAGTTTGTGCACCACAAGCCAGGCAGAATTTTATCCACTTAACCCACAGGTATAAAACTGATGAAGCATTATTCATACAGATGGACAAGGGGATGCCCAACGGTGCAGCAGAAACACTATTTCATTGACTAAGTTCAGTGCAAGCATTTTTTGTTTTAGTTTACTTTTCCAAAAGAAAATGAAGTCTCAGTTTTCAATTTACAAACTGAATCAAGGTTAGAGTGTGAATGCCCTTGCAAAGGACACACCTTTCTCCTTCCATTTTATATTCAGATTGTACAAATGTTCCCAAAGATGTCCTGTGAATAGTACTCATGCTTCAAGAATGCACTGGAAGTCACGCTTTTTGGGAAGTTCACTACTGCTTGGCAACAAATCACTACCACACTTAAATCCTGTTCACAAATTGAAATTTTTAAGAATCTTTTGTTAATCTACTCCTTCAGGCTTGCCTGACTGAAGAAAACACATTTGCATCAAAACCATAATAATGTCCTGCTTCTGGATACAACAGGATTCTAACAACCAATTATACCTCATGCATAAACCTGAATAACAAGTCAGTATAAATGGCTGCAGTATTTGGAAACGTCAGAGCAAACACTGAGTATGCATCTTCCTGGTGTATGTCTTTTTTTGGTGTTACAATATTGTTCAAACAACTTCTACTATGTATTAGAAGTTGCACTGAAATTATTGATTACCAGCATTTTTCTAGTTGAACACTTGAAGCCATAAAATTTTACTCAACTGTTACATTCACACTACCTTTTTTCAAAAGTATCATCTTTGAGCAAGTAAGGATGTAGCACTTACTTATAATGCCATAAGCAACAAAAATTACTTCCAAATACTTCTACAGTTAAGTATGACTGCAATATTAAAATTATTCCTACGGGAATAGCTTAAAAGTAGTCACCTTCCTCATACATGTCCTTACTAAAAAAAAACCCAAGCCAAACAAACTAGAATTCATTGACCAAATACTCAAGGGAATGACTGTTTAATTTATATGAAAAATAAAATTGACAACTCCTTTAGATTTTTTTTAAGCTGCCATCCAACACAAGTTAGAGCAAGGAAGCTTTAGCAAACAAAGATTAACAGGTAGAAAGCAGAGCAGCAATAACAGAAGGAGGAAAATGGATATACTGTTCTGGTACTGAGAGATATATAATTTATTGTTTTTCAAACCCTAAAATTTAGAATCAACATACATTTAGCCAACATAGTGCCAATGATATTGAAAGTTCCATTTATTTATTTATGGTATGATTTATGAAGGAGTTGGACTTGATGATACTGATGGGTCCCTTCCAACTCAGTAAATTCTATGAACAAGGTATTCTATTCTGTAGCACTGTAAATATCTTGCTTAGGAGTAGATTGCTTAAGTGATGTAAATAAAGACAACACACAGAATGACAAAGAAGAGGAAAAAAGGATATGTTGCTGCACCTTCTTTGACTGTGATTAAAACTTCCACCATCACAATCACCTTACTTGTGCCGATTTAGGTGAAATTAGTTGCTAATTTCAGTTTTCAAGTCCTAAGTATATTCTAGCTATAAAACAGAGCTGAGGTAGACACAGTAACCTGTGTTGGTTTAACCACCTCCAAAATACTGCTTTCTTTTGCAACAGCAGCAAATGAAGCTTATGGAGATGAGCTGTGTTTGTTTAGGAAAGACCATGCTAAATAACCGCTGGAAGCGCTCTCTCCTCTTTCCAGAAGTGACATTTAGAAAAGCTAAATTTTTGAAATTGTACATTGGTCCACTTCTTCTTAAGCAGCCTAGGGCCCCTATTGCCATATGTTTCTCACCACACTGGAAAGTTGTACACTGTCAAAGGAAACAAGTGACAGAACCCCACTGCCACCTCATCTATATTCCAACTGCTCCTCCTCCACTTAAAAACAGTACCTGGAAAATACACTCAAGAACAACTAATTTCCATGTTTTTCTATTTAGGTTAAACACTCAGCAACGTTTTTGCTGCTTCCCTTATAATAAGTCTAACAGACATTTCAAAATACTATTTACAACACTATCAGGGGCTTACTGTGAAATTCTGAATCAGTTGCAACCAGATTAGAAAGGCAGTACTGCTCAGAAAGAGCTGCTGCAAGCTACAGCCTCCTAAAATAATGTGACTGATATTCCTTTTCCATTCCATGGACAGAGATGCTAATGTACCAGAACAGGTTATAGATCACTATTACATAAGCCAGGTCTTCCCCCTCTGTGCTAAAGAAACACTACATTGAGGATTTTAATGACAACATTACTACTACTGTGAACTATCCAAATCAAAATTACTTCTGAAGACCTGCAAACTAGGATGGCATTACTTTATTCCTATTCTCTTAAAAGCCATTAAGTATGTTAATACTACCACTGGGTCTCTCTCCCCCTCCTGCTCTCACACTATAGTCTACATTACTTTTCAGCTGAAAAAATAAGCATATTTGATTGTGAGATATAAATTGCTTCTGAAAACTGACATTCCTATGCATGTAAAAACCCATTTGTATGTATACTTTACATGAAAGTACTTTCACTTATTTAATCTTACATATTCATTTATTGTGGCAGCCAGCTGTAACTGGAATTGGGAAAATCACATATGTTCAGTACAGTGAAGTCACAAGTGTACTGACTGTGCCTCTACACCTGCAGGTACAGTCCTGAGCTTCTCAAAGAACAAGTCTAAGTTCAGCTGTCTTTTTTTAAAAGACTCAATTCAAACAGAACATGTTGCTGCATAAAAACATAGCTGTTATTAATGTGTTATGTGGCTTGCAGAGAATACTTTCTACTTGCCTGCAATGTAGCATTGATGTAACTGGATGGATGCCAAACTCAGCACCTTGTTAACATGAGTTAATCTAAAAAAACCCCAGTAAGCGTCCCTAAAAACCTTCCTACAAAAAATTTATTCTCTCTTCTCACTTTTGTTATAAAAAAGAGAAAGGACATGGTTGAAAACCTTTCATGTGTGTCAAAAGAAAAATGGTATATGTAGAAGAAGTAGGAAAAATGAATGTCGCTCTCTTTTTGTCATACACTGCTCTTTTATCTGCCTGGAAAAAAATGAGCATGCAAGCAGCAAGCCCAGACCTTTTCTGAACACTTAAATCAGTAACCACATTTCTGGTAACTCAGGAGAGTATTGCTACACAGCACTTCACAAAGTTACAGATCCCTGACATTACTTCAAGGCTTTAAATAACATTAGTAAAGCAACAGAAAGCCAAACAACAGCCTGAAGTTTAAAAAAGGGACAAAACATAACATTCACTGGTAAAACATGACATGTAAGATTTTAAGAGGGGCCCTTGCTCCAGCAGCCCCCAACAAAGATGCAGTGTTTACAGACTCTGCTCAAACAGCATGCTCAGACCTCAGTGGTCATGGTTCCATCACACAATAATGATTATTTAATATCACAGGATTAGCCAAATTAAACAGTGATGAAACACCCAGTTTCATTTACTACACAGAATCACTACAAAGGGATGGGTAAAAGGGGAAATCACAACCACCTACTAATACACAACAAGTAAGAATATTACCATTTCAGAATATCTCAACTGCCTTTCACAGCTAACAGCTGTATCTTGCCACAAAACTCCTACATATTTTCCAAGACACCTTCAGTAATTTATGCAAGTCACTTGATGCTTAAGTTAACCTAGCCCAACTCAGTTTCTAACCTTAAACATGAGGAACCTTTAAGCACAACTCTGCATAAAGTTATTCACATCTCAAGATGGTTATCAGAATGTGGGCAGCTCTTTACCAAGAGACTTGGCTATACAAATGCTTCTTGTTTGTAGTGCCAATATTTCAGTTGAGACAACCTTCAGATTTTAAGTCAATACATAACGTTATGCTGTTATCCTGTTCATTTAACAGCTTGGGATAACACACACAATATTCTGCAACTGTACTGGTGCTGTACTTCGGCAGCACAGAAATGTTTTCTGGCTTATGGACTGCAAAAAGGAATGGAAGGTAGAAGAAGAAACTTCAGGAGTTTTCAGCTATGAGTACAACGAATGAGTACAAGGAACAAAACCCTGTGCATTACTGATACTTACTGACAGGATAAATGACTGCTCAGTATCTCCTCAGTGACAGCTACAAATCTTGTTTTATTAAAAACTGAGCTATTGCACACTACACTAGGAATGTGTTTTCCTACCATCACTTACATATGAGCATTTGTACTCTTTGGGTAATTACATATCTACTTTGTGCTTGAACTAAGCCACTGAATGTAATTTTTCAATTGCCTGATTCTGTTTACATATCAACCAAATTCTATGGGATGGTGATACTCAGCAGGTATTGCTTTTTGGAGCACAGAGTAACAGTGATACTGTCAATGGACTTTTCACAGATCCATAGTTTGCAGCAGTTTTATACTGCAATATAAATATTCTACAGTGCTCACTGATAGTACCACAACATTTAACATGTACTAGCCTTACAATGCTGTAGCTTTCATTGAGCTACTCTGAAAACTCAAGTCCTTCCCAGAAGTGGCCAAAACCAGTGATGAGTGAGTGTCTGTGTGGGGGCTGGCTGTGCAATCTGTATGAACACATGGGTCTTTGTACAATAAACAGCCACAGCTTCCCCTCCCAGCTACTGCTGCAAGTTTTACTGTGAGGTAAAACTTGTTACTCTGCTTCCCTCAAGCAGGGAAATACAGACATTTTTAAAGTTGACCACAATAACCAGTTTCCTACAAAAAAAAACCAGGGAGCATATCCCAGAAAGCAGAAAGTCCATGTGCAAGCTCCTGGTCCCTCTACTGGCATTCCTTTCCATTTCCAGAATGGAAGATGCCCCTTAGATTTGCCAGGCAAACTGAGCAAGCTTTGTGGAGTAAACACAATGACCTAGCTAGGTAAGCTTTTTTTTTCTTTAATAAAGTTTTAAAAAAACTTAATACAGAAAGACTCAAACAGCATAATTAAACGTTTTGACATATGTTTCAGTCCAGTTAAACATCTTAAGAATTAGATACTTAAATTACAGTAGCTTAAAAGCCATTTCATAACAAGTATCTGTTCTCAAGAGCAGAAATGATATTTCAGTGGGAACACTGAAACATTAAGACTACATTATGTTCCAAGAACTTCTCTAATCCACTTATAGAACACTAGATTCCATGATCCTTTCAGTGGAGGTGATAACTATTAAAAAGGCAGTTTTGATTAGGTAATACAATGTCTTCTTGAGGGGACTACATGAGAGCATCACATCCCTGCTGTATAAGACAACAGTTAGTGGTTACTAATGCCAAAGTGCATGCAAAGCAGACATCAAACATTAATGCTAAGTAATCCAGAACATCACATTTTCAAATCTCTATCTTACAAGAGATGTTATCTGGCTTACACTGCCTGGTTAAGGATTTTCTACTGTATAGCAAGTTCTCACCAGTGAATTCAGGAGATTGGAGAGACTTAGAGCCATCAGTGTGATTTAGTATTTGATGCACCAGGCCCAAAGATGTTTCACTTTCTGAAAAGAAGTTCAAGATTGGTTTTACTTAAACATGGCATTATTACACACTACGAGAACATGAGTCAATATGCCCTTGATTATTACTACAACAGCTTTTTATTTCAGCCCAACAGAACCTAAGTGTGAAACTCCTAACATCAGAACTGTAGCAATTATAAACTAGATATAAGGTCTATATATGCACTCCCTACTTGGTAGCAGAAGACAGAAAATAATTAATAAGGATTTTTTTATAGCCATTGAATGAAAGCTAGAAAACTTCCTATGCACTTTTATTTGTCTTATTCTTAACATTAGTTTCCGCCAAAATGTCACATCAGTTAGGGTAGACACAGTTTACTGTGCAGTTACAAATGTGACCCTCCTTGCATGGGATGCAAAGTGTAACAGTTCCACAAACCCAGAGATCCTCCACTTTGGAGTGAAGTTTTACTCCAACTGAATTGAAACTGAATGAGAAAATCTAGTAAGATTAAAAAGTCTTGAATTCTCTGAGAATGCTCAGGTGTTTTAAAAAGTACTGACTCTTCCCCCATCCACAGTCACATTTCCCAGACTAAATAACCTTTTCCTTTTAATATTTCCTCCTTCAACTAGGTTTAGGATGGGCTATAAACATCTGTTACTCTCAAGGCCATTTCAACTAGGATCTCAACAGCTCAGCCACAGATGGGCCAAGACTATTAAATTTCAATGATAACTGGAAGTGGCCATTACAAATTTCAGTGTTTTTCATCACCAAGTTTATACTGTAATCTGAAAGAAGCATTTCAAAAACAGGAAAACAGTAACACAGAGCTGTGTTAAAATATTACAGATATAAGGGTTAAATAAAAACACCTAAACACAACCCTTGATGGCATGAAAGCCATGGACAAGTCCTTCTACACTGCTACAAGGAATTGCCACAAGGATTGAAGAGCTTCCTCCTGTTTCTTTCTGGGAAAGGGTTGTCTAAAATCTGGCATGAGGTACAACACCTTAATGACAATATGAAAAAACAATATAGAATCACAGAATGGTTTGGGTTGGAAGGGACCTTAAAGATCATCTAGTTCCAAACCCTCTGCCATGGGGAAGGACACCTTCCCCTAAGAGCATGTTCAAAGCCCCATCCAACCTGGCCTTGAACACTTCCAGAGATGGGGCTTCCACAACTTGTCTGGGGAATTTGTTCCAGTGCCTCACTATCCTCACAGTAAAAAATTTCTTCCTAATTTTTTTCCTAGGAATTTCTTCTAATCTAAACCTACCCTCTTTTCAGTTTTAATCAATTCACCTTGTCCTGTCACTACATGCTCTTGTAAAAAGTTCCCTCTCCATCTTTCTTGTAGGCTCCTTTCAGATACTGGAAGGTCCCAACTAGGTCACCTCAAAGCTTTCTCTTCTCCAGGCTGATGAAGTACAGACCCATCAACCAACATTACACATGTGGGAAATGGAAGCACAGCTCACTACTGTGCTAGATTCCCAAGCATGCAAAACTGCTTTTAAAAAGTAGATTAAGAGGTCCAAAAAAAAAAAAAGCATACAAGTTTACTGGGGCAAATGTTATTTCTATACAATTCCCACAGTAGAAGTTACTGAATAGCAACACACAGTTTGCATCACATCACCTAAGTGTCTAGTTTACAAGAAAATGCAAGGCATTTGACTATATTCTGGATACCCAGGATATAGTAATTGGATACCCAATTACTATATATTTCCTATATAGTAATGTCTACAATTCCAAACACAAAACCTAGCAATTTTCAGTAAGGCTTCTTCTCAAAGAGTGATTTCTCAACTCAGTTGAGCAGGCTCCTGTTAACTGCCACCTTTTAGACACTGTTTTCCAAGTGATCCAGCTTCTGGGTGATGAAGGCAGAAAGGAACAGAATGCAAGACTGTTGCCTGCTCTTAGTAGAGTGGAACCAGTGCTCCAATATTTCACTAGTGATAGGTATCTCTGCTCTGCTTCCTAAATGCAAGGCTGAAATAGAACGATACAGTCCAGCAGCTTTAAGTGTCTCTAACTTATGAGATCCAAGCATACAAAAATGTGAATGCAACATATTTAACAGAAAATCTCCAGCAGAGAGCACAGTCTCTAAAGTGATGCAGGTCAAAGACTGCTATTTGTCTGGCAGAACCAAATCCATCAACACGGGACACAAACACTTCAGCTCAATACTGATGACTACTGTACACTGCATCTCTGAAGACTGACTGAGAAACCTGACACTGCCAGCAATACAGACTCCTTTACTGAAGCAATTCTGCTGCTGAACAAGTTAATCATCCATAAAAATAATGCTTTATTGCTCGTGCTTCCTTTTTAGTGGTGTTCTGAATAACACATGTTAAGACCTTTTAATCAGATCTTCTTGCAAGAGGGCAAAGGATACTTTTTCATAATTCTTCATTAAGACCAGAAGGAACTACCCTCTACACAAGGGATGCTACTTGGCCACTTGCTCCTGCTGCCAAAGTCTAGCCTTCAGCACACCACAAGTGTTCAGGTAACTTGTGAGGGATTTTAAGACACCCCTTCTCAGTTTACAAATCTCAATGTCTCAATGCAACAACTTCCACAGATCTTTCATACTGAGTACTCCAAAAGCCAGAATCAGAATAAACTGCATTTCTTCAGGATCAAAGGCACTTCAAAATGTTAATAAAATGCCTAGCTCTAAGGAAACCTCTCTCTCATCTTCAGGATGAAAATCAATGCTCCCTGTAGCACAGCTTTTGTAACATACCCTCTCATTAACAGAAGACCTGAGATACCATCTCAGCTTCATGGCCCTGGTGGCTACGTACAACAGACCTGAGAAGAGTATTTTCCACAGCAGTTGTTCTATGTCAGCAGCATGTCTGCATCATGCAAGACAGAAAAAGCTCAAGATTCTCTTAGTAGGGAAACAAAAAAACCTCATGTGATGGCACACAATAAACATTGCAACATGACCACCTCTGCTGGTCATTGCAGAATCCCCGGATGAACATCTTAAAAGTAAGCAGCATGGTTTGACCACAACTCACAGTAGCAGTGAAAGGATAATATGACTTAAAAAATACAGATGTATTAATAATGTGTTTTCTGACAAAATACCAATTGCCACTTCAAAAACCTAAAAGGCAAAGAGAAACAAACCTAAAATATCCACACCCACGACAAACACCCAGCTTTAAAAACAACTATGAAAAAGGAACATAGAAACCCTACAGGGTTGTTAAGAGGCAATACTAACTACTACAAAAACATCAGTATAGCTGTTATATACCTGAGGTTCTTTACAGTATTTGCTACAGCAGCTGCAGCCCCCATTGACAGGCACCTCTGAAGAAGTCAGACTCATACACGAGACATATGAACATCCCTGTGATCTGTATAGACAATGTATCTCTCAGATTCCTTCTACAAAATGGAAAAAAACCCACTAAAACCACACTGGTACCAAGATGGAGCAGATTGTACTCCTTATAAACACCTACACCTGAACAGGTGATCAGCAGTACACCACATACACACAAACTCATAGACACTCCAATGCCACAAGAATCACAATTAAGATAATAAATAATTATATGGATACAATCTACCTGGTTATGTTAATAACAAGTGACTATCCAAAGACTCTGGTAACCAATTTCAAGTGTATCTATGAATTCAGACAGCAATATTTTTTTATTCAACATTTAATTTCTATATCAAATCCTAGCAAAATTATGAAACTAAACTCCACATTTGTATTTTGAAAAGCTTGGAATGCTTAAATATTTTTTACAGTTACTAAATCATCTCCACAGAATTCCAAGCACAAATGAATGTGACATACCAGGTACTTACACTGGTATGTATTACTTTCCTACAGGCCTCAATATGCAACCACACAATTAAAACCTTATATAGGACTCATCAACATAAATAATTCCATTTAATTCCTAAATGATGTAGATAAATATCCTTACCATCTATTTCAGCACTCTAAAAGGATGTGTGTGTTTATTTATACAGACACACACAGACATGAGCTTACTCCATCTGCCAATTTTTCAAATCTACATGATTTTCAAATGCAAAGCACTGCTCGTTAATACTTTGCAGTGTATTTACAGTCTATTCAACACACATTAGTTTGTTTTCACACTCGTCATCTGGCTAATATTTATCACAGTTCAGCCTGGCCACCAGGCAGAGAATGCCCTCATTCAGTTCTGGACTTGGTTTACTGATTCAAACCAGAATTTCAACATCAAAAGCCACACTAAAATCACAAATCAGAAGAACCATCAATTTTAGTCGTAGTACATTTCTAGCAAGAAGAATCACAAAAAAGTAAGGGGCATGGGGCAAGGACCTACTCTAGTACAGCATGGAGAGGAAGCATGAAATAAAGCAGCAAACAAAGCTGCTCGCTAACTCTACAAATGCAAGGAGAAAGAATTTTCACGAAAAATCCTCAAAACGTGATACAGAAGGGAAAGCACATAATACAGTGGCAAACAGAAGATTGAAGTTATCTGATACCAGCGTAAGTCTTTAAAGCAAATCACTAAAACAACCCACAACTTGCTCAGTTTTTTAGGTATATGCACCTCTGCTCACTGCATGCCTACACTATCCAGGTTTTGATTGATTTCCAAAGCCATAATCCAAAATGGCAAAGAAAATATGATTCTAGAGACTTCTTACAAAACCATGATGAACTTTTAAGGTCTTTTTTTTAATAAAAAATTACATCATTTTAACCTTCTATAAAAAGATGACATTTACAGTAAATAACTCATGAATTTTGATGAGTTGTTAAGTTCCAATCTAACCATGTAAATACCAGTCTTCCAATGAGAAGCAAGAGTGATGCTATCCAATAGTGTTCCAATTAAAAAACACTACCACATCACATTTTTTCAGAGTCACATCCTCAAACCTGTAATTAGGTTCTAGAAGATGTAATCTGCCACTTGCTGACAAGATGTAGAGGTGATTTAGTCCAAGAGTTTAGGTAAGTATAAGTAGATGCATCAGTGAGGGTGGGCTGGGTACTTCTTGGCTGGGAAATGGCATTTAAGTTCATTTAAGTTCAAGTAAGAATTCATAGCATGCTGGGATTTTAAATGCAAACATTTTACCTAAACATTTCCCATCACTGCCACACCTTGTACTCAAGAAAACTTGGTACATAATATTTATATCAACATTCCAATTTATGTATTTTTGATTTCAAAAAAAACAAATATTCAGTCAATTTAAACCCTACACAATACTGTTTTTTCAACTTTTCTATTTCTAAAATTGTAATTACATACCACTGTAGCATTTGTATAAATCTCAGATGAAGTACACTACTGTTGGCGATAAATGCAAATAAATTCAATGGAGCAAAAAAAGATACACACGAAGATGGGCTATTAGCATCAAAACAGACCACAATGTCAAGTATGGATGAGCAAATGATACTCTGGATTTTCTGACATAAGTTTAAAACTTCTAGAAGCAAGTTTGTGAAAATAAACATACCAATATGTGCTGAACCACTGCTACTTTTACTTTGTATAGAGGTACTGCATGTCTGGGTCCCGGGTTGTGCTGTGCCTGTTCGATTTAAACCCCTGTATAATTTCCTACAGGAGAGTTCATCATTGTCACTGTCATGTAGGGATGGTGTCCGAGGCCTAAAATGCCGCCATCTACATGATTTGATATTGACTAGTATCTGACTGAGGTCTTTTGAGAAAGATTTGTCCGAGGTATTTGTTTCTGAGGTATTGGCAAATTGACTGATTGAAGAGTGTTGCGATGAGGAAAACCTTTCCAAATCCAGATGATGAAATGCATTATCGTAGTCCGAATGCGCTCTGTCTAGTAGCACCCTGAAACCAGGAGAACAGCACACCATTAAATAGTGGCAAGAAAACACCAAGAAATTCATTGGTTTGATATGTGTGCTTGTGGATGACAAAGGGATAAAAAAGCTACAAAAAAGTGTTCTAGAACAAGCCAACACACATACACACTCCCCTGACACGAGGCATGACCATCTATTATTTCACAGTAAGCAGTACATTTAGGTATATTCTAGCTTCTACTGTCTGAAGAAGAGCTGAGGTGTAACATCACATATATATTAAAAACACTTCAACAACACAGAAGTAAAACACAACAAAGACCTAGAGAATAACATTGCTTAAGTAAAAAGTGATTCATATGCTCTCCTAAAGTAACTTCCTTTCCAAAGCCTCAATCCCCATATATACTGACTATATCTACAACCATCCCAAAGCAGTAGGGATGCCACACATTAACTTACAAATCCCCTTGCAAACACCCCAGTAAGAGCCATCAGATTTCATTCCAACTTTGCTAATTGGCCAAGCTGGCTTACCAATATGTGATGAGGTGCTAAATATAAATTTGAAAGACAAATCACATCCTTCCTTTTAATAAAAATTTAATACAAATGTATTATTTTCATGAAGATATCACATACTGATATACTCAACTATTTATAAATTGTTTTCAGTAAAGATTCTTAAAAGGAAAATACTTGAAATAAGAAATTATTTTATATTTTTCACAATGTTTGAAATTTAATCATTTCTAAGCATCTCTCCCCAAATCAACAAATACTGTCTAAACTCTGAAAAGCATTTTTGCAAAATACAATTTTTGCTATCTTGAAATGCTACTATTTGAGGATAGCTATGCAAATAATTTAAAAACAAACCAATCAACTCAAGATATACAGGTATTTCCATGTCAAAAAATAAAAGCAATAAAAACCCCCTAGAGCTACGTAAGAAAACATTACCAAAACAGCTTCCACTACTGCAAAACAAAAATGGAGACATCAGCCAACTAATCTCCCTGTGCTGTCTCAATTTTTTTTATTTTTTGTGGGGTTTTTTTAGACTTTGTTCTTCTTTGCATCTGATTTAATTTTGTTTTTAAAAACCAGCAACAATTACACAGCACTTACCTTCCACCACGGCCAACCCGCCTTCGTGCAAACCCAATACACCTCTGGGGTACAGTGAGGGTGGTTAAGCAGTATCTGTAACGCACATCTCCTAATCTTCCCTCCTTAGGGCTACTCCATGGCCAGTTGCCAGGTTGGTCTAAATGAGGCTTAAAATAATTTTAAACAATTAAATACAGGATGTTTTCACACCATGACACTGTCTTACGATGCAAAAGGAAATTCTACTTACAGCATAGTACTGACAGCCTGCTTTCCTACGGAAGGCAAAAGGACCGTCAGGATCATTTTCTTCCTCAGCCTCCGAAGAACCAGACAAAACCTTCAAAAAGGGAATGGAGTGGTGTATGAGGAGAGGTATTAGAAAATTCCTGAGTTTTACTTCTGCTTTTTCCCAAAGTGCAGCATAAAACATTAGAGGTCCTACCTGGGAAAGAGGTTCATCATCTGAGCTAGGAAAATCATACTGATTCAAATCTTTAGCATTAAAGACTGGCAGTGCAGCAGGACTTGTCTGTTGAGGAGTAGCAGCAGCAGATGAAGGTAAGACTTTTGGCTTCTTCTCATACTTTCTTTTGGGTCTAATAACATCAGGTTTATCTTGCTGCAAGAACAATAAAAGCAGTGTAAAATTACACACAGAAGAAAATTACATTAAAACAGGAGTTTACTTAAGCTCCTGTGTAAGCACAAGCTAATGACACGAACTCCTCTCTCTACCACGTTCACAGTAAAACATGCAGTCACTTCAGAGTGTCTGTATTTCATTTCCAGTAAGTGAAACATTGAACAGACAACGTGGAATCAAGCACTGTTTGCTCAATCTGTGCTAGGTAACTCATTAGCAGTTAAGGTAACAGTGGTACTTTGGAGAAGGAGATGAAAATATGTGTCATCATCTCCAATGAGGCACCTATTTTATATCGTGGCATTTTTAATTGATAGCCATTTATGCAGTGTCAGGGTATTACTAAGTATTAAGCAGTGCTCTGAAGGCAAAAACAGACTTCTCAAAGATACCTATAATCTTGCAAAAGTCTCTAAAAACTAAACACATTTCTCCACACAATGCAAAGTCAAATCTAAGAGTATTTCTGAAGTTTCCAAGCTGTGAGACACTGCACTGATCCAACATCACTGATAAACAAGTACACACCAGCCATCACAAGGACAGTGCTTTACTACCAGTGGAAGAATTCACTGATTCAAGCCACCTTGTCAAACTCAGAACAGCCTCTGGATATTCTTCAGTTACAAGCTGCCTTGGTTTAAAATTCAAATTATACCTCAGCATTTATCCTGTGTTACCTGACCTATTTAACATGCTCAGCTGTTCCCACTGTGGCTATGGTTTGTATGACACAAAATTAAAGCCTGCAGGGAGAAAAGTACTTGTCAGCTGTCTAAATCAAATAATATTATTTGATATTTTACTTAAATATGAAACCAAAGATATACAGCAGAGGGAGAATTATCGATGGATCAATTTTAAAAACAAAACAAACCCCAACCCTCCATATTAAATTAACTACAAAACTTAGAACAATACACTGTGTTCACATCATTAGTTCTTTGTACCATGTCTAATGATAATAAATACAGTTTTGTTCATGACATCCTAACTTTATGCACAGTAGTAAAGAAAAATATTTCCATCCTCCTGAATAAGAACACAATTGCACGTGTCCTTCTATCCGTAGTTTGTCTGTACTTTCTTTACTTCTGTCTTGAGGAATGCTGGTAACCTGTTATCCTTGAAACTTCAACAGAACAAAGCCATTTTATTCCACTTGCAGCTTTGTTACTCTATTGCCAGTTGCAGAAAGCCTCCCCCCTACTCCAGTCCTAAAATGGTGTATTTTGTATACTTCACAGCACAAAGTGACTCTGTTATCGACATTACTTACTTTAACTTTATATTCTTTCAGTTCCATAGCTTCTTGCTGTTTAAAAGAACTGCTGTTAGTCACAGGAATGATGGGAATAGCATAGGTGGGTTTAAGTGGCTGCCGCTGTGCCATGACTTCAGACATGATCTCTCCACTGTAGTCACCCAAATTATACCTGAAATCAGAATAAATTTTTTGTTGGAATGCAATGTCTATCTGGTAAAAAATTGAGAAACAAAAATTAATGCTTGCAACTTGGTGTAAAAGGACATCCTGTACATCAGCAAAAAGTACAAAAAGTATTATTCCAGAGGAGGAGACTAATAACATAGAAAATTCATTGCAATGAATAATGCTGACGGATAAAGCACCTTCAAAAGGTGCTTTACTGTAAAGAAAAGAAGACAGAGGGTTACCCAACCCCCTTCCTTGGGGACTAGTAACATTTAAAGATTTTATTACTTTTATCACGCAGCAAATTTTAAACAGTGAAGAAGAATGCCTTATTCATGAATCTTCATGCTTTTGTGTTACAGAGTATTTTCAATAAGCAGATCCATGAAACATTACACTTCAAGTCCTGTGACAAATACTGAGTTGAAGTGCAGTTCTCTACTCTGAGGGAGGCATTAGAGTCTTTCCTCTATTTATTGGCTTATTTTCTTTAAAAAGCAACTGGAAAAATCTCCATGATTTCTCTCCCCTCTGTTTCTGCTGAAAATGCTCAGGGCTTAAAAGAAGTGCCCTGGCAGAGGCAGTTCAGCTTGTCTCCCTAAAACCCCAGACTAAAAAGTCAGTTCTGCAGTTTTAAGGCACTGACTAGGAACATTTTCTTTCAAACATGGATACTTAAGCTCGAAAAGTCTATCCAGATTCTAAGTATCAACCAAAAAGACAAATCCACACTGCAATTGTGATCCTCAGTCAACTGGGAAAATGACACTTGCCAGAGCATTTGGCCCACAGCACAGATAATCAACAGGATGGCAAAAGAAGCACTTGCTGGAGATGACTCTCACATTTAATACTGTATGAAATGCTTGTTTTCCTCAAGAGGGCATTAGAGCAATCTTTTTTAGCAAAGAATAGAGATCGTGAAGTCAAAGAAGAATGGTAATGATTGAAACTGACCTTAAAAATCACTGGATTTCCTTAATCTACATATTTAACACACATTTCAAATGACTTCGCTTAAAACTATGATCTCTTGGTAAAACATACTGAGTAGGTACACATATTTGAAAGTGTCTACACACATCATAAAAAAAAAGTAGCTTAGTATGACAATTACCCTCCCATAATAAGCAACTTCCTAACGTTTTATTTTTTCTCCATAGGCAAATATGAATATGCCATCCTGTAAATGTGAAACAGAGTCTGAAATTATTTTTAAAATCTCCTACTGTTCAAATATTTGCACCAATCCAAATATAAAGCAATTTCCAAAGCTTTCTGCAGTAAATTTTCAATAAACATTACCTCTTTTCCATAATTTCCAGTGTTAAATGCAGCAACTCTCTCTTGCTTTTTTCTCTCCTTTTTATCATCTCCAGGATGGTTACTGCACGACTCAGATCTCGACGCAGCTTGAGCATCTTCTCATAAGAAGCTTCATCATTTTTTCGATTCTGTAGATACATAAAATATGTGTTTCCCCACATCATTTAAGTTAAATAATCTGAACTAAAGTAACTTCTAAACATTTAAGTATATTAAAATAAGACAAGTCACATGCTAAACCAATGAGAAGCATGTACATGTTATCAACGATACACAGCTTGCCAACACCCTAAGTAGGTTTAACAGTAAATTTAGTGAAAACATGAATATAAACTTTTATTTAATAGTGGGACTAAAGCCATTTTATATTTTTTGCCCTTGCAAATTAAAAAGGAAACATTCCATTTTTTATTATGTTGTAGTACATTGCAAATTGTTTCTTTATATAAAACTTTTTGAAAGAGGAAGAAGGAAAAGAGAGAAAAACTGAGGGAGGCACTGATATACTTACTTTTCGTGTCTGCATCTTTTCTGTTCGTCTTCTAAAAGCAACATAAGGGTCATTTGTGCTGGAACCATCTCGTTTCTCCTGCTTCACTGCTGGGATAAGTGAAGGACCTCGACAATTTTTCCTCTTTTTAATCCAGTACTCATACACTTCTCTGATCAATTCATCATCTTCCTTCAGCAACAGCTTGGCCTCTTGCAGGCTGACTGGCT
This sequence comes from Hylia prasina, assembly GCA_013397195.1. Classification (NCBI taxonomy): domain Eukaryota; kingdom Metazoa; phylum Chordata; class Aves; order Passeriformes; family Sylviidae; genus Hylia; species Hylia prasina. The sequence continues at coordinate 2,468,021 of VYXD01005580.1, read as the reverse complement.
AAATGTAAAACCCAGCATGTCACTTTCATACAGTAATACAGAGTGTGTATTTCAAATTCTTTATTCAAAGTACCGTTGTACCTGCTGACCGCTGCCCTTTTCGAGTCTGTCTATCATCTCCTCAAATTGCAAAGGAGAGATGTCCATTCTTTTCTTCAACTTATTCACAAAGATCTCATCTTCTGAATCCAAGTCATAATCTGGCTGCTCAGCATCCAAACTAAAAGCTAAACGATACAGTGAAAGTTGAAGTTGGTTTTACTACAAAAATGTTTTGTTCTAATAGTGTCCAGAGCACACACAGTTCTCAAGAGAAAACCAAAATTATTTGTTTGAATGTGGTAATAGTTCTACTTCCACATGGATGTAAACATCAAGGTTTTTTTCTTGAAAAAAAAATTAGCCTGTTAAAAATTAGGCATAAAAGTTGACAGGTACTTGTTATGGTTTTGTTAACCAATGAAAACTTATTAGTGGTCAAACCAGCTAACAGCTTACTGCCTCACTGCTTCAGTAAGACTTTTTTTTGATTCATTAAAATCTTCAAAGCTGCCAAGCATTCTGGAGTTTTATGTATTGTACAATCAGCAGTTCAGATTTCAGCCCAAACACACATCAAAGGTACTCCTAGCAAAGCATGTGCAGACTGTATTAGAGTGATCTTAACATATTCTCATCAATGATTTCTGTGATGTAGATGAGTCAGACTACACTGGCCCAGCATGACCTGCCCTATGTAACAAAGCATCTTCAAAATACAAGTAATGCCTTGCAGAATGCAAATAACTATTTTCCACAGTATCCTACAAAAATGCATCACTTTGCATTTGAAACACGACTCCCTAGTTCTTCTGCCCAATTCAAATTGCTGTGGTTGGCAAGACACAAATTTCTTTCCAAATGCATGCAGGGAAACACACACCTGTTTTTAACAGACATGTTTTTAACATGTAGGTAGAATACACTGCAGCTTAAGATTCACAATTCCAGCTGTTAGAACAGCTAGACAAGGAAAATAAGAATGAAAAGTATACCCTTAATATACACATGGAAGACTGCTAATAGGAATGAAGGACCACCCCTTTTTACAATGAGGGTGGCAAAACACTAGAACAGGTTGCCCAGAAAACTGGTGGATTCTCATACCTGGCAACAGTCAGGTTGGACCAGGCTCTGAGCAACTTTATCAAGTTGAACCCTCCTCACTGAAGGGAGCTTGGACCTAGATGATCTTTAAAGGTCCCTTCCCAAGCCACACTATTCTACAATTCAAATATTTAAGCCAATACTGAGGCTCAGAATGACATAAAAGTCTAGCATTTAACTGAAGTTAATTAGGTATGAGATATATTTACATAGCACAGATACTACTTTTTAAATTCTGCTCATTACACCATACAACAGAATTCTGCAACAGACTGTTTTCCTAATTTTTTTTCCAAAGTTATCTGAAATAATGTGGTGCTCACATGAAGGGTCATATCCATAGCAAACAGCTGGCATTTTCCAACAAAAACAAAACCACAACAAATTTGCAAGCCACCAGTGATATCAAACCCCATCTGCTTTTAGATGCAGAATACTTGCACCGGGCATAGGCAAATACTTCTACTGCTTATTGCCATTTCTGGTTGGCTTTCCAATCCACTCTACTACCATTTTATCCTGGTGATGCTTCAGGGACAGGTATTCTGTTTCTTAGCTATGCATTATGTATTTTCATCTTTAAGTAGATTTGTGTCTGTGCTTGCCAACAAATCTCAATTTCCCTCCAAACTGTTACTACTGAACAAGAATTAAACATACTTCTTTAGCAAGCAGTATTTTTCAACATGCTGAAAAAGTTAATTCTCAGAAGTCAGTCTTGATGGGAGCTCAACAGACATTTATGAATAATGTCTTAACTACTAGCAAAATTAAATTCTCACAGAATCACAAGGTTGGAAGAGACCCTCAAGATCATCAAGTCCAACCCATGCCCGAACACCTCAACTAAACCAAGGCACTGAGTGCCACATCCCATCTTTTTTCTAAACACATCCAGGGACGGTGACTCCACCACCTCCCTGGGCAGACCATGACAGTACTTTCTCACTCTTTGCATAAAAACTTTTTCCTAATATCCAACCTATATGTCCCTTGGCTCAGCTTAAGACTGCATCCCCTCGTTCCGTCAGCTGCTGCCTGGAGAAAGTAGCCTCAATGTAGACTTCAATGAATGAGTTACTTTACTTACGCTGTATGTGAATCAGCTGCTTTGGCATTTTAAATTCTCCAGGATATATAGATTCATAGTATGCAATATTACTTTCTGCTTCTGGAACTGGTATAACCATGTTATCCCTCTTCTCTCCATAGACTTGTTGTGCTGAGATGGCCCGCTGCAAATGATGTTCCTATAAATAAAAAAGTAAATGAAAATGTGAGAAAACATTTCCAGGACTCAGCCTTGCTAAGGGTGAAGGAGGTGTGTTTCTCTGCAAATGCTCTCACTGCAAAGCCCTGAGCTGAAGAGTCGCACCCGAAGTGTGCTGCCCATGCCGGAGGGCAGGTGGCGCTGTCCCCTTGCACACCCCCCTCACATCCGGCACATTCCCAACTCCTCCAGGCCTGCCCGCGCTCCGGGCACACCGAGACACACAAACCGTACTTACATGTCTCTGGAGAGACACTTAAGATTGATTAGACATACAGATTACAACACGTAGTTGCAGACAGATATTGACTCCAGTACTATCCTGTACTTGCCTTGGCCATTTATTGCCAGCAATGTCAGAAAACGGAGTCATTGTCATCACTGCCAGTGAACAGCAACGATTTGTACCTAGTGAATGATTCCTGAATACATTCTCATTTATTGCAATGCTTCCCATTATCCCCCCTTTCCTTCTCCTAATCCATCAAAACCCGGTAAAAATGCAATCCCTTCTCCCGGTAGTTCTGTCAAGACAGTGAGTAGTTTCAGCAGGGTTCATCCAGCTACTAACAGAAACCCAAACAGCTAGATGGGTGCATGTCTTTAAGTGGTTTCCTGACAATGTAACAGGGTATTTTTTTTCCTTATTAGCAGTGCCAGTTTCTTAAGTTTCTATTCTGTTCCTCCCAGGTGCTCAGTAAACCAGTGCTACAATAGTTATGCCAATACATCTCTCAGTGAGATGCTACAGACCAGATCACTGAAATACTCAAAAGCAGGAACTGCAGCAAAAGGGTAGCAATGATAGTTGGTTTTAAGATTGAATGGATGATGTTCATCCATATGATCTTACATCTTTGTCTGTCTGACTTCAACTTAATTACTTTGGTACAGTAAGGGCAATTAAGAACTTCTGTCTAAACTTTAAAAGAAGATAAATAATCAAGAAGATTATAAAACAGGCTTTATTGTAAATTGCAAAGTTGACCCAGCCTGAAACTCAACTGTGTTGTAACACGTAATTCTGCTAAAAGAATTCCCAGGATTTGAGCCTGTCTTCACACAAGCTGCAGACATCATTTCACATCTGTTCCCTGGTTAAAAAGCTTCTTCACAGAAAGAGACTAATCATGAGAATAACGCATGGCAAAGCTGCAAGTAGAACTCACTGCACTGGTTTTGACCTGCAGCATTTCTAAGTCCAGACACACATGTCACCTAGGTGTGGCAGCATTCTTTCCTGGGTATGGAGAAAGTAATCTCTTTTCTGCCTTTTACTGAACTACTGCTGTCAGACCTCAGTATTTTGTAAACTCTAATAATTCTTCAGGATTACACAGCTACAGCTTATTGCCTAACAGGGAACTAAGCTTCATCTTCATATAACCCAGCAGGATTCTGCATCAAATGCATAATAATAGCCAATATTCTTTTAGTTAAGCAAACACTTGTTTTATAATAATATTAAGGGTTCCTGGTGTATTTATCCCAGCTTGTGTTTCAAAACACCAAAAAAAATAATGCTTCATTTCAGAGAAGAAAAGGATGTCACACACTAAATTATGATTCCAATTTCTCTGATCCATCCCTCTGTTACTGCCATAACCAGTAAGTAGCAGGAGCCTATACTTCTTTATTAACAGGTTTAAGTTAGTTGTATTTGAAGAAATCTTAACAGCATTCTTAAAACAGAAGCACAAATCATGGTTTTGCCTTTCATCCCAGTTACAAAAATACTCATTATATGTGCCAAGAATCTTAGTAAAGCCACATATTATGAAAAGCAACTGGATAAACTTCCCCCACTGAAAAAAGTTAACCTGCTGTTAATATTGATTTCAATTCACCTCAAGAGACACTCTACTACACAGAAGAAACTAAGCAGACAAAACAACTTCTCCTTACACCTCCATGCATCAAAGTTTTCACTTATTTGGACAAACCCACAAGAGCAACTTTGCCCCCAACTTCAGTATCTCAGTCAGTGGCTCAGCACATCTCTATCCTGATAACTGAGGTGGCCCAATGTCAGTGCACTCACTAGAATTATTTACTCATTTTCTGCTGCAAGATAAGGATTAGGAGAAGGGCAAAAGCAGACTGAAAACTTTAAAGACTATAAAGAAAATTTTATTAACAGAACTAAAAGAAGAACAGTAAGAATCAGAATAAACCTTCAGAACACTTCTTCTCCCCCAACTCTTCTCTCCTTTCCAACTGGCAACGTAAAGAGACAGTATTTGGTATTTTCAGTCAGTTTATAATTTCTAAAATAATCTTTCTTCAGTTCATTTAGGGAGGAGAGTCTCTCCTGCCATGCCATGGAGACTTTTCCACAAGTAACAGTTCTCTTGTGGTTTTAATTTTCATGAATAGCAGCCACCCAGAAATCTGCAATTGTCAAGTCCTTCCCATGGTTTGGCAGTCTTCCCACAACTACCACCATGGGTCATCCCAGTTTATTGGGGTGCAATTTTAAGGATGAGCTGTTCTAGTATAGAAACAAAAGTTCTTTTCTTTTGTCTCTGGGAACAGGTTTTCTTCTTCCATCCCGGGGACAATGTTTCTCATCGCATCACACCTACTTCAACACCTGCTTGCCTCAACACTGGTGCCTATGCTCATGGCTGTGGTTAGAACATTACATCCCTCCAATACATTCCAAGAGTTACAGGAAAAAAACCAAAAAGAGTCTGGTGTATCGCTCATATTCTCACCACTGCCATACCAGATAATTTCATCCCAAGACTAATGCATCTCCTCATTCTCCTCCCGTCTGGGATTTGACTCCTTCACTGACCTCGGCGTCTCCATGTTGTTTTCCTTACATGCCTTCACCCTTTTCTCTAACTCGAGAGAGGATTGATTGCAAGTTTCATCTGTGCACTGAAAAAGTTAGTATCTCGCCCGGGCCTGCGGATGGCCGTGTGACCTCTGCCGGCCGGCAGCCACTCCGGCTGCACGGCTTTTCTGCAGCCCCTGCCACTGTCAAT
>VYXD01005580.1:2439432-2462580 GCA_013397195.1 Hylia prasina | reverse complement strand
TGCAGGGCCGCCTCTGTTCTCAGGCACACGATTTCTCGCGGTGCTGGCAGGATGGCTCCGTGGCTCACAGCCGAGCCGGAGCCGGCCTGGCCCGGCCGTGGTTGGAATTCAGCGGCGGCAGAATCTCGGCCGAGGCCACGCTGCAGGCTGAGCGGGGCCTGGCCCGGCCAGCGTCCAGTTACCTGTTCAAAAGCTGGAAGCAAGAGTTTCCCCGGGGTTTGTTAATTTTAAAATGTGATTTCACAGAGGCATGTTCAGCTTTCTTAAGTGGTTTAACAGGGTGTCAATATTCAAAACTAGCCCGCTGATTGGTTCTGTTGGGTCCGAAGCTGTTAGCAGCCCTCACAGAGATTCACCTCCGTTACTGATGGATTTTCTCTTTAACTAAAAACCAAGCTATGCTAAACCCTCAGAGTCATACATATCAATCAAGTGCAATTGTTAACTCTGAAAGCAGTAATTTTTAACAAGAAAGCATGTTAAATATCTACTATTAAATAATGCACTACAGCTTACAGTTTCTATTCAGTCATTCTCCACTGTGATTGCACAGCTGATTACTCCCACCAAGGTGCAACACATCATTCATTTGAATCCATAGCTTTCCATTTAAAAATGCAGTGGTTTCCTCAAACTGCCAGAATGATTTTAAATTCAAATCCTAATCAAACTTTCTGGCTGCTCTTCATGATACAGGAAGATTTGTATGTAGATACTGTAGTCCCAGTTACTCCTGAAAACACCACCTGACATCTAAGGACAGACCACCTAGGAAATTCAACAAACATTTTCATTTTGTCTGTCCACCTATTTCTACATAGTTTTCCAAGCAGATTTATTTCTACTACACAACTTCTTCCACTCACTGCGTAACAGAGCAGTATCCGAAAGCCTTTTTTACCCCACTATCCATTAGGTCTTGTGCCCTCCACAAAAAGAAGTTCAACTGGGTTAACTGGGGTTTGCTCTTGAAAACCTCTTATTAGGTATTCACAGAGATTACTATCTTCCAGGTCATTACCAGGGCCAAATAATTTACATTTTTCATATTTCTCCAGGAACTGCAGGTAAGATAACTTGTTTGCAACTCTCTAGCTTCCACCTTTTCAACAGTCTGTTGGCTGTTATGAGGTTTTGGGTTGAGATTTTTGAAGTGATTTTATGTTTTGGAGTGGTTTCTTCCTCTTTTTTTAGAAAAGCACAATTTAGTGCCTTTTCTCTTTCTCCTCAAACATCATCTGTCCCTCTCAAATAGCTGTAAGAAAGTTCTCAGCTGTACGTAAAATTATTCCAGACTGTTTCTTTAAATTCCTTGCATGAATTTTAGATGGGTTAGTCAAGCTGAAAGGCTATAATTTTTCATGTTAAAATGAAACTTATCTAACAGTCACCACCACCAGGTTCAGTCCTGTGCTCCCTCCTGTCATTCTCCATACTACCACAGCCTTATGTCAGACTGAATCTATGATGACAGCTTAGGGAACTAAATCCACAAAAAGCCATCACTGTCCTGTTATTTCCCTTATAAACAATTAGAAACAATTAGTCGTCTGAAAAATTGGCTCCCTGAACTGCCAGGGTGTGTGGATGCAAAGCAGTGGGGAAATGCAGAAGAGAGAAAGATGATTCCCTTTAGCCATTACACTGGCTTAACTGCTTCACTAAATTCAAAAAGACTTTTTAAAATGAATACCAAGGACAAAAACCCCCCACTAAGACTCATGAAACATTTCAACCGTTTCAGTATAAAGTGCAATCAAGAAAAACTTCCTCTTACGACAAACATTCACAGAACGTTCTCATCTTATTCTACATCATCATTGCTACATGGATCTCACCTTGCTCCTTCTTTCAAGATATACCTTTCACATAAATATGAATTGTTTGTGTATTATTTTTTTTCCTATTAATGAGTTTTCACTTCCAGTGTAGTCATGCTTCTTCCTTAATGTACCCTTCTGACTGAAACAACATTGAAATACCTGCATTTGTTCTACAAAAACACTCAGCCTGAACTGCTTAACACCACAGCAGGTTGCTTCAGAATTTCTTCCCTTTATATCCCAGCTTGCTTCCCTTGGATCTTTCACACATACCATTTCACAACATGTACTTATTAAAGGTAGCTTACTCTCCCTGAAACTGCTTTGCACTTTTACATTTAACTGTTTTCAGCCTATTAGTTGCGCTTATATCCAGAAAACCTTTCAGTTGCTTTCTCTGCCTGAGGTACAATGCTACTGTAATTACAACTTTAGGAGTGCTGTAATGCTAACTTGATCCAGCCATTTCCAACAATGGTACTGTTCCTCAAACTTCTTTTCTTTTACATTTTACTAATGCTCAGCCAAATTTTAGTTAAAAGTTAAAGAGTTCATACACAAAACCCCTAAAAATCTGCTCACTCTCCTCAGCCCCCAAGTTAGTTTTCCATCAGGTTAGCATCTTATACTGCCTCACCATGTGGTCTGACAATCCCAACAAAAAAGGGATGCAGTGGGAGCACTCAGCTCAAAGACAGAGAGTGTCTCAGGAAAGGAGCAGCTTCATTGCTTTTTGTAATGCTCAGCCTGAAACGTGAACCGAGGGACAGGCACTGATCTCTTTTCTCTGGTGACAAGTGACAGGACCTGAGGGAACAGCTAGAAGCTGCGTCAAGAGAGGTTTAGCTTGATGTCAGAAAAAGGTTCTTCACCCAGAACAGACTCCCCAAGGAAGTGGTCACAGCACCAGCCTGACAGAGGTCAAGAAGTGCTTGGACAACACTCATGGTATGACTATTGGGCTTGTGCTGTGAAGGGTCAGGAGCTCGACTTGATGATCCTTGTGGATCCCTTCCAACTCTGGCTATTCCATGATTCTATGAACTGCACCTTATTCTCCACACTATATTCCTCTCCAGAAAACTATCTGAACAGTTAAAACGCCAATACTTACCAGGTTACACAGTTAGTTGTTTAAATAACCAAAAGCTTAATAATCACTTTCCTCCCTTAGTTTTCCTCTAACTAAGAGTCTACAGGAAAAGCCCACGAAAACAGCAACTCTTTTTTTCTATGTAGAATGTAACAAAGTATATGATGCAATTTTGTAAGCAAAATTATGCATTGGCACAGTTTGTCATTCTGTGGTCTACCCTCCTGTTAATTTTACGATATTGAGTTTGCCCCTTGCATCCACTCTTACTGCACACTAGTATCACCACACATGGTCCAAAACACTGGAGTGAACTCACAATCTAAAGCAAGTCGACAGCAACAAAGGCATGAGGAAAACAGAACACAGCAGAGCACCTCTCATTACAGCCTGAAGGAACCAGAACTTGCAGTCATTGTGGCTTTGTGGTGGGGCAGTAGGACCTCTCTCAAATGATAATGCAAGGATATAGGGCTAATTCTTTGTCACAAGTTCAGTATTTGCATGTTTGATGCACTTCTAGCACAGCATATTGAAAAAACCTGAATTACAATAATTAGGACACAAAAGAATGGATACTGTGATTGTGGTTCAACCTGACTACCAGCAGGCACTCCTGCTTGCAAGCAGAAACAAGCAGAAGCACAACAACTGAGGGCAATTTCTTAAATTTTTGGCACCATGACCATGGGATTTTAAGTTAGTTACATTTTCTAAAAGAAAACTGGCACTTAGAGAGAGCACGGAACTTTCTTTGACAAAATATCTACTCTGCAGTACACTCTGGAGACCCGTACTCCAAGTAAGATAACCACAGCACAAGGCATTAAAAGACTAAGTGACATAACCTGTCATTACAGTTGAACAAACCAAAGGGACAGAATGCACATTATCCTTTTAAAAGACAAGTGAAAAATGTTACTGCAGTAGCAATGCATGCATCCTCTCAAGAGCTAAAGGAAAAATACACTTTTTTGTAATTTGATTGTTGTTTCCTCAAATAGTTTCTTCAATTATTTCAGAGCTCTTAGAAATAATAATTTAAGGCACGTTTGCTTATGGAAATTACCAAAAGAGGCAGCTCTCAAGTCCAGCATGCAGAAGAGAAAGTCTCTTAATACTCCAAGCCTACTCTAAGTAAGGGACTGGTGTCTTTGCTGGGGGAAGCAAAAGGTGGGGTGGACAAGTAGGAAGTTTTTAAAGTACTGGTACTTCTAAAACACACACAGGACTGAGTTCAAGCCTGTGCAGATCAGAATCACATCTTTGCCTCTGAAACAAAAAACACACTACAACTGATTGTGTGGTCCATTACTGGGAACTAAGGCAAACCACTGCCCATCTACTGGTCTCTGCAGAACTGCTGATTTACATCAGTATGACTGGGCAAAATCCTCTCTCATCCGTCCCGGACACAAGTGCTTCCCCAAGGCTATCACCTCACAGCACTGGCAATGTTTAAGGTGTAAGAACTGCAAGGGTTACCAAGTTTCCATGGACAATTGTCAAGAAGCATTAGGTTCACAACAGTTACACTGAAACAGATTACAGCTGACATACAATCAAGGCCATACAAACTCACAGACCTGTCTTTTTTAATACACATTTTACCTCCTAAGAGCTTATGGTCCAAACAAACCCTAAATACACAGCAACAAAACTGCAGCTCATTTGAAACTCAAACACATTACTCTACAAAAGACCAAATAAGAAAACATTATGAACTGAAAAGAATCAGAAGTTGTTCATCGTGTCACCAAGAGGTGGTAAACTGGTGCACAAGCAAGCTGATTTCAGGCTTATAAGGTAAAGATTTTTGGCTGCTAAACTCACAGAGATGAAGGTTCTCACATCAGCAATATTTAGGAGTAGAAGGACAGTGGAGGAAAACAGAGCAAAGTTGCTCAGAGACCCTGCTGCAGACCAAGACCTTTGCAGCTAATTCACTCCAAAACACAGAGTAGGGACTGCTGAAGCACTTCTGTGACCTGCTGCACACAAGTCACTCTACAACCTCCACCTTTGCTTGTTCAGTGACCTACGGGATACATATCCTTTTAGCCATATAAGGATCTCAGTAACCTGTATGATCAGGGAAAATGGCCTCTTGGAAGCCTGATGGTCAAATGACACTGGAGGAAATTTGTCTACAGATTCAATCCAATAAATCTGTCCACAGAGAAGACAGAAAGGAATAAAACACCTGAACTGGCTCATTCTCTTCACCTTCTCCTGTTATCAGATCTCAGCTGTCCTGTAACCTACTAATCAGACAATTTATATCCAAGATTGGGAGGAACATGAAGAGTAATATCAGAGAATTACAGGCAAAACAAAGGTACCTCTATTTTTTTTTTAATGCCACACCTTATTCTGTATTCACATAAGTCCTTCTCCCTTCCTAGAACCAGTTCAGGCACTGGAAATGTGTTTCTGTGGGACTCAGGGGCAGTTAAATACCACCATAATAGAGAGAGCTCACCCAGGGACAGGCAAGCACCAGTAATGCTGCGAGAGAATGTACAGAATGCACAACCAGAACACAGAAGCCACAATGCAAACGGCTCAGAGATAATTCCTTTGCATTACTCTTACCTTCAGGCAAAAAGTGGCTCTCGTGGCTTCTAGTATGACTGAAAGCAAAAATGCTCAGTTAGTTCCTGAACAGCAGCTCCACAGGTTATTACTAAAGCACTTAGCACAGTAACACGCCACACATTTCTGCCTTTAGTTCCTCACATATACAGTCACACCTAACTACTTGCAAAACAACAAAGACATTCTGACAAGTTTATTGCAGCATTTGTTTCCAAAACAACTGCTGCTGAAAAGCTCCAAACCTGACTGAAGTCGTACTGATGAGGGCAATCTGCGTCTGCCTCACAATGGATATTCTGGCACAGGATCAGTCCCTGAGTTACGCTGATCCTTGACTGAGACCCAGAACCCAACTCCTGAATAACAGCTGATAGATGTGGCCTTTGATAATGGCAAGGCAATAGTTTTGTTGGTAAGCATAACTGCAACTCTGACCCTCTAGAATTCAATGTTATGTAAATGCTAGCCATAGTTTAAATCTGGTCACAAGAAGCATGCATGATGAAAACAGGACAGAAATGGTGGGTCAGCAAAGCAGCCTTCCTTGCTCCACCTATAAAGGAAGGCACTTCCATCCCTCCTCTGGCCCACAAGCAATTGTAGCCCTCCTATGATTCCCAGTATATATGGACACATGGTGAACACCTTCTTGTATCAACTGAAGCTGCCTGCAGAGTCACCCACACCACATGGCTTTAGATCTTCCCTTCTGAAGCTCTTCTGCCAAGATCTCTCAATGGCCCAAATTATTCTACGCAGTAGAGAAAATGTTTTCTTGTTGTTACAGCAGAGCCTAAAGCTGCCCCTTCATGGAAGAAAACTGTGGAGGTCACATCTGTTTATCAGCTGATGTCAGACTCTTGAGTAGTCAGTTAAGAAGGAGTCTACTGTAATCACTGTAATAATTAGATCTCTGCTAGAAATGCCAACTTAAAATAGTTGCATAGGTTTAAATAGCAATTACACAGTGCAAATGGAATCTAATTTACTTAAAAATGCATAGGTTTGTAATTAAAGTATCAACAACCCCTTGGTAATTATTAGACTTTTCTCTAGAACACTGGTCAGAAATGAGATCAGCCACACCATCTTGAGCACTGTAGCTGACTACTTAACCCTTGTTCAAATTAGACCTTTTGAAGAACATGGAAAGAGTCTGTCCTTTCACTGGAAGAAATCTTGCTTATGTATTTGTGGACTCCAGCAGAAAAGTACATAAAACTTACAGGAAATTTTCACCTGCTATTCTTGTTCAGTGAATGGTGGTAGATGGGTGGAAGGCACACAGGACATTTGAGCCAGAAATCTAACATTAATAGTAGAGCTCATGACAACACTAGAAGAAACGGAGAGCAATTTGTTGTCCTGTTACCAGAAGACTGAAACCAGTTTCACATTTTAAATTACTGTGCAAAACAGACAGGCAGAGATGAAGAAATGAATGAGACTGCTGGCTCAAAACATGCCAGAGAGGATCAGATACACAACCTAGGAACCCTAGGAATCAGGAAAATTCAAGTACTTAACACATATATTAATTATGCAGTACAGGTCACAAACAGTACTTAGCACCTCTATCTTTCCAGGCAGAGGTCCCATTCAGACCACCTAAAAAGACTTGTCTGGCCTGCCAAATTGTCACTGCACAACATACATTCAGAAGCACAGGCCTTGGGCATCAATTTAAATTATTTTGTTTAGGAATTGCAAAAGATCAAAAGTGGCAGACGCCACTAAACCATCTCCTCAGCGTTGGTGATGGCCACGCCCATCCACTCTTCTGTAATCACTTTGGCTCTCGTGAACTCCTCACCCTAGGCAGCCTTGTAACCCACAGGGCAGGGAGAAGGAAGTTATTCTTAAGCGAGTCTTCTGAGCTAAATCACATATAATGCAAAGACCAGGAAAAACTCTAGGAAAACACTGGAACTTGCCTCTTCTCACTACAAACACTTAAACCAGCTCAGCTCATCTCACAGCTTTGCCACACCAGGCTTAACTGCAAACTTGTCCAAGAGCCCCTTCCTCACCTCAGCCTTACTGCTGTTCCAGCTGTATGCTCATTTGAAACTGCAATGAATTAAAACTACTTCAGTAATCTATAGTAAACAAAGTCATTTTCCCTTAAATAACGTATTCTAAAGAGCACGTTAAGATGCTTTTCTTGTATTATGTAAATAATATATGTCCATGGCATGATCTCCACACTGAAATCAGACTGTAAAACAAAGTGAACTGAGATTTTATACAGTTCACAAGAATGTAGCTTTCAGGATATAGTCTACAACTGAATGAGAACAGCATTTGTAATTAACCTTTCATTTCCAAAGTTTTCAGCTATAATGTCATTTAGAACAGCCTGAAGAAAGCTTTAGAGCAAAATTACTCTGGCCTCATTTGGACTATGGAACTTCAAGGTCATTTCATCACTTGACTAATACTGGACTAATAATTGTATCAAGTTTCAGAGTTAAAAGATATCACTGCATCTATCTTGCAACTTGCTTAAAACATTTCTATGCATTAGCAATACTTTGTAACTCAAATAATTTTGCATGGCAAAGCTTACACCTAGATTCCAGCATTTTTATTGGTTATGGGAGTTGATACTATTGTTAACAGTGTTCACCAGTGATGAAAGAGCAGAGCTGTCTAAATAACAAGCAACAAGTTAACCCAACTTTGCCACACACCAGTTTCTAGTCTGGTTCTGGATTCTTCCACCTGCGGATACACACAGGGTTGTGCATTCCCCCACAGACATGAGCCTCAGCTGCTCCAATCGTCACCAAATACTATACACAGCACCAGGTGAAGTTAAAGGCTAAGCTAAGAATCTACATTTCAACAGACAGCAGAATTCAAAAAGTCAACTCAGCTGAGTGAAATATTTTACATTTCTCTCCAAGTTTTTTACGTAACTGATGAAACCACTATGCCTATCACTGCTTCCATAGGCTTTGCTCTTCAGACCAGGTTTTCAAATGACCCTCATTAAACCAACCCTCTTCTCCCTTTGCTGTCCAGGCTCTCAGTCTGGATCAGTAAATGAACCGGGACACAGCACACAGCACATTCAAGACAGGTAAGACAAACACACAAGCCACAAGAGTCTGAGCAGCACTCTATCCTCCTAGCATTATGTCTGCCAAAGGCTGAGAAACGTTCCCTTTCACAGGCCACACATCACAAACTGCAAAAATTAAGTTTCCCAGATCTACATATGATCAAAGAGTCCGAAGAAAAAACAAGTCTAAGGACAGGACCTAGTTGGTTTGAGGTTTTTCTTAGGAGTATTAAAAACAGATTTTGAAAGCTTTACCTACTTAGAGCTACTATTTATCCCCTCAGAATTTGCAGTAAGACTGTAAAACTCAACATTACCTACAGCTTGACTGTCATATAGATCTCTGAACACCAAATTGCAAAACTACTCAAGGACTTCACATAAACAAATGTCCAGTCCAGTTGACTGGGGCAGCCTAAATGCCAGGGATCAATAGTAAGCAAACTCTTCACAGAATACAGAAATATTTTTGGACACTAACTGCAAGACAAGTGTGCATTTTAGCACCACTTTGCCTAGCACCATCTCAAAAAGGAGCCCATGGGTATCATTACCAAGGAGTGAAAAAGTGCAAAAGCCACAGCCATACTTCCACAGCTGTTCTCTCTTAGCCACAAGGTACTGGAAGCTGGGAATTCATTTTAGTCTTTGAGTTTAGCAGCCAAATAATTTCTTTTCTCCATTAACTTTTTAGGCCAGTATGCTCTATTCAACTTTAATGTTAAAGGGGCTTGAAAGAAATTCAATACATTTGCATCTTTATATTTTGTTCATTTACTTTTCCCTTCAACCAAAAACAGCAATTAAAAACTATAAAAATCAGTGAGTGAATATGGTTTACACAGGATCTCTAACACACAAAACTAAACCATCTGTACCTCCCCTAAAACTGCTTCATTTACAACATGCCTGTCAGGTTTAACTACCACTTCTTTAAAGTACAGTTTCACTACCTCAAGCAGTCATTCACATTATAAAGTAACAGAACTTAACTGGTGTTTCTACTGAACATTATACAGTAATATGGGACAGAAAAACATTAAAACCATTAACAAGAAAACCAAGTATCAACATTTGTCTAAGTTCATTCATTTATGAGTTGAGGCTCAGCATATCATGTCAGACAGACAAAAAGAAATCTGCCTAAAGACCTAAACAATCTAAGCCCCTTTTAAGAAGTCACATGTGCATTCCACATAAAAAGCTCATATATAACAGTTGCATTTAAAAAATTCAAAGTAAAGAAGCTTCCAGAGGCATTGTCTTAAACTATCAAGCTTATTTATGATTTCAAAAATAAACAAACCAACCTTTTTAAATTAACCACTTCAGTGCTATGGGGAAGGAAGCCTGCAGAAAAAGCATACAGTGCACCACAGCCATGACTAAAAGCCAATCTATTCAACAAGCCCTTTTGCAGACTTCCCAGTGTCTTTATTTAAGTACTTTACTCCTCTGCATATCACACTATGGAAATAAATTGCTATATGGTGCTGAGCAGAAATGTGAGCTGCATAAGCACACACAGGATGGCAGAGTACCCTCGTCTTTGAGTAACTGTCAGTCCCAATGGTATCAAAGTTCCTATCTCATACTTCTTCAAATTGTAATTCTTGTTACAAGGAAAAAACACCGAACAAAAAACATTGCACTTTGTAACTTAGTAAAAGGAGCTTTTTAATGTACGATGACAGCAAGACATGAAGAGAGCTGATAAAGACATTTGAGAAAACTGAAGACCCCACCAAGTACAAACACCAGCAGAGACATAATTTTATAAGCAACAGAGCATCTAGTAAGAAGAAACTTGCTTAGCAATTACTTAGAAGTGCTCTAGCCAATTCTATTTTGTCAAAGTACAGTCATGAAAATGCAAGTAAAACCCATCCATACTTTTTAGCTAAACACTCTGAGCTTCTGTACTTGCAACAGCAACAGATCAGTGTTTCAGGTCTGATGCCACAAAGGTGGGAAGGTGCTTGTCCAGCAGTGACAGGTGTAATACTGAACAACTTAAAACAGACTTTCCAATGGATCTATGTATTTCCTGCTATAGATGTCAGTCTTCAGTTTGTAAGTCTGCATGTGTGGCCACTTTGCTTGACTTAGAATAAACACTGCTATGTCTCAATGCAAAGATGCTACCTAGAGCAGAAGCCTGTATGAGGCCAAACGGCTTAGACAAAATACCAGCTTAAAAGTTTCCTGATCAGTAATGTACATTTTGAATTATAAACTCCTATGAGTCAGACACCAGCTACTGACTGTGTTTTGTAACCCCCAAGTTTATTTAGATTGCCTTTAAAAATGCAGGACAGACTAGCATTTTAAATTCATGACCTTCTACCTGCAATTATGATCAAACCTGTTTTCAAGGTATAAACACTCAGCAACAAAGTCATACATAGGAGGGTCGGAAAGAAAGAACAGAAATGAATGGGAAAGGTTTCCTCTAAGGTCAAGTATTTCCTTAATACTTGCAAGCTCAGTGTATTTTAAGTGACATTGTTATTGTCTCCGTGCAGCCAGTGAGAGTGAAGTGTCTGAGCACCACAAAACAGACTGCCCCCTGCCATGCACAAGGAGAGTCAGCCCAATGCCATTGTTCCAGTCCCAACACAGAGCCTGCTTTCCCACTGCATGTGCCGCTGCTCAATGGGCCATTCCGGGCGGCACAGGAGTCAAGTTACAGAGGTATGAACAGCCATCATTTGATGTGTCTACACAAGATATAGAAATGTATCAGCAAAATATATAAACATATTAAGCAAACAGACATTTCAGAGATTGCTTTGTGCAAAATACAGCCCATGAAAATACAGCCCAAGTACCAGCAGTGGACTCCAGGAAATATCCTTATGCCAGGCATGGTACCTGTCTCTCTCACTATTTGGTGCCATGCAAATTACCAAAGGCTGTGAGGTATTTGTACTTGTCATTAATTCATTACATCCCTTCTGTGCAAAGACTATTTTAGCTACATTACCATTAATGAGTGTATTTATAAAGTATTATTTAGTACACTGTGTTTTGAAAAGTATCAACTTGATGCTGCATACATTCCCAGAGAATAAAATTCAGAGCTAACGTTCTACTTTTGAATTATCAACTGCAGCTTCAGTTTCATGCCGTTTACCACGTTAAATGGCTT
Organism: Hylia prasina; assembly: GCA_013397195.1. Lineage (NCBI taxonomy): Eukaryota > Metazoa > Chordata > Aves > Passeriformes > Sylviidae > Hylia > Hylia prasina. The sequence goes on along the minus strand of VYXD01005580.1, from coordinate 2,450,848 downwards.
GATTTGGCTTACAGTAACTGCAAGCCAAAGTCAACTGAGGTTCCCTCAATCCCTGGAAATGATACTGCTGCCAAAAGCTGAGTCAGGACCTCAAGTTCCAATTCCACACCTGTGCAGACAGTGCCATCTGCTAAAGTGGTGGGCTTACTTCCTTCAAACTCTCAGCAATAAATCCTATCTAACATTCTTAGATAATGTGAATGTGTAATTCATATTTAACAAATGTGCAAGAGCAAAGTGTTGAAACAATTCAAGAGTTAATTTATCAGCCAGTATTTAACCCTAAGAACTTCTGAAGAGAAATTACACCACAGCCTAAACGATCCACACTCACTCTCCTTGGTAATGGTGGGAATAAACCACAAAAACAAAACAAACATCCAGCCAGTATAAACACAGATGTGAACTCTACATACACACCTGACCACGGTGCCAAACAATCGGGGGTAAGACACTTTCTCCAGCAAAATTATCACTAGGTCTTCCCTTTCCCTCTACTAATTAAAACAAGGGCTTATAGAGTTCCTCTTGAATACAAGTCAAGTAAGAAGTCAAACTTATTTTGCTGAGAGACAGGACAATGATTTTCCTGAGAAAATCAACACCAGAAAACATTCAAGCTATTATTTTCCAGAAAGTTACACCAGTGAAATCACAATTTAATGCAAGACCAAATAAAATGTCCGATACCTCCCTACTTGAATTTTTAAAATTACTGAGTTAAGCCAACTTCTGGCATGCAACATTTGAAAATAATCAGGTTACTAAATCACACACAGGGACCTTTTTATACTTGATGAAATGAATGAATAATGAACACATCGGTGACTTGGTTTCACAAGTTTTGTTCTTTGATAGGCTCTCATTTACCAATGATACTACCTATGAATATTTTTCTTATTGCTTCAGAATTTCATACTGTTCCACCACACAATACTAAAACTGTTACCTTATGATGAGACTTGTTCCACAGCCTACCCACGACAGCAATTCCTGGAAGTTAAAGCTAGTAGATGTTTGTTACTTTTCTCAGTAACAGGAACTTATTAAGAGCACTTCAGAGCTTCTCTTTGCTCACTAGCTTTCCCAGTAAGGTTTTGTCTTTATTTCTAAGACATTCTGCAGCTCACATCCCAATCACTTACAGACAGCTAAAGCCCTCAAAGAAAACGTTTCACAACTACCAGCACAAGGTCCTTCTTGTGAAGGTACTGCAGTGAAGTACAGATGCTGTGGAAAACCAGGCCGGACATAAGGGTTTAAGCATTAACTGCAACAAACCCCATGTTTTCTGTTTTAGTCCAAGATGTGCCAATTTTTTTTCAATATTCTAAACTTCTTCTCAAGACAAGACACCTCAAGGGAAATAATTCTCCTTCAGGGAAGGCTGAGAACATGAACATGCAACAGAAATTTGTTAACCATTCTTACCCTACAACTCTGGTAAAGACTTATTAGACAAAGGTGCTTTGTAAACATGCATGTTTGACTGATTTCCCACACACACTTCCCTCTCACAGAACAAACCTCACAAGAAAAGGAAGTTGTTTTACTTCAGTTTTAGTAGGTCAAGTTCCTTCACCTCATACATACAGCAAGAGCAGAAATTCTTGCCTATTGACTTGAAGTACTGTGAAAAACATCAGTTCCCTAAGAGGGACGGTAGTATACTACCTGTAATTCTAATACTTGAACAGTCTCATTTTGTACTTGGCCTACTTCAAGACCACAGCATCTTCAGCTGAAAACAAAGCAAATACACCAATAATAATAACTTCCTTCTAACTGAAGAAGATAAATAGCAAGAGAAGGGCAAACAAGGTCATCATCTTTGGCAAAGAACACACGAAAGAAAAAAAAAATATCCTTGAGAACCATGAAAGAGTACAAAAGTGCACCTCTAAGTATCTGAAAGATCCAACACTTCTATGTAAGTATGCTTAAAGGATTCTGTACATAATACAAAACATCCTGCAGGGCTCAGATTCATTTTATCTGTAGCCTTACGCATGAACTTTCCAATAAAACCATCCTGTTATCTTGAATTCAGCTTTTTAACAAGATAGATCAGATCTAGGTTACTGAATTGTAAGTATTCTAAGTCATATCAGAATATTGCAAAATCTTATTCTGAAGCAAGTTCCTATTTTCTGACACTCTTTCCAGAATTCTCTTTCTTGTATGTAAGTACTGAGAAAACTCAAGTACCAAAAAGGCACACAGGACATGTCCTGCTGAAATACTAACACAAGATTGGGGCTGCAGGGTGTAGCCCCACCTCACAGTAAAATGCAAAAGCAAGGGCACAGGGGAAATTGGAAATCCAACTTCATCAACAGCGTTTAAAGAAATTTAAAAAGGAAAACAAAACTAGAGAATTTAGAAATACATGAGAATGAGCCATTTCAAACAAGTAAATCCTGGAAGAAAAGATGCTACATACTATGTAGAGAGTAACATGGGGAAAGATAATGGCGCAAAAAGAAAAAAAATCGAGTCATGTAAAGTGCTTCCACCAAGAAAGGCATTTTCAGTGAGACTAATTACAGATCAATAGAGTTTGAAAAAGCAATGGGCACCCTTTTTCTTCCCCTTCCTAAACATCTTTAATTCACAATCATTACAGTTTCACAACATGCCTGGCACAAAATCCTTGTGTTTTGAAAAGCAAAAATCCGGAAAAAGGCCTATGCAGAATTCATCTTTGCATGCCCACACCTTCCTAGCAGCCATGCTCTGAATTGAACATCTGACCAACAAAAAACCAGAAGACTACAGCTATTATAAGAGAAGATAAACAGTAGCACAAGATGTGTGCATAGGGCAGTCTTTATTACCAATCCCTCTCCTCAAGTGGAAGCTTCGTAAGTCTTCCAGGCAGGCTACAAGGTCAGTGATTTCTAGTTACAACTTAGAAAGAACTTCAAAGTCTAGAAATTGATATAAAGTACGAACTCCAACAGAACTGGAAAGCAAATCTCTCCAAATACATCCTCTTGAAAGCTTCCAATTCAAAAAGCATTAATTTCTTAATTCCTGATTAAATATAAAGGAAACGAATCTTTAAGTACGGTACTTAAACCTTAAGAGGATCGTTTCCTCTCTCACTCAAACTATCTACCTGTGCTTGAAGAAACTGACAGAGCACAAAGTTTTCAAACTTTTATTCCAGCCTCAATTGATGCAATTCACCTTCACCTATCTGTTTACTCAGAACAAGGTTAGTCCTTGAAAGCACATAAAGCTGAATACACAGAAATACACACATACAAGTGCATGGGAGGGCAGAGCATACTCACCAAACAGGAAGAGTACATCTACAGACACAAAAGCAGCAGCCAGCATTTTCTGTCTGGTACATCAGTCATTTGATGTGTTTCTTGATACTGAAACTAGTGTTTCCTCTTACAAATACAATGTGGAAAAGTAGTAGGAAAAGAAAAAGTAACTTATTATATACACCTACAGCCTGCCAATTACAATATTCTGTTCTAGCAGAGCAGATGCCAATACATAAAAACATACTTGGTCCTATAAAACAGAAACTTGAAAAAATAATGCAATGATTTAGAGGTATTCAAAATTCAGACTGAATACCCTTAAAAACTGCTAAATAATTGCATATACATTTCTGAGGAATATAATCATACAATCAGGGCACAATTATTGTGATGGCTACAAGCAAAGTGGTCTACTCAAAAGATTAGCAGATTTAAGAGCTTGCTACATTGCATAGTCTTCCTACCTGAAGCAACTTAATACTAGGCAGGTTGCTATGAATAACTAAAATTTTACTGGAATAAATACAGAATGTTAGCTATTAAAAAGAAAAGAAAACTAAGGACATGTCACTATGCTTCTGAAACATTAAAGTTGCTGCATTATTGTCCCTACTATTATTCATATTCATCTGCATACAATTAGTACCCAATCCTTTGCTGAAATACATTACATGATGGATCAAAGTTGAGAAAAAGTCAGGAAGATAACATTTTGGGGCTCCTCTTTAAGGCCAGCTGTGAAAATCCTCAGAAGGTAAAGCCTTTCCATACCAATCTGACTTTAAAATGATTTACAGTTTATCCTGACAAACTCCTCTCCTCCAAATCCCTGCCAGTTGTATTACTTCTTGTGTTCTCAAGAATACTGCTAAAAACGTTATATTTATGGACATCCTCTTTTCCCTGGCTTAATGTAAACAATTTCAAATTTAAAATAAACATTTTCAAACTCTTCCAATCGTTAAACATGCTCATTACAAGTGAGTACTAAGTACATCTAACCTTTTTAACCTCAGGTGTGAACATGGACAATTGGTCTCACTGCAGTTAACTCTGCTATGCAGCAAGCCTCAGCTGTTACACAACTTCTCTGTGCAATTGCTGGGATTTCTTAAGAGGAACTATACTGCTTTTGTATACACATATAACTCACAGAGTCACAGAATATCCACTGTTGGAAGAGACCCCAAGGATCATCAAGTTCAACTCCTGGCTCTGCCCAGAACAATCCCAAGAGTTACACCATGTGCCTGAGAACACTGTCCAGATGCTTCTTAAACTCTGTCAGCTTTGGTGCTGCGACCATTTCCAGGGGAACCTGTTCCAGTGCCCAATTGTGCTCTGAATGAAGATGCCTTTGGTAATATCCACCCTAAGCATTACTTGACACAGCTTCATGCCATTAAGATTATTATAAGAAAATGTCTTAATTACCCTGTTTTCAAAAGGAAAAACCTCTTTCAATATTAGTGTTATAGACAACAATCAAACTGAAGCCTGCCAATTCATACCTTTAATTTCAAGAGAGTCTGGACCTCCTGGAGGAGCCTCTGCCATGCCTAACCAACTCCTACTATTTTCCCAAAGTTCAAGTATTTTCAGCATTATTTTATACACACCTTTACCATTATCACATGCTTAACTGACAGCATATACAGAATGTCACCTTACCAAACTACTTTCATGGCAGACCCCTGTTCAGTTAGTGCCTGACTTCCCTGTGGTGTAACAACAGGACATATATCATGATTCCTCAACTTTTACCCAGAACTATTAATTTCCAGGAAGTTGACAAATCCCAAAGGCATAATTTATACATCTTCTTCATAGATGAAGACCTATCCCAGTGAGAAACCAGAAGCAAAATTTACTCAATCTCATTCCAGACTCAAATGCACCAACCTGTAACAAAAGTCTATGCCACCACCATCTCTCTGACTTTAAAGGGAGCACCACTGCTACAGGTGGGTTTCACATGACAGGATTAACATTCTTCACATAGCTGAAGGTGGTGCATGAATTGCTCACTACAGAAGCCACTCCTCATGATCTGCCAGATTTCCTAACTTGCATGAATGCTCAGGTGGTCAGAATAAATATAACTTAAATAACATCAAACAGAACAGAAAACTGTGGTGTAACTAAAGATGAAATGTTCAGGAAGTCATCACTGTTATTCTTACACTTGAAATTTGGCCCCACTTGTCATGAACTGCCACATTTTTTTCCTCTCAAAATTCTCTAAGCATTTCAAACCTTTTTCACACAGGTATATGTGAAGTGAATATGTGAATGATTAAGCTCAGTACCAAACTAAATAGTAAAGTTGAGGTCATGACATGAGCTCACAGAAGAATCTCTTCCAGCTACAAACTGAGGTGTCTGTAGACTGTTACTTTGGACAAAACTGCAAAAAAGCCTTTGTTTCTGTGTTCTTCTATCAAACATGCAGGTTATTGGAAATCTAATCTATGAGTTCAGTGTATTTAAAATCATGCACTAAAAAAAGTTAGACTGGAATACAAAATTAATGCCTTTGCTATGAGTGAGCAGGAAAGATGCACAAAGGGGAACACAACATAAACAAAAACACTCTTCCAGTTTATGGGACTCATGAATCAAAGACTGCGCAAAAAGAGGTGTCTCTACTCTCCCCATTTACTTTAAGGTTTCAGTTGTCCCTTTCTAAAAAGAGACCACTAAAGGACTTTAGTTGTTCTGCTTAAGATTTCAGGACTTCTACGGCTGGAGAGGAGTGCACAGATTCTCTTCTGTTAGTAAGCAAAATACTTCAGAGTTTCCTAATACTGCATCAAAGGGAAAAAAAAACCCAAAAACCCAAGCCCAGACTGGAAATGAAAGATTCAGTTACAGTACCTGCTATGAGTTTACATTCGTGTAATTCTGATGGCCCCAACAAGATTCTAAAATACTCAGTATCTGTGAATTGTGTGTCAGTAAGGCAGTGGTTATTTCAAGAGTACTTAAGGCACCCTGCACACAATTAGAAATACACATTTTTAGGGGTGCACTCACAGAATGCAGTTTCTTAAGCTGGCAAGAATGTAATAAGCAAAAAAGACTGGAGAACCCTTAGTGAAATTTCCATATATAAGTTAACACTATTCATTACACTGACTCACTACACCTCAGCTACATGCTTACTTCACACATTTTGAATTCATTAGGGCTTAGATGGTAACATATGGGTGCCTTTTTGTACATTCCTTACCAACTTTTTCTCTTGATAAGCTAAAAACAGCTGTTTCACCAGCAAGAGACCCTGGATATGGGGGCCTCCCAATGCCTGCAGTATGGATTTGGGAGAAGACATTTTCCTGCACAGATATGGCTTGGCAGAGATGTGTGCTAGCAGTGCCCAAGGCAGTTCCACGGAAAAGATGTGATCCTTGAGCCTATCCAAATTGCATAAATGAAAATTTATCATGTAGTGCTTTGTTAGATTAAGATACATCCTATTAGAGAATATGTTTGAAGTGTTCTGAAGCATTTGAATGAACATTAGCTTATCTTCACTGGGTCTTCTACAGCATTTAGCAAATACTGACAGGTCATACTGAATGGGGAAGAAGGGGGAAAATTACATCTGATAATGAAATTTTAACAAATAAGCTTTTCTTAAACCAAGCCAGGGCAGGAAAGACAATACAACTGTGGATTCAAAGAGATCAAAACCACAGTTTAAACTACTTCAACAGTTTGCTTAAAAACCAGGTAACAGAATATGACAGTATCCAGAAATGATAATTACACATACAGACTTAATTCCACCCGCTGTGCAAGCTGTCAATTACACCATGACACATATAAAAGGAAAACAGAACTGAATGAACAGCTGTACAGATTATAATTTTGGACTCTGGGTGCTTAATTCTTCTATCTGCAACCAGCAACACTAACTAAAATTAGAAATCAAGCTTTAAATTTAAACTGTGATCCACAAGAAAACAACTCCACGTAGTGCATCACTGTCAGAAATCTAGCAGGACAAGCAAGCAGCTACTCCAGAGCTAAGGTGAGGAAAAGGACTCATCACCACACCAGGATCCCAGCCAGAAGAGGGAGTTAGGAATAACTCAATAAAGAAACAAAGCTCTCTCCTGCCTCAACACCAAATGCCAGAGACACTGGCATTTAAAAAACTTGACCTGAGGGAGAAAGTGCATTTAACCTACGCAAACTTGAACACACAGAAGACAAAAAAACCAAAACTAATGTCCAAAACCTTAGCAGACCGTAGTACTATCAGAATTTATGTGAGGATAACAAACTCACTCAAGGAAAAAGTCAAACAACCCCCTCCACCACAAACTCATGATAATTCCCACAACCCCAGGGCTGTTATTAACTCTGGAAATGTCACCAACATAGACAAATTTTTCTATTAGGTAATTAATTTCTCAGATCTAAGGGACTTAATTAAAAGTATCCCTGCTCACGCTAATCTTTGCTAGGGCACTGTTTCAACTAAGAAATTTTAACTCCCCAACGTTTTAAAAATGCCTTATAATGTTGACAAGGTGTCCTTCAAACACCAAGCTTTGTTCCTTTTTAAAACTCCCTTAAAAAACCCCAAACCCAGCCAACTATACTCATTTTCCATAGGGATATATTATTAAAATTATCCACAAAGTCTCAACACCCCTTCCTCACCCCCCTCCTAATTTCTATTTTTAAGAGAATCTAGAGGCTAGGGATGTGGGTTCTTTCTAATTTCCTTTCAAAAATGTAAGGAAAACAAATTTTGTAGTTTTCCTTGGTTTGGTTGGAGGCCATCAAATCTAGGCTGCCTGTAGAGCTATGCAAGCTTTCGTTCTGAAATGTCACTGAACACGTTCAAAAAGCTTCAGTCTGTCATATTTTTTTTCAGTTTTTGTCTTGCTCAACTAGAGTTACCTCTGCTCTCCTTTTCCAGCTGCCTCCTTTCAGTCTAGAATTTCAATTTCTAGTTTAAAAAAGCAACACTCTCCTCAGAAACAGAAAACCACAGGATACACAAAGCAACACCTTTTCAAAAGTCCTTTATAAATGATAAACAAATCTACTCCACCTACTTGCTTATTCCCAGTTATCAATGGACTTGATAGCCACATCTGCATTACTGCATTATTAACTGGTCTGTTATCTGGTTCTCAAAATTATAGCACTGAGCATCTGTTTTGCTCAAAAAAAGCATTTTGAAATAATATAGTGGATTTTTAGTGTTACATAAGAAGATTCATTAGATTTTGAAGGGGTTTTTTTTAGATGTATACGTCTCATGATACTTTTTAGTTTCTTATATGTAGCAGCAGACTTGGCAACAGGCACAATGTGTTTATCTCAGACACCGGGCAGCCAAACCAATTGCCAGAACACAGGATCAGTTGGTAACCTCCAGCAGCACTGTCTGCATGTCAGGGAGGTTTTTTACTAGTCCTTTACCCCCAAACAAAACCACTGACTCAAGCCAGGGCTTGAAGCAAGGCAGACTCTACTTGTAACAGAATGAAACCACTCAAAGCCCTTAGCTGTCACTTCCTTTAAAAGGGTTACTATATCCACGGATCAGCTGCATACTTTACAGCTCCCACAGACTTAGCAAGGTTGTTTTTCCTTCAGAAGACTCTTAGAGAATATCACTTCTGAACTGAAGTTTCCAGTTGTAATAAAGAAGATGCACTATTTTCGTTATTTACTTCTTTACAGGAACAGGATGGGAGAAAGTTAAGATGAAAGGGAAGCAAAATAAGGATTTTTTTGTGCATCAAAACAGTAATTAGTCATTTAAATATCTTGTGACTCGATGCCTGAATATTAAATCTCTTTGATTGCATTTTTCCCTAGGGAAAGTTATTTAGTCAAGAGGAGAGCTCTTAGCTCCAAATATCTGTTCATTTAAAATTACATTTATGCAAAACTCAAACCAATGTTAGAATTCTATTTATAAAAAGTTATAAATGCTAATTCACACTAGTTGAAGACAATCTCTCCTACAGAATCTTACGGACACTTTTGCCATCTGTTTGTAATAAAAACATGTATCGTTGTAAGCAATAGGGAAAAAAATCCTCCAACTCAAGTCTTCAGCTACATCACACAAACTACCAACGTTCCTGCACGGCCTGAAGTTTGGGAAACAAAGCACACTAGGATTTTAAACCTTTGAGATTTGCCACAACTCAAGTCATAGAATTGGGCTCTCTGTTGTCAACACTAATATAAACTGAAAAGAAAGCTTTTTAGGGCAACAAGAGAGATGGAAGGAAATTTAGCAAGTTTGCAAAACCAAAAAGGAACAAGAGTTTAATAGCAACTATTTTATGTAAGAAGGTCCTAAAAAGATTCAGAAAGACACCTGTGCTTACTGATGGCAAACAAATTTCTTTTGGGGGTGTGTGTTGTGTGTACACACATATTCAAAACAAATGCAGGAATAAACTTCAGCTGTGGGAAGTGTCTACTTACTTCTAGAGCTAACCCTCAAAGCTAAATTTAGGAAACAAAAGCATCGCATTAACCACAAAACCAAGTCTTATAATTAATGTTTAAAATACTTTCCTTGCCCATGACTACTTTTACTTAGCTAGGACATATATGTCTGGGTTTAGGGAGATTATAGAGACAGCCCATGTAATTTTCTAGCCTGAAAACTTGTAACTGCCAGGCAAACAGTAGAAGAAAAAGACAGCAACCTGACATTTCTACATAAATAAATGCATGCATGCACTCTTACTCTCTTGAACTGAGAGATAAACTCAGCAAGCATCACAGCAAACAACAAAATTAAAATTCTGGTACAAGAGGAAATTAAAGGTGTTTTCTCCCATATTCAAAATCTACAGGTATCAATTCACAATATACCCACTGTGCCCAAAAGAAACATAAGCATCCTAAGCACTGCTACCTACCACTTAAATACTTCTCAACGGATACCATGCTAAAGTTTTAAGTATCTTCACAAAAATAAACACCACCAAAGCAACCCGATAAAACCCAACCTACCAATTAGAAAAACAGTAATTAAAAAATCCTACAAAACCGCTACACTTCACAATATACATTTTAGCAGACGTGTAAAGCAACTTAGGACTTGCAGAAGACTTGGAAATACCAAATTATGTTAAAACAGTAGAGAGTTATGCAAAAAAAAAAGCCTCTGAGAGTGGTTACTCTATGGACAACAACATGCAAAGTGCACTACCCTTTAGAAACCTTTCTGCCCAAAGACATTCCATAAAAATTCACTGAATCCATAACTGAGAGCAATAGTGCCACAAAGAGGAAACTCCATTAAAGATGATACCTCTCTTAAAACAAATATAACTCTAAGTCTCCTACATCTAGAACTAGGAACAGGAACTTTACAGCCTGTCACCTTCAAAGGACAATGGAAGTCTGACTACTAGAAAAACTAAGGACTATGAGACTGTCATAGAATGACTGAATATTCTGAGTTGGAAGGGACCCACAAGGATCGCCGAGTCCAACTCTTAAGTGAATGGTCCGTACAAGGATGGAACCCACAACCTTGGCCTTATCAGCACACTGCTCGAACCAACTGAGCTAGTGTCACCTTTGTTCTCAGCACTAAATTTCAAAACCTACTTACATAACTGTATTTCTACAGTACTTCCCTATTTGCTGTGCTTAATGCACAGATGGGGAAAACTGATTATACTACGGAAATAATTAAAGATTTACAACACTGCAAATAACGCACTTCAGAACAGAGCCTTCAACAATAACAGTTACCAAGTGCTTTGCCATCAGCAATAACAGCTACTGATTGTTTTACCTATCTTGGAAAGTGCTGAGTGAATGATTAAATGACCCTGAAGTTCAAAATGGTTTAAAGTTTCATCCTCCACTGAGACAGCAAAATCGAGCAGGAAGTGATAGACTTTTAGCCTCCAGCACGGATTTCCTTGCACTGAGTAGTACTTCAGAACTGACTTTCGTGGGGACCATCACAACTTTACATACACCGCGCCTGTCTGAAGGCACTAGCAGGGCTCTCAGATAAACCTAAACACAAACCCTACCACTCTCTATCTTTAGCAGGGGAAAAGCAAAAGGCAGGGGCCCCACCGGGCCCCGCTCCCCGGAGGGCAGCCGGGCCCGCGCGCGCTCCC
>VYXD01005580.1:2426754-2438417 GCA_013397195.1 Hylia prasina | reverse complement strand
AGGGACGGGGAGGTGCCGGCCGCGACCTTTCCGGCCTCTCGGGGACCAGACCGCGGGACAGCGGCGCCCGGCTCTGAATTTACCCCGACCCGGGAGGGCTGCGGTGCCCCTGGCCGCGGCCGGAGCGGCGTCCCACGAGCGGGGCCGCCCCGGGAGCGCCCGTCGCCTCAGGGCCCCGACCGCGGCCCCGCAGCCGCCCGCTGGGCGCTGTCCTTTCCTCGCCGAACCGAGTTCTCGTCCGTGCTAAATAAAGGGGAAACACGGGCACCTGCCCGAAACCGGTGAAGAACCGTAAGAACCGGGCACCTCCACAAAGGCATTTTCACCCCGTTTCTCTGAGGTTTTCAGAAACTTAGTCCGGCAGCAAAGTGCAGACACGTGAACTGGTTTAAGCCTTGCGTGGACTTAAGTTATTATCAGTGACCCGCTCAAGCGAGCTCACCCCAGGCAATAGGTAGAACCCACTTGAGCATGTCTGATTAGGGAAACTCGTTTACATCTCAATGAGTCGATTAAATTGATGCACTATTCGGCTCTAAGCAAGGGATCGGAAATGCCGAGTTAGCCCGGTCTCGGCGCTCTCTGCACAAGCCGCCCCAGGGCATCCCAGCGCGGCCACAGGAACGTCAAACTCCGTTCCGGCCAGGCCCGGGCTGCAGCCGTCTAGCTGAGGAACTCCACGCACCAGGTTATATGTAATTCTAGCTCTGTAGTAAAATCCACCTTATCGAAGTTAAGCTTATTTTCATTTTAAAGGCGAGATAGTTGTGTGTTGACTGAATTTAAGCGTCGCTCCACTTTTAATGCAAAATAGTGTCATTTTTACTGTCACACGAGGATCGGTAGACAGAGCTTTGCTCTTCATCACATACTACTCTTGGGAAACAGAACTTTCAGAAATACGCCACAGAACAGGTAAAAGAAAAAAAAAACACTACAAAAAAGCCCCACCACCACCAAAACCAAACCTTCGTTTTCTTAGCAATTTTAGAAATTATCTCTATAATAGAAACAAAAGCCATTTTTAAAATCGCATCATCTCTAATAATAGTAATACCACTACCACCCTCAACCTTAAGCCACTCCTAGACACTAGATGAAATATTACTAGATGCAGTTGTTAACATTAGATTCAAGCCAATTATTTGCATGACTGTTTGGGAAAACNTTTTTTCTTTTATTTTTTTAGGACAGTGGCATGAACTAAGGAGTATCATTGTATTTGTTTGTATTTCAGTAGTTACATCAGAATCAAATGTTTAAACATGCATATTGCTTTTTTACTCTAATTCTAAAGCTTAAAACACACACTGGTTAGAAATATAACCCTAAAATAATTTGCCCATAAAACATCTACACCCTTTCCCACAAATACTGAATAATCTATTTTATCCAATTAGCAGACAGATAAGGTGCCGAAAAAAAACCCACCAAAAAAATCACAATATACCATCATAGATTAGCTTTGACTTAAAAGATTAAATGAAAATGAAACACCTGGCAGCAAAGCAAAGCAAAGCAAAGGAAAAAAAGAAAAGGCTATTAAATATAACTCTCCACTTAAACTGATGAAAGGAAAACAATACATAATGAACATAATGAAAGCAAAGTATTGAAAATATCCTGAACCAAAAAGGAAGAATAATCAAGTTCAAACTTATCCTTAATTGACCTTTGCATTTCTAACCCTGCCACAGGCTTGAGAAAAGCGCAGAGCAAGCAGAATGGACAATAACATTTGGATACAAAGAGGTCAGTGCACTAAGAAAAAGTTTTGGCCTCAAACTCTTGGACTCATCAAGGTTTTGCCATTGAAAGAGATTGTATTTAAATATTTTGTAGCAGAAGATGATTAGCCCTCAAAGTGAATTTGCTAATAAGATGGAAAGTATGATAATTGAAAACAATGTGACATCAGCCCTGGTGCCTGTTCTGTAAAACACGGTGACAGGAAAAGGTATAGAACATAACCAGACTGACACTACCATTTTATCTTCCTCTTGGTTAGAAAATGCAGGTATATTTTTTCCATTGTGTAGCTTTTACCAAAATGCACACTTTACATCTGCAGACATCAGTCCTGCACTATAACAGTAGCTAATGCAGAATTGGTATGTTTTGTATAGTGACCAAAATACTCTTTGCAAGCTCTCAGTGAAAGATTAGTAAGTATAAATTATTTGTTGAACTTAAGTGCTATGCGTCTATTTTAACAACTGAACTGTAAGGTAAAGTAACTGAAATATAATGAAAAGATATTTAGAATTGTTATCATTATTGGTTTTTAAACTGCTGAAATAATTTGGGGCATTTCTTTAAGGCTTTATCTGTTTATGACCTCAATTAAAAGAGCAAGCTTAACTAAAATGAAAGCACTTTGTGTATCAGCTATGCAGCTGGTAAATATAACCATTTCAAAATACATTTGGAAGTACTAAATTCAGACTGAGCATTATGGGCAAAGATACACCTTGATCCATGCACCTACAGACAGGGGTAGGGGTCTCTTGTGCTCTCATCTAACCCGGGTAAGCAAAGGAAAAAAAGGTAACTTCTGTTTTGGTTTGCAAGTCCTGTGTACTGTTTGATAAGTTTTTTACAAATTTTTGTGTTTATTTAGTTTTATGTCTTAAAACCTCTCTGAGTTCAAGAAAGACTTCCAGTCATTTATTTAAGCGTGAATTGTAGCCTTTTGCACATGGGTTTAATATTGCCTCCCATTCTAGTAGCAATCATTACAAAAATACTACACATGATGTGCATATAGGTTAAACCACGTCATTTTTGTTGCCTTTTGGCCTCAAGCATTTTGTATTTTAAGGATACAAAATTCTAGGAGACAGTTGTTCAACTTAAAAAAAAACCCCAAACCTTTCTTAAATATTTTTGGTGGATTTTTTTAATTAGGGTTTGTTTGTATTTTGTATTACACTAAACTATACACTGACTTTTGTATCCATAAATATTTGCATTTTTTTTTCACTCTGTGACTACATTACACCCTGTTTCTAATAACTCTTCATTTATTTATACAGCAATTTTGTTGACCTGTTTTGGGGGGTTTTGGGGTTTTTTTTTGTTGTTGCCTTTTTTGTTTGTTTGTTTTTTGTTTGTTTGTTTTTAGTGCTTTTTTAAAAATACTGAAAAGTTGAGTCCAGCATCCTCAGGAAAACTAAGCTGATCCTCAAATGGATATGCCATGGAACCATATCCAAAAGAGAAGGAAAAGCCACTAGCCAGCAATTCTCTTACTGAGAAAAGACAAAGCTAAGGAAGGAGCAGCAAAAGCTATTGCCAAATTTCTACTTTTCCAGTAGAGATAGCTAAACTCTTAGAGGTGGTGGAGGCAGTTATCCATAGGAGGACTAAAAAGACTTCAAAAGGAATCAATGATTTAGGATTATTATTTTACAGACTCATCACTGGCCCAGCATCACCTGGACACATAAGAAGGCAAATGGTAAAATGGGCTCTATCTGAAAGCATAAAGGATTTGATGGACTTTTTTTAGTACTGTCAGAAAAGAATCAGTTTCCTTTATACAGCTTGTTTTGGAGACATAATTTTTATGTGTCTAGGGAAAACACACTATAGTGGAAGCAGTTATTCTCTTAGATACAGTGGTGGCAAAAAGACACACAAATTATGAGAGTCTGAGACTCTTTTGTCTTGAAATACATCATTCCCTGTTTAAGTTTTAATGGACTCAGAACAGGTATCCTAGGAATTGAAATGGTTAAAAGTGATTTATGATTTTCTGCTTCATGGTTTTATTCTATAACATATATACCCTCTAAAATACTATGCTAGACACACCTTGAATTCTTGATTTAGTCATCTTTACTAGCAAGTCATTTCACAAATTAATAGTTTAGGATTAAGTAGTAAGATGAAAGGGAACAAAACAAAATCCAAAATTACCTGATTTTATGGTTCTTTTAAAAATCTTTATGCAAAACATTTTGTGTTCAGACATACAAAACAATAATAATACTAAAATTGCAATTTATTAGGTAAACAGAGTTTGAGCAGGGTGGACTGGTTACCACCTCTGACTGAGGCATGGACTTCTGCAAACATCAGATTATAACACATGAATAATCTCTGAGTCAAGTAAATTTACTCACATGATCCTGTATTATTTCTAGTAGAAGAAACAGCAGAAGGGCAAAACCCTTATGCTTTTCCTGAAAAAACCCTAATACAAACAAACAAAAAAACCAAGCAAACAAGCAAAAAAGCCAGCAAAACTACAACCAAATAAAAACAAAACAAAACCAACAACAACTAACCAAATAAAAAAGCCCTACCATCTCCTGCCAGCACAATTGCTAATTCATCAATCAAAGAACTAAGGATGTCTAACTTTGATATTCTGCATGGTAAAAGGTGGAAGGCTAAAAATAAGTAGAGGAATTACAGCTGTACACAGGTGTGCACATTGTCCCAAATCCTTCAACTGACCATTAAGCTAAAAACAAACAAAAAAAGCCCCACCACCAACACACATGGCACCACTACATAGACCTCAACTGCCAGTGCTCACACCCCAACATGGGATGAAGGGATAAACTGGGGACAGGCTCTGTGCCTTTGCATGACTTCAGAAACTTTCCTGCTACCCTAGTAGTTACCTGGCTCTATGTGAAAGCAATTAAAATTCAAATTCAGTTCAATAGTAAGACCTGAATGTTTTACTATTATATGCTCTAACTTTTTATATTTTTATCTTATACTTCCAAGATAGAAATCCTGTCTTAAAAGTCAATATATGAAAAATCATTTCACAGGTGCTTCAGGGCTTCTGGTTAGTATGATCAAGTATTTTCAAACTACAGAATTACCTTGATGATGTCAAATAATGTGGAGTTAAGGTGGAGTTACTATATAAAGCCAAATGCTTTAATTTGCAGTTCCTGAATCAGAATGAAGGTAGGCTATTTGTTTCCCTCACACAATTGAGGAAAACAGTGACTTACACCTAGATAGGAATTAGCTTGGCTTCAGGAATCTTTTGGTGCAGGAAAGTACATTTGCATCTTGGAATGAAGAGGCATTTCCTAAGATGTATGTTTAGATTTTTTTATTTTATGTTAGTGGGATGTACCTACATACCTACAGTGTGACTGAACTCTGAATTCCACATCAAATTAATAGGAATGTGTTATTAAGTACCCTATACAGGCTATACTGTCTTTACTTAACATAAATACATTTCTCCAAAGAAATAAAAAAAAATACAAATAACTCAGCTTTTGGATTTCGAAAGCTTGTTATTAGCTTGCATGAACACAAATATTCTTTCAGTTTTAGAAGTGTGTTTTTTTACACATTGCAGTTTGATTTATACTAAATTAGGCATGAGTGAATGTTATAAAAATATTGCTTGTCTTCTGGGATACAAATAATCATGATCATATTTATAACCGAATGTTTATATATACACTGAAGAAAGCATAAATTAATAACACTGCATTAGTGGGAAAAAAAGGCCTAATGAATTAAGTTTGACTGTAAATATCCAGCAGAGGAGGCTAGTTCTGAATATAAAACTGATCAGATGAGACTGTTTTGAGATATCCTTATCTATATATCTAAATGATAGCAGATGCTTAAATCTGTAGAATCTGGTTAACCTGAAGAAATGCAATTTCTGAGGATTTTCAACATTTAGAGAATGCAAACAACTTGTGGGAGATGGGCAGATGTTGAGAGGGAGGTATTTTGGTTTAGATGCCAACATGAAGTTGCTGCGAGAAGAAAAATAGAGAAATCACATTGCATGATTTTCTCTTTCATGAATGTAGGTGGGATATGGAAACCAGAGGTGCTGTGATATCACTGGCATTTCCTCTCACCTCCCCTGTCAGATCCCCAAATCTGCTGTAAGGGCAACCTGAGAAACAGAGCCGAATGGAAAGTGGTTTTCTCAAATCATCAGGTTACAAGTAGGTAAGACTTTAACCCCCTTGTAAGACATTAACCCCATTGTCCATCTCTGACAGAGGCCCTCTGTTCCCATTCTCTCTTTGCACAGTGTGTCAGTTTTACAGCTGTTTTGACTTTCTGCTCCTCTGACCAAGGGAACACAACAGACCCCTGTCATTAACACCGGGGTTAATGTGCACCAGCCTGCCACTGGTCACACGTGCCAACTCTGCTGAGCTTTTGATTTAGAAGCAACTCAAGAAGGGTGCTAGCATAAAGAGACACAAGCTAATTAAAAAAAAACTATCAAGGGAGAATACGAAAGATGGGAAAGAAAACAGTTTCTCACATTAAAGTAGTTCCTCTGAAAGTCTGACTAGACCTTCCAAATCCCACAGACTCCCACAACACCCAATTTTTAACTTGGAAATTGATTCAGAGATGATGAAAGAAAACAGAATACTTTCTTATGGAATCTTCATTCATTATGTGCTTATAAATGAATATGGGGCAAATACAAAGTGTCTATGCAGAATTATCAGGAGTATGTTGTTCCCTCCTCTGTTATCCAGCATGTTTTTCCCTGCTGATTGCAGCACTTTTCTTGAATTGTGAATACACAATCACTTTGTCTAAAGACATCAAAATGTTCTGCCTTGTGTGGACACCTTGAAGACCATCAGAAATAACACAGCTGTTCTGCATTATAATCTTTTAAATTAAATTTTAAATTTTCTTAAGAAAAAAACCCCAAACTTTTGACTAAATCCAGCCAGAAAACATGCCTTGTCTACTCCTGGCATTTAGGGTGAAACCCCGTCTTGAAGATTTTCATCTGTCAGGGGAAAGGACCCTTTCAAGAAGTTATCCTTTTAGTCATCAGGTTATGGCAGCACCAAGATTCTTTAATAAATAGACAGGGATGCCCTGAAATCCCCAGATCTGAGTCACCTGATTTTTAAGTCTGTTTGAATAAATATGCAAAGCTCACTTTTATTTGTGTTAATGAATATTCCAGATGCACACCCATGTGAGGCCAAAGGTCCTGCTTCCATTTAGTCATTTTCTCAAGGCTCTAAAGGGGAATGAAGATTAAGAGCTAATTTTTCATTACCTAAATCATGCACAGGTCAGTATTAGCAAACTCATAGTCATAGGATATCTGTAATTAATTGAGGGCATTCATTATCTGAACTAGCCACAGGAGGCAGATGGAGACCTGACCAGGATACTCAGCTAAATTTAAGATAAGAGTTCTTATCACAGCAGACATCCAAAATTTGGTTGTTTTGGTATGCTTCTTGCTTTTGCTGTTGTTGGGGTCCTTTTGTCATTTTTTAAAGCTATGCTTTACTTGATCTGTTTCTTTCCACTGAGGATTACAGATTTAAAAATAGTCATCTCAAGGCAGGTGAAAGAAATTCTACATGAATGTATACAATACAGGGATTCTGATTTGCTCAGAAGCCCAACTTACTGTAAATCCAGGGAGATGTGACTTAACAGCACCTTACAGGCCCATTTCCCAGATCTCTAACCCAAGGAAAAACCAAAATGGAACCTGACAAAAGGAAGACTGCTCTGGGAGGAATGAATCTGCTCACTGTTCCCTGGAATTCCTACATTTTATGTTTAAACATTATTGAGTAAAATCCATGAGGCAGTCCGAGGAGCAGGGATGAGATCAAACCCCACATTTTCTCTCTTCCTCTGGAAATCCCAGTGCTTTGTAAAATCTAACCTGTGCATTGTAAAATCTAACTCGCCCTTTTCCCTAGCAAAAGTGATCCAGGTTCTGCTCAACAACAGAAGCTGGCTGTTGTTGAGCCATTCCTCCATTTCAGTCATTTGCTCCAAGTTGGAATTCCCATGGACTACGTTTACAGCTTTCGCTATTTGGTGCTCAAAGCAATAGACATTACATCTGTAACTACTGTTTTCTGTTGTATGGTGTTGGATGGCTCTGAGCAACTTTCCATTTACCATCCACAACAGCATCCCAACTCGCTGCACGAGTAGTGAAGACTAGGACTCATATGTTATTTGGCAGTTCCCATCTCTCTGTTGTTTATATTGGAAGATAAGCAGAGAGAATAATTTTTAGCAAATGTACTGACTTTTTAAGCACTGCAATACCTTCTGACCACAATTTCAGGCTCTAGCCTGAAATTAGTAGAGAATTGATGAGCAAACCTTCCTATTAAGGAAGTTTATAGTATTGGTATTATCTTGCTCCTGGACAGTCCAGTGGTAACACAATAAACTGGAAATGTGACTTAGTAAAGGGTCTAAAGAAGCCCACAGGACCTGAAGCCACTGGTGTGTGGTCATATCCCTCCAAGGCATATTTTGTTGCTCACAGCAACAACATAGGAATTATATTTCAAAGCACTGATATACCCCCACCCTGTATATTTACTATAGAATTTAAAATCTGGGATTGTCTCTTCACTGCAACATGAGTTAACTTCTTGTGCTATTTGCTAAGAGAGGAAAAATACAAAGAGTCCTAAAAGGTAGAAGGATGTACTAGCTATAGCAGTTCCTCTGTCATATAGGAGTTAGAGCAGATAATTTCATAATATTGAAAGGTCATGCAATATCAGTCTGGAAGAGGGGTGGAGAGACCTAACTTTGTAGAAGATGACTCTGAAACAGGCACGTAAGATATTGTCCTTCCTTACTTCAAGGATCACCTGCTGGGAAACAGGTGATCCTTGAAGTAAGTTTTATATTATTCATTGCTACACGTTGATGCTGACAAGCATGATGTGGAGAAGTACAGCTAGGAAAGTTATGAAATAAGAAAGGTGAGAAACAAGATTATGCCACAAGATGTCCAACGTAAAGACAGCCCCCCACCTTTGAAACCTTGTTGAATCAAGGACACAATGAATACTTCAGAACCCTCAAGAGATAACAGACAGGAGTCCCATGCACCAAGGTATGTTATCAGCATGGGAAAGTGGAGGGCACAACATATGAGTGAATGAAGCAGGGGGCATGGCTTTTGTTTGAACTGAGCCCCAAACAACATTCTTCTACACCACCAACCCACTTCTAATGAACTGTTTGCATGGTATTTTGGTTAACTTTGGAAGCTGATTATATCTGCCTGGGATCTACACACCTTGCACTAACTACTACTGACAATTTTAGCCAGCCATGTTTCCTGTGACTCTTGAGTACATAGTACTAGTAATATTAGTAAGAGGAATCTTTGTACCTACAAAGAGCATTTTGGTCAGTCAGGTTGAATTAAGCTCTTGAAAAAGATTGGTTTATAGTACGATGCCATACTTCAAATAGTTTTAAGCCGAGAGACCCAAATAAATACCTTTCAAAGGTGTCTGGGCTCTATATAGACTTTCTAGGGAAACTGTATTAGGAGAAAAATACCTTAGTTTTGGCACCTTAGAAATTGAGGTACATGTAAGGGAGAAAATTAAGAAACCCACCAAAAAAAAAAGTTCTTATGCTTTAGGTCCTGGAATTCCACATACTGGTATTTCAGAAGGAGCAAGTGTGGGGAAACACAATAAAGCTGAACCACCCCACAGAAATTACTATTTTGGGCATTTCTGCAAAAGATGCAGGAGGCAAATTAGTTGCTATGCAGCTTTGAGAGGATGCAAAATCTTAAACACTTCTTATTGGCAAAACAATGGCTCAAAAAGGAAGGAGATAAGTATGAAAACCACTGAACTGCAGAAGATCAGCATTTCACTCTTATTATGATTTGATAAGAATAAAACCAGACACTTTCATCAGATTCAGCTTCAGAGTTGCAAAACCACAACTAAAGTTAAGGAGTAGCCTCAGTTGAATGGGAGAGAGGAGAGCAAGTGTGAAGCAAGTTTCCATTCAGATTTCATGTTCTTGCTGACTTCACTGAGCTTGAACTGACTCTTAGCAGCAAGATCACAACAATCAGTTTGTTCATGGCCTGCATGCACAGGCTGCAGCCACAAGAAATCATCACTTTCATGGTGCAGGATGATAAGAGCATTAAAATACCTTCAGTAAGCACCCCAGTTTATAATTTGCTCAGTACTGTTGTCCATGGAAGAGCACAGTGAACACTGGTCTAAATGATGTCAAAAAAGAAAAGCTGCATCAGAATTAAACAACCCATGATTCTCTAAGATGATAATTATTATAATAGATTCAACAACTGGCACTACTTCTATTGGCATAAACTGTGCCCAAAATATCCTAGTGATCAGGTCTTCAGAAATGGAAATGGAGGATGGCCAAAATCCACACTTTCTAAGAGGGTGTATGTCTTGATAATTATCCTCAAGATCTGAGAGTTGTACCAAGACACCAAAGAAGTAATGATCATACTGCACTGTCATAGGCCACCAGGTCTCTGCTCCAGCCAAGAATCCATAAAAGCAGATCTTGTCTGACAGAGCAGAGATGATAAAAGCTTGATGCTCTCTTGGATATATGTTTGCTACTGGCAGAAGGTTGCAAGATGTATTTTACCTAAGACAGAAGCAAAATTTACCTTCCTTTAAAAAAGGATAACCAATAAGAGACCATTACAGAGATCTACTGAAGTTGTATATCAGTTTCCATAAAACTAATTAACTTAATGAGCAAACTCTTTGAACCAAAATCTATACATTTTTGAAGATTTAAACATTCACGAGAAGTTTAGAGACTATTTCAAACTGCCTAGTATTTGTCAAATTTGTTCTTTGAAAATACTGAAGACATTGAAATGTAAAAAAGATGCAAAGGCTTCTAAAATTACCAGCTTTTATCACTCCAAAATAACAGGCACATCAATTCCTTAAAAATGTGTTAAATTTAATGTCAAATTGCTCCTGAACCTGTTGAGTTTCCAATATATGCTCTGATCATGGGCTTGACTATGTCTTCCCACCCATTTGAGAACATTAATCACTTCTGTTTTCTTACACCTAATATGGATGTTAGCAGAAAGCCTTCTAATCCTTTTGCACTTAGAACCGAGGTGATCTGTAGGTTGTAACAAAAGAAAACAACACACATTAACATATATCTATTTATAAAGACATGTAAAATGCATGCTCCACTTAGCAACATGAAAGAAAAAACCCACCCACCTCAGGTGAATCCTCTTACAATGTGAAGGACTACGTTAGGTTTTCCCTACTTTTCAACCCTACCTTCATACACAACCCAAACTCCTACAGACCTCATCGGGAGATTTGCATATGCAAGCACAAGAGCAAGGGGGACCTTAGGGCTCGAGAACCAGCCGTGGATGGAACCTTTAACTTCACAACAAGCAAACAATGGACTAGTTGCACAATAAGTGTGTGTCAAAGCCTTCCATATTGGCTGCAAAAAATCATTTAAAAACCTTTTATCTGCAGCCAATGTAAAATCATTTTGGGGGTGGGACCGAAAATCTCATCACTGAGGAAAAGTGGACTCTAGGTACAGGATTGGAAAAAAAGAAAAAATTATCAAGGATCTACTTCATTACACAAACCAGCGAAAGGGTGAGGTCATGCCTCTGCTGGGCCATAGTTCATGCGACACTACAATTTTCTAGAGATACAATTTCATCGTCATTCTAACTAATTTGCGGTTACTTTTGATACAGAGAAAAGGAAACGATACAATAGATCAACCCCTGCCCCACCTTTCTTCGCCGGCCCCCTCCCCCTTTAGAGCCAGGGACACGAATTGTTTCGGAGCCCCACAGCGCCACCAGCACAGAGCAATGCAAAACAAAA
>VYXD01005580.1:2387950-2425540 GCA_013397195.1 Hylia prasina | reverse complement strand
CCGCGGCACCCCCGCCCCGCCGGGCTCCGGCAGCCTCGCAGCATCCGAAAGAGCCAGTCATGCCTGAAACAAAATCCATGATTCCTGGAAAGTGCGGAGGCTTGAATCCCAACAAATACTCAATTTACTTACAATTATAAATACCTACCTTATGAAAGAACTAAATTAACACTAAATTCAACAGATACATCCGTTACGGCAGGGATAGTTTTTCCATAAATACTGTTTTAAAAACCCCTCCTTATACTGACTGACAGAATTCTACCATGCTGCCCACAAACAAAATGGCTGTGGCACCGAGTTTTTTGGTTCCTCCCACTGTGCCTCCCCCTGGCCTCCAGGAAGTGGTAGAAATCCAAAATAAAATCCGCACGAAAAGTACAATACATCAGCCAAACTCCGCACGGCACCGCCAGACAGCATCGGGAGGGAAGCACGTTCACCAACATTGTAGTTTCTCGAGGATTTTTATTGTTTTTAAAAGGGCAGCAATCACTGGGAATTTACATCACTGTGTAATTTGAACTTCCTGCTTTACATATTTATAAGGTCTTTCACCTATCTTGGCAGGCTTTCAAATTAAGTGGGTTGGGAAATTTGATGCTGAGGCTCTAGTTTGTGAGCTGAGTCAGGTAGTGCTTGCTGGAGCTGGGCTCTGAAAAGACGAGCAAATTCTAACACCTTTCCTGTTCAGTGCAAAATAAAATAATCCCCCTAACACATCACAGTCTGGTAAGTGAGCATGTAGGCACCGAGATGAGATCCCGTGGAATGAGGATTCTCAGTGGAAACTGAAATTTAGGCCTCTTGAACATAAATACACGCTTTGTAATATTTATAATTTTGCATTTACGGTTCACAGCAGTCTGCCTGAATCATGATCTCTGTAATAATCTTGTATTTTCTCTTATTATGACCCCGTTTCGTGTTGCAGCCCTTTAACTTTTGTGGCATTCACCTTAAAATGAAAATAAACAGGAGAATACAGCATATTTCTGTTAGGGATTATGATAAAAATGTCAGTACGTGGTCCTCTATCTGAACCACCAATCTTGCCAGGCAGTAGCACAGCTCCTCTTACACGCTGCCTCGTGGGCTCCGTAGGGGCTGATTCATTTCCCGTGAGAATCCTTTTCCTGCCTTTAGGAGGAGTTACAATGGAGACAGGCTGTCAGACCTGCCGAGCCTGATCCAGCCCTATATTAAAAGACTTGAAATAATATTCTCACCTACTGCTATTCTACTAAACCTTTGTCACAGGCATTGAAAAAACAGTGGTATCAATGATATTTTTCCTTAACCACCTCATATTTCTAAGTCTTAGATTAAAAAAAAAAAAAATCTGCAAAGAACTTGGAGCAAATTTTCCATTGTTATAATTTGTTTGTATTATCGTGTTATCTAGCAGCCTTAATCCTGAACTGTGATTATAGTGCTGTATTGTATAGCAATATAGGGCAAAAAGATAATTCCTGCCCCGAAGAACTCAAAAGTATAAGACAAAAGACAACAGATGGCTATGGGCAGATGAGGGAAACAATGAGACTATTGATCAGCAGGGAAGGCACAGTTTGCAACACACCATCAGTCAGACTCTTGTTTCTGTGTATACTTCATGGCGAAGAAGACATAAGGTGGGATTTGCTGAAGAAAATTAATCAGGTTTTGTGGCTGTTGAAAGAAAACTCCAACAAGAAGGACAGCATGGAAGAAAGCACCAAGACGTTTGAAAAAGCAGCAGGTGAACTACAGAAACCTAATCAAATTGGCATTAATCTTGGTATAATGACAGAAAATAGATAAAGGGGAAGCAAGCTATTGAAAGCATTGAAAATACAGACACAAAGCTTATGTTTGAGACAGAAGAGGCAAAGAAAGGATCCAAAAGGCATAGTAGAAAAATCATAAACCAGGCCTACTAGCAGTAAACATGCCCTAGGAAAAATAACTAGACGGTCGTTCACATTGGATGGGTCTGAAGAGATGTAGCACAACTTTATAAAAAAACAAGTGTTGTTCTTAACTATGAGTTTGGGAACTCCATATTGATTGCCTGCACCTTCCTCCTAGTTTGTATTTAGTGAATTCTTAAGTCCTGCTCCTAATGGTAGTGTTGAGTATATGAGCACCTGATTATATAAGGGTCCCCTCAAAGTTGTTAATTTGAGTGGATAAGCACATAGGAAGGTTGAGACCAAGCTGACCTTGCACACTGGGAAGGTTGCTTCTTCCATCACGTGTTTTTGCAGAAACCTTCATCTACCAGCAGTGCCCCATGGGTTACTGCATGCCTTACACTAGCACAGGTCTGACAGAGCCCTCAGGTGCATGGTGGAGGGGCAGAAAGGACTCTGCACAGCTACATCCAGGAGAGCAAATCATGTTTTGGAGTGGGAGTATGGTCTTTAGGCTCAGAGCCTTCTCAGGACATCCTTTACTATGTTGCTGTAGGTTTTTAAATGTTTTTTTCTTTATCTTCCACATTTGCAGTAGTAGCAGGCACATATTTTCAAATTCTTTGTACTTCTTTTGCACGAAACGCCTTAGATAACTTTGCATTTACTATAAGGCTCTTAAGTATGTTGGCTAGTTGTGCTATAAATTGGGGTTAAACACTGCACAGTAAATAACCTCAAATAAATGAAGCCTTGGTGAATGCCTTGGGGGAATCATTGTGGTGTGGCAAATGTGAAATAATTTGGCTGGATTCTTTTGTTGCAGGCTGAACTAAACTGCAACTGTCCCAAATTTCCTTCAGATTTGAAGTTTACCAGTTCTGTAGATAAGCTGATGTATGGTAACTGTTTAAGGCAGGGTCATTTTCTCTCGTGTTGGATCTCATCATTCCAGTTTTAACTGAAAACAGCGTATATCAAGTGCTAAATGTTAAGAATTCNATTTTCTCTCGTGTTGGATCTCATAATTTCAGTTTTAACTGAAAACAGTGCTAAATGTTAAGAATTGTGATAGGGATTGAAATACACATTTTGACTGTTTTTTTTTAAATCTGAATAAGTGTTCCAAGAAAAGTTGAACCATATGTTCTCAGGCTTTAAGAATAACCCCTACTTGACGATGTCAAATTTCCCCAAAATCCTTACAGTTCAGAGTAACTGAAAAGAGCACCATCACCCATTCTGCACTTTTCTTTTGAAGTTTGTCCAATGCTTGGTGTGAATGTTAGCCTTGAGATTTTGCTCAAAAACAGGGAAATAGAATATCTGTACAGAAGCAAAGAAAAAAACTAGCTACATTTTAGGATTTAGACTTACACAAAAAGTGTGTAAACCTCATAGCAGTCAAATAACAGTTCCTTACTGAAAACAGAGAAAGTACTTTTTACATTCTGCTTGCAGTATAATTGCTTTTATTATTCTTTACCTTTCATTGCATTTATCTTTATCTTGCCCACAGAGATTTAACTCTATTGCCATATTTTCCAAATATCTCTCTATCTCTACACTTGTAATAAACAAATTACACTGATCTCCTTTTGACAATATTTTGTTGATGTCTTTAGGAAGTGAATTACCAATCCTGTTAAGTCACTAAATCATTAGATAGATAGCGCGAGCTGGAGGATATCAAAGTGCTTTTGCAACTCATATGTAAATGATCATTTGTTTTCTTTCATAAAAGTGGCATTGAATGTTTTTTGGTTGAAAGATCACCAAATGCATAAATAGTTTGCATTTTTATTCAGTAGATAATGTTCACATAGCTTCATAACTGCTCTTGAAAAATCAAAAAAACTGATCTGCTGTAATTTGGAAAATTCATAAATTATAGCATAAGAATGGATTATTGATGCCTGACTGTATTATAAAGGAGGACACAGACTCCCCTAGCTTAATTCTTGACCCAGGTCAGATATTTCTAAAAAGCATGTGGTCTTGACTAAAAATGCATAGTGGTAAAAAAATCCACAAAATCTTCACTAAATTGCTACAGTGATTACTTGACTCACTTGAAATTTAACTTTAAATCACAGAATTTGTTACATATTAAAACCTCCTTTTTCCATTTCTCTGTCCAAGTCCATGTTTTGTTTGAGTATATAAGGCTCACAAAATGTTACTCTTTGTTAGGGATGTTACATGATTTTAGTACTTTTCTAATTTACCTGTAATCTTCATGCTTAATATTCCATTCACATCAGAATGTTGGCACAATATGCCAACAGCAATTATACTACTTGCCAATACTAAGGTAACTTCTTGTATTTTATTTGATTTTTTGCAGCATTACTATTACAGATACCCCATGTTCAGCAAACCATCCCATTAATATCTGTATCCTGTGCAGTAATCTCTTTTCAGTCATATCATCTCCCCCCTTCTCTAAATAGGACTTAACATTGCCCTCAGGATCTAAATTTTGCCCCTGCTCAGATACATGGACTGCTCTACTTGGGCCCACCTTAATGAGCCTATCCAAATTGCCTTTTATCCAGTAACCCATTCACCCCTGGCTTCCTCTCATTCAAACTCCACAGCGCTGTGAGCATCAGCAAGGATTCCTCTTCACGTTACTCTTACTTTAAGCAATGTTTTCCTTTGCTTCAGATACTGAAGTTGTACTGCTGACTTCATTTCCTTGTGGTGGGACCCTGTCTTCAAATGCTTTATGACTGGACCAAAACAATTTAAAGTCCAGTGTTGTCACAGGTTGGTATGTCATTCACTCTTCTCACATCACAAGTCCTGCCAGTGGCAGTTCTCATAGTTTTAGGATGATGTTTGGCAGCAAAAGATGTGAAAAATAATGAAGTCAATTTAAGTGGAAAAGCAATTTGTTACAAAAATATGTGTAGATCTTCTGAAAATAAAAACCAGAATTAAACCTCCAGAGCATCTGTTGCTCGTGGCTACCAAGGTATGCCACACATCTTGGAGGATAGCTTTTCTCCCCTTCCTTTTTTTTGTCTTGTATCTTTGTTTATGGCCTGAAAGTACCTAATCAGATCCCCTGCAGAGACTGGTCAGGTCATAATCTACATAATTTTATGAATTAACCATCTTCTTTGGTTTTGGAATGTATCTTCTGTTGAATTGCTATCGGACTCAAAATATGCTTCCTTTCAGAATTAGATCTAAGTCTACATGGCAAGTCCAATATGGTTATATACTTATTAAAAAAAATTTGGCCACACCATGTTGGCACAGATGCATTTTGAAAAATTCTCATTTAGTTGTCTAATTGGTTGAAGCTGGTGAGGAAACACTGGGTGTGATTTCAAAATAAAGTCAGAAAAAAAATCTGGAAAAAAAGAAAAACCCACTGTGAAACCTTTCCTTTAATGTATCCAGCTACTTGATTGGTATAGTTCTGTGTATTGTCCCTGTTATGTGCTGATGTTTCAAACAGTCACATAACCTTTGGTCCAGATCTCTGAATTTTATGTGGAAAGGTATTCCATGCATTTTAAGTGAAGCAGTGGATCCTCATCCGTGTGTTAAAATTGATCCTGAATAAACACTCAGTACTATGTTTGCAAGCACAAGTAACCATTAAAATATCTTTTTCATTTGCTTTCAGTCCTCTTCTGTGCCTGCAGTGGCTCTTGTGAGAGCATTTTTCCAAGACAGCAGGACAGACCTGTTGCTACTGTTGGATTTTTTAAGGTGTGCTGTGCCAAAACAAGGCAATGTGTAATTGGTGCTTCTGGTTTACTGGTATACTCTGTTGTTTTCTCATACTTTCACCTTCTGATAATTAAGGGAGTCTCATGGATTTTATTAGATGAGCTAGTATTGGAGACCATTTTCCCATATGATTTATTATACCTAGGAAATTTCAGCTGAAATGCCATGGATTCAGATAAGGTGAATAATGGCTGCAGTCCATCTGTGTTCCGCTGACTTGCCTGTTGATTGGTTTATGTGTTCAGCAGATTTTATCTGTCCTTTTCTGAATTCACATTTGTCATTTAGAATAAAGGGCCACTGTTGAAAACATCTCAGAGCTGTTCAGAGTCACCCTTGGTGTTCACTTTTACTGCTGCTGCAAACAAATACACCATCTGTGTGGCAAAGGCAGTGCTGTCACAATTTGGTTTTCTTTTCTGAAATGTTCTGATGCTGGTGACATAGTGAATGGAAGCCAGTTTAGTCAGCAAAAGCTTGATGAGCTTAGGAAGGAGGATATCAAGGGGAATTTAGGAAAAGCCTAAATTTGCATAGAAATTTGGGGATATGTAGGTCTGAGATGTCTGAACTAAAGTCCTTTACAATTCCAGATTCAGCAAGACTGTGAACTGCAGTCATAAAAGCTTTAATTTCTCCTCCTAGTTTTTAAATAAATTCAGCCTTCTTATATATAATTTTGTTTCAGTTTCTGCACCTTTTACTAAGGAGCTAAAATCAGGCAACATAAAATCTGGTCAGCAAGCTCAAGGCGTTAATTGGTCATCTCATCTGAAATTCCAGGGTGCAAATGATAAGGCATTAATCATTTTAAGATATTAGAATACAGTGGCTGTTTTGTCATGCCATTATTAATTGCTGTTGGAAAGCAAAGTGGTTCAAATATATTCTCTGGTAGTATTACAGCATCCATTATATTCTCAAATATGAAACTGCCTATTGGTCTGCTCTTCTGCATTATTATTATTAGCTGTGATATTTCAAACCAGTCAGGGATAAATACTAGACATGTGACCTATTTTTTACCTAATTTTTTTTAAACTCTTTCTTGTATCCTAATTTTGCTGATCAAATATTCTTTGCTTTTTAAGATTCTTTTTGGTCCTCTAGAGATTCTGACTTACAGTATATGTTTATTGGCAGTTTCCCTATTTTTAAGTTTAAACAATGTGTTTACGATTAGTCCTTTCATTAATGTTAGAAAAAGCTCTGAAGACAAAGCTGACCAAGCTTAATTTGCTTGTTGATTAGAAATGCAATCAAGCAAGAGAAAGTGAAGGTACCATACTGCCTTTTCATGTAGTCTTGTATATTTTATCTTACACTGGCTATGATTTTGCCCTCCTTACATGTGCTGCAGAGGCAACAGTAACCTTCATTCCCATGCTGTTCATGTACAGTAAGGAATGTTCTCCTTTCCTTGCTCCTTCCACTCACAGGGACCAATGGTAGCAGGATCTCTTAGCAAGGGGCTAGAAGAGCCTTTCTCTCTTGTCTATAAAAATCCTGTGTAATTTCCGCAAAGAAGAAATATCAGACCAAAAGGAAATATCCTACAAGCTAAATCTACAGTACATGTACTGCCAGCTGGATCACACCACCTTATTTACACAGTAAATTTCCACAAAGCATTGCCAGAGCCCCTTTGGTCTGAGCAAAGATGGAGAATACACACAGCGTCCAAGGCTCAGGCTGCCACACAAAAATCTTAATGCTTATGTTTCCCAGTGGCTTGTAAATGGCACATGTGCAAGTGGTGAACTGCACTAGCAACAGAGATCATTAAACCTTATAGAAATGTGCTTCACTGTATGGTGTAAGATTTTTAAAAAAGCCTTTTGTTTTGCCTTAACCACAGAGGCCAACTTAAAAAAGGTGTGTGATCAGTTCACAAATGGGATAAAGGAGAAATTAACAGTTTATAAATACTTCCTTTATTCCCATAGCTGCTTACTTCATCTCAGGTTCCTCTTATTTTTTAAAACTAGCATGGGATTTCTTTTGTGGAACAGAACTTTAGCTTTTACCTTATAAATAGTCATTAACATTCCTCCTGATTTTGTTTCCCTAAAATTATTTAGCTTATATTTGGGTCATTTTTGAGAGTCAAAATGTATATTTTTAAGGATGCACATTTTCTGAAAACGAAGTCTAATTAGTTGTGATGGAAGACTTGAAACCTGGAAGAGTAGTTCAGTTTGAAAATTTCTGTCATTCAATCATTAATAAAGTTATTGGCAGCTGTATTTAGTTCTTGGTGATTGGATTTTTTTGAGGGAAGCAAATGACAAGATGCTGACTGTCAGCAAAAGGTGCCCATTCTGGTACACATTCATTAGGAACTGAAGATATTCTTGTATTCAAAACATTCCTGTTTCTGTCATTTCCAGTGTGGAGATCCTCACTGGAAATGAACATTTGATAGATGAGACCTGAGCTACCCTGAAATACAGACCATGAGAGAGTCATGCACCTGACCACTTTTGCTTTGGCCAGGCAGAACCTGTAAGAGTGTACCTGCAGTGTCTCTTCAGTGTCTGAGGGCCCAGCAAGCCCCACCAACAAGGAAGTGTCCAGTTACTCAACATTCCCCCCAAGCCAGCATTAGGCAATATCTGTGCTTCACTGTTCAGTGTACGTCTGGGCTATGACACACTCCCAAATTTTTATTTCTGCTCCTTGACAGATCTGTCTAACCTGACTTGATGTGAGTCAGCAGTGACCACTGCAGCAAGAAGAGCAAATTGAATCCTGGGCTGCATCCTCAGGGATGGTATTGGCAGAGATAGTATAAATGTGATGTGATGTGATATGATAATCCCATTCTACAAGTGCTTGTTGGGCCACACCTGGAGTACAGTGTCCAGTTCTGGTCACCACTGTCCAAGAAACACATGGACAGACTGGAGAAGGTTCAAAGGAGAGCCACAAAGGTGATCAGAGAGCTGGAGAGACTGTTCTATGAGGAAAGAGGAGTGTGATTTTATCTCCCTGGAGAAGAGAAGGCTGAGGGCCACCTCATCACAGTATTCCAGTATTTAAAGAATGTCTACAAGGAGGATGGATCTTCTCAATTCACATGAAGCCACATGGAGAAGACGAGGGGCTACAGGAAGGAGTTGCACCAGGAGAGGTTTTATCATGATAGAAGAAAGAAATTTTTTACAGTGAGGACAAACATTCATTGGAACAACCTCTCCAGGGGTGTGGTAGAGTCCCCATGACTGGTGGTTTTCAAGATGTGATTGGACAGGGTGCTGGACTCCCTTTCCCAGGAAAGGTTGGACCAGATGATCTTTTGATGACCCTTCTGACCTGGTTTAGTCTGTGATTTTAGGGCATTCTCCACTGCTGTACTTTATACCAGGGACTCCTTTCCTTCCTGGCTTTCTGTCTTGCCGTAAACCACACTTCTCTTGCTCTTCAAGCCACTTCATCCACTGTTTTTTAATCCTGGATTACTTTTACTGTGATCCTGTTCCTGACTCTACCCTAGCAAAGTTTCTTTAAGTTTTCCAGCTTCAGTATGCTCAGTGCACATGCAGAGCACTGATTACATCTCTCCAGTCCTCACTCAGCCAAGTTTCATATTTATTTATCTCAGAAATCTTCCAGACCTTTTCCCATGCCAGAGATACCCAGGCTCCGTGGTACGTTTTCCTCCTGATGATAGAGGGGTCCTTTATCTCTCCAACAGTGCCTCACATCCTTCTGTTGCCAGCCAGACTCTCTTTCTGTTCTTAGTCCCTCTCAGGGCTACTGTGTGCCTTGCATGCTCTCATATGAAGCTTTACTATTCTTTTCATCTTTTGCATGACTTTTTATTTTACTTTTCCTGTCATGACCTTCGCTGCTCTTTTTCTCCCTGCTCCACAGGCACTGCATTTCCTCTGTGCTTTCCCCGTAAGATTTTTCTATTTCTTACCATTTGCAACACTGTGCTTGTACTTTTTTCTTTCTATTCTGTTGAAAAGATAAAACTTACAGCCTACCAGAATTTTAAAACTCTGGCAGATCAGCAGACCTGAACTGTAGGATAATGTTATATTCAAAACTTCAATTTACAGAGAGGGAAATAAATACTTGTGTCCTATTTCAGTTGAACTCTGAAGGAATCTCATTTGCTCCTGAGTACTGAGATTGCCACTCCTGAATGGTAAGTATTGTTGCCTAAACTGACAACATATTTTTGGGCCAGTCTTGGTCTTAATTCCTTCTTCATATAATAAGAGTAGGAGGGAGAATTGCAGATGTGACTGCTGTCTAATAATCCTTGAAATTAATACATACAAAATGCAACCATATTTTTCCAGGCCCTGAATGTGTTGGAGCATGCCCCTGGGTATTGCACTCTGGTGATCCCTAGATGGCAACACGGCATAGTAGCAACCTCCAGGGAACAGCCCAAGCAGCCCTGGAGCTGCTTTAACCCACTCCTTTGGCTGACTCGGGCCTTGGTAGTCATAGCCCCTCTTCAGCTTGAAAGAAATGAATTTTAGTGTCTTTCATTTGTAATTTCTATTCTGTTATATGCAGTAGGTTTCCTCTGGGCCTGTTGTTTAAAAGTCTTATAACTCCTTTAAGTGCCATTTTTTCATGGCTGCATGAAAACTTGAAGGAAAAATAATTTATCTAAGGGACAAAATCTTCTTTGTCTCCCAGGTTTTAGGGCAAGGAAAAACAAATCCTAGCATAAGTCTAACAGAACTTTCTTTGCAACTCAAATCAAAAGGTGAGAAATAATGTTGGCAATCTAAGGAGGGGCCCAAGAACAGCAGCTTCTAAAATATCAAGACAAAAAATCAAAATTGAAAAAATCAGATTGAAAAATAGCCCTGAAAATTCATACCATGCTGTACTTCTGTTCATTCTGCTTCAGTCTTTGAATCAACAGCTCTGGGAAAAAGAAGCTAAAATTCATCCCATGTCTCTAGACATGCACAAATGTACAAAACAATCTCAAGCATCTATTTTGAGAACCTTTGCCAAAACATATCTCAGTAACCTTTGCACTGAACCCAATGATACTTTTTAAACAATAAATATGGAATTACATAGACTTTCGCCTGTTTTGTTGCCTATTAACATTAAAGTCATTATTCTGTTCTTCATGTGGTTTCACATGGCCAGTGACTGGCTCTAAATAGTAAAGTAGTATCTGGTAGAAAGTCTTTTTAGTATCTGTCTGGCAAAATTTTTGAAAATTGTATCTACTTTACTGCGAATATATGGGGCCACCCTAACCCAAGAAGCCTGCCATGGCTGAGTAGGTTTTCTGACCTGTAACACAGTATTTTCTCACCCCAATGCATACTGGTGTAATTAATAGGTTTCACATGGGAAAACTCCCTTGATAAAACTGTTAAAAATACCCTAAATTTCCAGTCTTTTTTTTTGGCAGCCAAACATATCAAAAGGACCTTGTGGCTCAAGAATGAGAACTCTGGCTTTGGGTTATGTCCCACATTTTGTCACATTTCAGTACTGGCTTGGCATCAATACCACCTACAGCTGCTGAAGAACAGTTTGATGCCTGGGATGTGTAGTGAGAGAAAATGGCTGGAGCATTAGAGCGTGGTCTTACTTCATAAGGAGCTGGCATCCCTTCAGTCCCCCAAAAATTATTTCTGACTCAGCTTGCAATGAAATAATTTACCACAGCTTTTCATTCCATGATTGACTGGTGAAATACTCTCTTCTGAGTTAATTTATGTATTCTTTTGACATGCTTCATCATAACTGTTGATTTGCTGAAGATGTTAGGACTACTGCAGCCCATGTCCTGTGCAAATATTGCCTGGTGCAATGTGTGTGAACCACATATATTGATCATGGGTAACTGCTTTGAAATTTCCTTTCTTATCCCTGTTTCCAGTGGTTGCCTTAATCCCTGCACCAAAATATTGACCACTGAGTTGTAACTGGACTGGGGCTTTCTCAACTTCTCAAATTGCAAAGTGAGTCCACCCTCCTGTATTTCGCAGCACATAGTAACATTACTTCAAACGTGAATGACAAAGAAAATTTTTATATTTAGAGCTGTGCAGTTCTGTGGAAGCAGATGAAGGCATCAGGTGCATACTACAGTTACTTGACTTGAAAACAAAACGTCAAAAACAGCAAAGTACCTTCTGTGTGTTTGCCACAAGGGATATCTGGTCTAATGCCAGAACACCCACATGCAGACTGGTAACTTCTGTGTGGTAGAGAGGAGGGCTGTGAGGATCAGCAGTGAAGCTCTAGCATCTGCTCTTGGCCAACAAGGTACATGAATTGATGCAAAGAGAGATGCAGAAGTTTTTGTTCAGACATGAAGAAATAATGATGAGGATGAAGCTGGGCTCAAAAATATCAGGTAGTTTCACCAACATTTATACCTCTTCATTCTAATAAAAAATTAAAGTGAACTCAGACCTAAGTTCATATTGCTTGGAAGTACTTTATAAGACTGGTAATACTTTCATGCAAAGTACTTCACAAGCACTACGAACTCACCACTGAGCTGAACTCAATTATTTTACACAAGAGAGAGCTGAGCTCCCACATGGTCTTCTTAGTTGCTTTTTATAAAGCTTTAGCACAGACCTTTATTTCAGGTAGCCTTAAGACATTTGTCAGAGAGGATAGTTATAAATGTTTCTGTCACTATGAAAAAAAACCAGCTTAGATAGGTTTACTTGGTTTTAGTCTCATTTTCTTTTCTGAGCCCAAAGTCCTTCTCCCCACTGTTAGCACATTTTTCTTTTTACGTACTGGATATCGTTTGATCAATCACCAGTTAACCTACTCACACTTCACTGAGTTTCTTCATTTATCAAACAGCACACCAAATGGAGCTGGGAGACTATTGAGCCAGCATAAAATCAAATGGACTTTATTACTACAGTATTAATAAGCTTAACATCTTGGAAAAGAGGGAAGAAAAGACTGAACACATTCAAGTTTAATAGCAAGAATTCTCCTGGAGTAAAATATAAGATGGAAGGTGACTATAATGTTTTAAAAAGCATGTGAGTAAGGAGATTCTGCAGTGAAGTATTACTAGTCAAAGGGCTGGAAATGTTAGGAATATTCTTTTACATGAACCTTAAAACTGATATTAGAAGTGCTAGTCCTTTTGAGAAATTTCAGATAAGATTAAATATAAAAATCATGAACATGTTGGTTTAGTTTTATTATCAGGGCTTTTTTAACTTGTGACTTTGCTTATAAACTATTTTGCTCCACCTTTCTAACACTTCAGATTATTAATGCTTGATTAACACTTTTATTCTGTATAGCTACATTTGAAGATTTTAGGTAGATAATACTATATTTTAGTAGATAATTCTATACTTTGCATAAGTATAGTATTAGATCATAGAAATACATAAATTACATATTTATGTAATTTGTGAAAGATTAATTATATTTAAACTAAAAGTACTTCATGAATTTTATGTAGCATGATAATTGTTTACAATTTCCATGTATTAAGTCAATACATTTTTCAGCTCAAGCTCTTTGCAGTACAAGTTCAATGAATACATAGGAAAATAGAGGGCCTGCAGATTGAATTGGCACACTCCTACATTAAAATACACATTCATGCTTATTTTCTCATTGATGTTCTGATTTTTTGTAGACTTGGATGTAAAATTGCTAAGAATATACTTTTTCCTCTAACGATACAACTTAAGAGGAAGATTCTTTAATAAAATTCAGAAAGAAAGAGCAATTTGTCAGCTCCTTTGCAGTCACCCAGACCAGTACTAACATGAAAGATCTCATTAATTTCAGATAAACTTGTCAAGAAGATCAAAGTCAAATTAGTCATTTAATGCAGTACACATGTGTATTGAAGTATCATTACTCAGTGGCTACAGGTAAATGCAAGATTATTCTTTTCTAAGCTTTCTTTTATGTCTGTGCTTACAGAGGCCTTCTTGAAGTTGACTGATATTTGGACAGCATTTGACAAATATTTCAAATCATCAATTCATCATTTTACACGTGGTTTGCTAAATAAACAAACATTGGATACATCTTCTGAATTTCAGAAATGTCTTATTTTAGAAAAACTTCCTTTCCATTCCGAGTAAGGCCACTTTGAGATGTTCCTTAGAGTGAACAGTTGCTTTAAGTACTTCTGTGGCCTTTCTCTTTACTCAATTAATGTTGTCTTTTTATTGCCTTTACTTCAGCTCACCTGCATTATTGTAGAGCTCAGAATTCCTTTTCTTCTCTACAGATTTCCCCTTAAATTTCCAACAAGGCTTTGTAGCAGGTTTCATGGGCAAATTCAGTTTTTATTGTCATATATTGCAGTAGTACATTTTTGAACCTGCTAGCCAGTTTAAATCATATCTGACAAAGGTAAAAACTGTGTTTGTGTCAGTCTGCTTTTTGTGTTCATAATTCAAATATGTAACCACAATCAGAGTATTGTGAACTCCTAGTGATATTCATGTATGTAAATGCATTCAACTCCTACTAATTCCATTAAAACAGAGGGATAACGATATGAATACCCTCTCTGAAGAAATTCTTTCAGAAAATAAATGCACAGAAAAGTTCTACCATGGAGACTTGGCTTGTCTCCTTCTAGTATTTTTTAATAATTTTAAAGTTTTATTACAGTGGTTTTTGTAAGAAAGTGCCATCAATTTTATGGTGTATATATTCTTCTAGCTCCATCACCACATTAACAGTTTGTTTGCCTAGCTAGATCATGTCCTGAGCTACCAAAGGCTTTGAATAAAATGCTTTTTCATATGCACTTCACCCCATTTGTGGAATCGGAAAAATCAGTGAGAAGTCTGGTTGCATTACTCAGAAGTAAAATGTGTTTTCTGACAAAGGTAATATTACATGTTCAACTAAATATGACTTTAAATAACATAGCATAATAAACTAGAATTTAAACACATTGGAGAATAAGACCCCTGCATGAATCTGTAGTTCTGCTTGTTGGGAAAAGGAGAGTTTTCATGGTACCAGTGAAATGTTTTCTTTGGGGTGCAAACATAGCTGATACACAATCAGAGACATGGAGAAGAGCACAGGACTCTCAGCCACGGGCAGATCACTTGTTCATCTGGTATGGGCTCCTGTGTGTTTGGTCAGTAAGGAGAGAAAGTGAGAACAGCCAGGGAGGGAAGTGAAATGTCAGGCAGCTCCTAAGGACAGCAGACACCTGGGGAGTGACTTGGGGAGCAGCTGGGTGCAGGGTGATCCTTGTGAGGCATCCTGAGCTGCCCACAGGTGGTGAGGGGGGAGAGCTTGTTTCTGGTCCCCAGTGCTCATTATTTACCAACAGACATACCCTCCATGCATTTGTGAAGCATATTTAAAAGCCATTTATATTTTTAGGTTCTATAATAGAAATTATTTCTGCTTGGACTTAATTTGTAAATAGCTGATTGATTTTCTAATATGCCCTGATTTTAGAAACAGTGATAATTTTAAACTCACATTCTGCCATCACTCCTAATTCCATGGCTTTACTGTATCTGTCAGATAAGAAGGATTCTGTTGTATTTTGGAGAAAACTACAATCAATTTCTTGACTCAAGTGAAGCAATTCAATGCCTCTTGCTATCTTTGTCACCTTTCTCTGCTCCTTTTCTACATTTTTATTCTTTCTGAGGTAGATGTAGTGGTCAAGATGTGGGCATACCATCCATGCATACAGCAGGACAATGATGTTTTCTTCTGAATTTTATTTTTCTTTGCTTATTATCCTCTTCTGATTTTTATTTCAATAATCCAATAGATTATAACATTATTCACTTAATACTAAGAGTTATTTCTCTTTGTAGAACTAACTATAATAACATAATTTTTTTTTTCAGGAAAGGGAAGAGGAGTTATGGTAACTTAGAACTCATTTTTATATACCTGCAATTGCACTTTATCTTCCAAGTGTGCACTTACAGAAATGATGATGACTTCTCTCCAGGTAATTATATTTGTCTATAATATTGTGATTTTCAATGTTACTTCTGTAATAGTTTCTGCCAATAACTTTCCCAAGATGGAGGTCACACTCAGGAGCTTAGAGTTTCCAGGATCATATTGGGACACCTTGTGAAGGGATTATGTTTGTCACATTCAGTTTCCATGGCACTGAGATTTTAGAATGATCAGGTCTAGTATTGTCACATTTTGGAGCAGACACTTGGAATTTGGCAGCAGAACCTTTCTGATATTAGTGATGCGAATTTGTTATTTTTAGGACCGCCATCAAATTTTGGCCAAGTCAGTCTGAGAAAACAATTCCTAAGTGTTCAGTAAATACTAATTGATTTTTCTTAACTATTGATTTCTCCAGTATTATTGTTTTGACTTCTTTATGGCAATTGTGTGTGGCATATAATTTTTAGAAATATTGCATCTATATGTAGCATTCTCCATTACCTGCCATAATTTAGACTCTTGTTCTGCTGTGCCTTGTAGGAGGTGAGGTCATTGGATCCCTGCAGCTGTTTCTCTCTCCCTGCCTCCCTGCTGGCCTAGTCTGAGGACTCCAGAGCTCAGCAGAATGCCCAGCATTTCTGTCATGGTACTGAAAGTCACTGTGGTGCTAAAACTGAGACTGTGGGTAATGTCTCAGGCTTTCCTTGCTCACTATCAAGTGGAGAGCTTGCAGATGCAGACTGACTGGTGCACAGGTCTGCTGGGCAGCTGCCTACTAAAGAGAAAGAGAATGTGGTTAGCAGGAAAAAACAAAAGCTGAATAGCAAAGGAAGAAGGAGAAACTGCTCAGGGATCTTAGAATTAATCCATAATTCTTGGAGTCAATGTGTGTATCTGCTATTACCAAACAGCATTGGAATCAATGAGAAAGTATGTGACCTCTCCTAATTTCTCTGTGTATAAGACAGCAACAAGTTGCTGAGCAGTTTCCTTGTGTTGTCAATCTGAATGGCCCAGAATTGTTCAGAATATATGTGGGTATAACTGTATTTACACATGATGAAATTTCTGGAAAGGCAGGGCAGAGAAAGTAGTACATGTTTATCCTTCTCTTTTTTTTTTCTTTAGATATTTGAGAAGCTATATTCATATTAAAGCAAAATAAAAACCAGCACTCGAAGCCCAGTTTTTGAGACACGTTAAAGTTGCAAGTTTCTTGTTTGAGAAAGTGTTGGGTGTGCAACCTTTGTTTGGAGAACTTCTGCAAATAGGAGGTTGCTTTGTACTTTTTCAACAAAATCCCTGCTTCCTACAGTGCATGAAACTTGGTTCTCATGGCATGAATTTGTCTCTGATAGTCCCAGATAATTTCTTTTCAGAATATGTAAACTGAATGTGCAGTAAACAAGGCAGAAATGTGCCTCAGAAAAATAAAGGGTTCAGGCAGCTGCACAGCTCCCCCCAGTAGGACTGAAATTCTGTCTTCTTGTATGATCCTGGCCCAGTTTTCTAGTAAAAGCTGGAAAAGTGGTGGAAGGTACAATTTGGAAATGTCAAAAGTGAAGTCAGTGGAAACCCAGAACACATAAAGTGTTAACACTGGGAAAAAATCAAAGCTCACCTTGGACTTTCAGAATAGGTTGACTTTGCTCTCTTTACACTCATGTATAAAATTACACCATCACCTCATCCATCATGCAAAGTGTCTCTGAAAATGCATGAATTAATGTTTTTAAAGTATTCGCAGAGGTGACCTGCCCTGTAAAGAAAGAGGAAAAAGCCATCAGAAAGTGATAATCCATTTCCATAGCATTGTTTGCAAGTTGTATAATGTACATCAACAATTTGAATGAAGTTATCAACATTAATTGGTTTAGGGATTCCCACTGTGTAAAGTCAAGATGTTTCAGGTACATGATG
Organism: Hylia prasina; assembly: GCA_013397195.1. NCBI lineage: Eukaryota > Metazoa > Chordata > Aves > Passeriformes > Sylviidae > Hylia > Hylia prasina. The sequence goes on along the minus strand of VYXD01005580.1, from coordinate 2,408,078 downwards.
ACATATGAATTTTCCCATGAGATGTTATGACATATCAAGTACAAAGAAGCAGGAATTGAAAATATGCATTTTTTAACCTGCAAGTACTTGATCACACAACAATAAGTATTTAAATACAGCATATATCCAAGTTCAGTGCTTGTAATCCAACCTAGTAATCTGTCCAACAATTATGCTCCTTGTTGTATTAAATATGAAATTTGTATACCTAGTTCACGTGTTTTTACAGGCTGCTCAGCAAACACCTTTTTAAAATGAGTCATCACATTCATCTTTTTGCCTGGTTGCATGATTTATATCTGAGTAAAGATACCCCAGAATGAAGAGTGAATGGATAAAATAAACATGCCATTGCAAAGATTATATATTTTTGCATTTTCAAATCATTAGGTATGATTGCTTGCTCTTACTTTACCCAATTTATTGTGCAAATGTTTACTCTGTTTTATTGTGGACATTATGACAGGGATGGGGTTTCTGTTTATTCAAGGACAATTTCTCTCTCCCTGGAGCTGAGCACTCGGAATAGAAAAAACATGGTTATGTCAAGGAGTGTTACTTAAATTTTCAGTGAATGAGTTTACTGCACTGTGGTGTTGTATCTTAAGCTTGTCCTGCTGCTAGTCACTAATTATTAGATATTATGCAGATAATACAATAATTGGACTCATCCACACTCATCATGGAAAGCTTTGTGGTTCTTGGTGCTGCACAGACACTGGGACAATGTGTTCTCTGCAAGCAAATAACACAAATAGACCTAGGGGTCTCTGACCAGGAGACTGGGGAAGGAAATTGCTGAGAGGCTGGAGGCTGCTCCTGTGACCATCACATCCTCCATGCCCACAACCTGCCCCATCCGTGTTTCAAAATAGTTGTGTTACATATATGACAAATAGAAAGAAGAAAAAGTGGGTATAATCTGAATCCTGCTATGGTTAGACTGAATATAATTTTTTTACTTAGACATTCACTATTTCATTTTAGAAATAAGCAGGACAACTTGAAGATATTCCACTTACTTTCTGTCCAGGACCACTTCCCTTCCATTAGAAAAATGTTTTCACACAGGTAGTCGATCATGTTTCATTCTGTTAATGTTCTCTATACCTTAAATATGCTTTTGATTTGTATTATTTATGTTTATAGTCATGACTTATGTACATAGCAGTGTGTTTGTGTTATTTTTGTATAATGGCACAGAGGGGTTTTCACAGTGAACATCATTCAGTGGTACCAGCTCTTTGTGCTGTGAATGCATTTTTCATTGCCAACATCAGTTTATGAACATCACAACGTTCAACTAGAATACAGTGTATTTTATTTGTGGCTTATGTAGTATCTGAGTACCTCACAAATATTGATTAATGTTGCACATCTCTGTGAAGTAGCAGACATATTCATTTGACAGATGGGGAAACTGAGGCATGGAGAGCTTATTTGAATGACCTAAAATCACTTAGCAGATCTGAGACAGTGCAGGCCTTTAATACAGGATCACCTTTAATCTCTGCAGCAGCATGGCTGTTCTTTTTACATGAGGACAGTTACAGATTAGCATCAGTGTATGTTCAGATATTAATCCCTACTGATCCATTTACCTACAAAACTATTTCAAGCCAAATTAAAACACGTTTCTACTTCAGGCAAAGCTGTCTGTTGCTTGTATTGTGGTAAAACTTAATCTAGATGTTTCAAAAGAAATTTGTTTGTCAAGGCATTGCTGTAATTGGTGTATCAGCTGCCCAGTTTTCACTCACCAAAGGATGATTGAATCAGAGGCAAAAAAGTCCTTGAGGAAAAGTTGAAGAAGCATTACAAGTACTGAATTTGGAAAAGTATTTATATCAGTATATGTATTGCTTTTACTTTCTTATTATATTTTTGGTTGTTGTTACTGTTTTGATATCTTTCTTAAAAGGAACAACAATTTTTAAATTTGGAAAAGCAAACAGATAAATTCATAGAAGGTGGTAAAATCACCTTAGTGGACTCTTTTGGTCCTTTTTCAAAGAAATGGGAAATGTGACATAAGATTAATTTCTCATAACATTGGAGGTCTGTCACACAGACATTTGTATTTCAGCAGGTCTACTAAACTCTTCATAGTTCACAGAGATAATCAGGCATTTCTAATGACCAATTTATCTGAACTGTTTTAAGGACCTATTTTGGGGCAAGATTAATTGCATTCTAGAAACATCCATTTCTTTCCACTTGCCAGAAAGTCAAACAAGTTTAATTAGAGACTAATGCAAATGTAGACATGTAAACTGAGTGAGATGAATTACTGATGCTCTGTAATCTTACACCAGGTTACAGCATGTCCATACTTTTAACTGGAACACTGAGAAATATCTCCTATACAACAAAAGCATTGATGGATTGTTAAAATACAGCAGCTTAAAAAAAGGGGGCAAGAAATGGAAATTTGATCAGTCAGGTCCTCTGTACTAACTTCTGTAAATGTACCAATGTACAATTTTAAAATTATGGCAAATTTTTATATATACTGGAATATTCTTTTGTCTTTCTGAGCTTTCATTTCAAACTTCCATTTTGAAACGTATAATTATTTTTATGCAAGGTGTTCTATTTCAAAGTATTAAATAAGTTTTAACTTATAAATTGAGGAACTTTAAACTCTAAAATTAGGGAAAGTTTTCAGTAATTTCTCATAAAAGCTTCATTCAACTTTTCTATTTTCAATTCATGCCATTTGAAAAGCTTTAAATAATGTTTTAACCACTTTTTATTTTTTACTTTTATATTTAAATGTGCTTTGCTGTAGCTGTGCTACAGATATTAAGAGTATATTTGACTTGAAGCTTAAACAATATTAAAATCTAAAGAATTCTTCAGCTGAAAAGGGATTTAGGAAGTACTTGCATGCATCGAAGTGAACCAGAGCATCAGAATTTCAATGCAAATATGTTTTTAATATATACTTTAATAGGAAGCTTCAGAGGCTAACAAGCAACTTAGCAAAATCTATTCATATTCAAGACACAAGTTTTTCAAGTAAAATCAGTTACAAAAATGTAGAAGAAGATTACATTGGTGTTTCTGACATTACTATGAAAAAAATGCTGAAGGTGTACCTGAGAAAGAACAAAAAAATGACCTAAAAGTGAAGGCAACAGTACAGTGTTACCTTCCATGTCCATTGCTGAAACTGATGAATTAGTACAGAAATTGGCAGTAGTGAATTAAGGAAAACAAAAAAGCTATAAAAAAAGAAAAAGTCCTGCCTGACTGGATGAAACTGAAGAAGTTGGAGCACCACCTCAAAAAAGGATGTTAAATTATGAAAATAATGACTAGCAGAGAGAAAGAAGTGTAGCAATCATGTGGGTTCAGCAGGCAAGTTAAGAAAAAAGATTATATTTGGATGTGAGGTGAGCTGGATAAACCTAAGGAATTAGAGTCACCCCAATTAATCTCAGACAGACAAGAGAAAACTGCTGCATCTGCATTCCAGGTCTTTGGCATCCACAGGGCTGATTCATACGATAATTTTAACCTGAAATTATTAAAAATATTTCTAAAAATAGATAAGCATTCTTATCCACTTGCTGCAGGTGAAATCTGTGATACAGAGAGGTAAGAATTCTGCCAGGCTCTCATAGGTAATACTTTTGGTTCTGCCATGAAAACACCTTATGCCACTGTAATTTACAGCACCTCTAATGATAGTGCTGTGTTATGTCTGTGTTCAGTGGCTGTTTTATTTCTTTCCTCTCCATCTGAATGGAAAGCCTTGTATTTCACTCATGTAAACTCTAAATTCTTCCAGCCTTCAGGCAGGTTTCCTTCATATTCTTGGAAAAAAAGGGTGTCTTTGAAGGAGGATGGGATGGGATATGATACTTGTGCTTGTCATTTTCCAAAGAAGTCATACTTTTTTTTTCTTTCTTTTTCCTTCTGGCTAATAGAGTATCACGAATCAGCTATGATAGCCACCTCCCTTTGTTTTACTGTAAATTGGCAGAAACCCAGTACAGGAAATCCTGATCAAATGACTGAATTCAGTCTACCTACAGCAAGATGTATTTTACTGGTGGTTTTAGTCTCAAGGAACTAGATGGTAGGAGATGGTAGAGTCTTATTTTCCAAGATGTTGGTCATCACATTAGCTGCAAATTTGCATTGCATTTTGCCTATTCCAGTCTTGAAGTGTGTTTTGTGAGCTTAGTACAGGAGTAAAATATTCCAGAAGAAACAGAAGCAAATGAGGACAGAGGTTATTACATTTTCTCATACACTGGACAGGTGAAATTAATAATTTTTTATTACTACAATATTACTGTGTCAGTGCTGTCTGTTAGCAATTGACAGCTTAATTCAGTGAGAAAACCATTTTGTCCATAGCCTGAACTGCAGCTGTTTAAACTTGGAGAAATTGATTGCAGGAGAAGGGATTCTTTTGTTTAATAACCTGTCCTGTTATTTTTCCAGTTTTGTGAAATTCCCAGGATCAAAAATGTTTAACTTTTCTCATTGTTTTGTGAGAAGAAAATACAAATATGAGGGAACTGAATCTAGATAATAAGGTGAAACAAAATATTTCCTCTATTTCCAAAACAATCTGTTGGCTCTTGGGTATTCTTAGTTTCCATGTTTGAACGTATTAATGAGTTTTGGTTCCTTAAACTGTAGTGAACCACATAACCCTCCCATAAATTAATTTTCAGCAGTTGAACACAGCATGTTTGGCTTTTGGGGACTTCTGCATGAAAATATTTTCTGGTTTGGACTTTTTAAGTTCCTCTACGTGACAGTAACAGAGACTAGTGGAATGTATTGGACTCTTACATGACACTTACACTCCAGTATTTGATTTCAGCACCTCCTTCAAGAATCTCCTGATTGATGGAGGTGAAAACCTAACAGAGAAATTGAAATTTATAGGATTATCCTTTAAAGCATTGAAATATAATCAGTAACATATTTTGGAGCAAAATACTTCCATGGTTGCTAGCCATGTGGAAACAATGAATGTGATTCTAAAGGGGTTTACAGCAGCAGTGGTAACCTACAACAATCCTTTATTATCTCTTTTTTCCTTTGAGCATTGGAAGATGACACAGCCCACCCAGCACTACTGTGTGAGAGATCTCTTCTTTGTCATATCTGTTCCCATATGTAGCAGTTCAAAATACATACTGATACCTCCACAATGATATATATATTCTGTAGTTTTTCAAATATTGAAGAATTTCTTTTAAGTTATCAACTGCCAGGATTTCATTGGCTTCATATCAAACTTGAAAAAGTTGATGGAAAAAAGTGAAGAAGGAACCCAATTTCTGAATAAGGTTCTGTGAATTTGTATAAATAAAATTGAGATTAAAAATGGAAAGATTATTCAATTTATCAGTTTTGAAATTAGTTTTATTAAGTTAATTAACTACTTCTGAGTTCTTAAAGGTAGCTCATTAATTTGTCATTTGAGTGAGTTTACTCAGGACTTGGATATGTTAAAATAAAAGCATTCATCAGCTGACTAATGTTGTAATACGAGTAAACAATATCATATAATGTTATAATTTTTCATTATAGAATGTAACTCTAGAAACCATCTTACCTGAAGAAGAAAGTCTTCCATGGGCTAATTTAAAAGGAAGTAGTAGATGTTAAAGATAAATCTTCTCTTTTCTTTAGAAAGAAGATTATCTGATTGTAACTATTGCCATCATGCCAAAAATCACCAGAGACCTTGGAATATGCTTCCCAAACCCAGTGTTTTAACAATATTGAGGAGCATTTCTCTCTGATGCAGTGGGAATTTGCTATACCAATGGACACGTTTCTGACTGAGCTGATTGCATATAAAAGATATTCAGTCATGCTGATGTACAGAAGGTATGAATGTTAAATAATTGTAAAACATAATATGTGATGAAAATTGTATGAAAATTTATGTGCATTAATGTGTTTTGCCATTTAAAATATTTTTGCTGTATGGGGAATATTTATACAAGTAAAGCTTATACTTTTGTAATAGCTGTCAAATGAGGAGCCTACACCAGCAGCAGAAAATACCCATAATTAAATTAGGTCCAGACAAACAATAATGTAGGGTCCCTACAATGACAATGATTACTTTCAAAGTGACTCCATAAATTATTTGGGTTATTTTTTGTGGCAGTTTTCCTTGAATGACTACATTATGTCTCCTTAATTGCTGAAAGCTTTGAACCTGCAGGGTGAACAGCAGAAATCAGACACACCTGGCCATTTAAAGTTTCTGGTGGAATTCCTGAAATGACTGTCAGCCTTACAAGCTCCTTGTTTATGGGCTAAAGATATGGCAACATAAGCACTTCTTAAAATTCTAAGTTAGTGAAATAATTTTGTTCACTACTTAGCTAAGAAAACTGGAATTTATCTATGTTCTCAGTCTTTTCAGACTGTAAAAATGCTGCTGTTTGGATGTTGCACTGATATTTCCACATTGGCAATTCATTTATTTCTTAACTTTTTGCATCCCTGTCCCCTGAACCTTGAGGTTTTGCTTCTGTAAGAAGAGATAATGATTCTTATGTCTGCAGATAGCTTTGCCTGCCCGGGAACATATTTTCATCTTGCAAATAATTTTATGACAACAAAACTTTAAGTCTCAGTTTTAGGTAAATACATAACAACAGAAACATGATATATATTAATCCCTTTTTGATCTTGTTTTGTGCTAAATGGTGCTTCAGCTATTTTAAAGCTTCATTATATTAGCATGAAAGTATGTAGTAGCTTTAATATAAATTATTATTGAGGGAGTAAAGTATTACATATTTGCATACAGTCCTATCTCCAGATTAGATCACTAGATCCTATAGTCCAGAAAGATCACAGAATTAAATATAGAACATAGCTTTAAAATAAGATATGTTACTCTATGGCCTACATTTAAGCTTATGTGTTTTTTCTAAAATAACCTTTGCTTTTTTCACCATTCCCAAGGAACTAGAACTTCTACTAAATGGCAAAAGGCTGCCATTAATATGTGAGTAAAATCCACCAAGCAGCAGCAGCAGAAGCTGGCCTGGAAACTGGGAAAGGAAAGCTGCTCGTGGAGGGTTCTGATCAGAGAACATTAAACATGTCATGAGGATGTTGACAGTTTGCCCTCAGTGAAGTGCTAGTTATCTTCTCGTGGGGTTTTTTTGGGGTTTTTTGTTTGTTTGTTTGTTTTTTTCCCCAGCTATTACTGAAACTTGACCAACTCCATAAAATCTTGTTTGTGCCAGATCCTCATCTGTCTGTATGAAATGGCTAGTAAAGGATGAGATAAAGATATTATAAAGAATGAAGTAAAGATATGCTACAGTGAAATGTAGAATTCTCATCTGGGGATGAAATTGCCAATCTCTGTGCTATGGAAGTGCTTTCCAAAATGGGCCCAGATTCCTGTGTCTGTGTCTTACATTGCCTTCATCACTGAGTGAAAATGCAGGGACTACATTTTCAGAAAGAAATGCCAGAAGGGCCAATTCCTAGGAGCTATAGAAAGTTACCTTCACTCTTTTAGAAAACGCCGTGTGCCAGTTTCTAGGAGAAAAGCAGACACTGTTTAGATGTTTTCTCTACTGAACATCTTTCTGAGTAGCTTTTATCTTTGCTAAAGAAACAGTGGAGCTTTGGCACAGTAAAACTTGCTAAGCTGTCATCAGGTACAGAAGATCTGAAAGACAAAGGAGCTTTTGAAGACAGTTAAATAGACAGAAGCACCGCTAAATGCAGCAGAGATAGAGAGATCTGTACTCTATTATTTAGGTCCCTCTTTAATTTACTCTACCACCTCACATGCACTTATTCAAGAAATGTAACTGCTCTGGCCACTCCCAGTCTCAAGATAAAGAGATAGACTCTAGTGAAAGTTACTGGAGGTGCCGTGAAAAGTAGAATTATTTTAAGAGGAACTTAAATAAGGTAAACCACTTTATTTTTACATAGATGACAGACTGTCAAACAAATTACACAAGACTGGGAATACTGGCAGAATGCACAAAATATAAATAGGCACCAAGTAAGAAAATATATTATGAGGGAACTGTAGAGCTGTACAGATGAACAGGAAGAATACCCACAAATGCATAGAGCTGTGCATGCACTATTACATCCTGCTGAGAAGCTCACTACCACTGTTGCTGGGGGTACTTCACTGGTTCTAATTTTAAATTAGCTCAGATATTTCTTCTAATTGGCAAATAGATATAGTTTATCTTGTCTAGTGTTCAGTTATTGTTTTTTAAGATGTAGGTCTATGTCACATGGACATTTAAAAGCAGTACTGAAAAATGTAAGTTTGTTATCAAAGGGAATTGGGCGCTGTTGGAAGAATTCAGATGGTACAGTCTCAAGGCAAGGGTGTTGCATGAACAAATTGAAAAGGTTTTTTAAAAGTTTTTTATAACATTTTATTAGGACTTAAAGGAAGCCTCTTCTGTTTGGACAAAGAGTGAAGGAGGATGTTGAGTAGATGAAGATCCCAAAATGGCATGTGGATTTTCTTTTTTAAGAGCAATGTGAGGAAAAAACTTTGAAAGTATCCAGAGGACATGTACCTGAATGTGCAGAAAGTAAAGGTATGGCAAGGTTTTGGGAAGAAAGATACTATTTCTTTTTCTCAAGTTTGGTTAAAGCTGATAAAACCTTGAAATGACATAATTTGAGAGAAGGACAGATGGAGAACATTGCTAGAAGAACAATTAATGATGCTGAGCTTGATTTGTTAGTCATCAGCATGGAGATGATAACTGAGGATGTGTCAGCTGATGAAATTGCTTGGAGAGAGAGCATAATGGAAGATGAGCAAAAGGCTATAGATACTGCCCTGGGGAATAATGAGAGTGAGGAAAGAGCAAAAATACTCATCAAAAGATCAACTACAAGAACAGTCTTGAAAAGAACTGGAGCGAAAAAAATACCCAGTCTTCAAGTCTAGTGGGTGTAAAATACCAGGAAGGCAAGAATGATCAATGGCATCAAAAACTGGAAGAAGGTAAAAGAAAGAAAGTATTGGGATGAAGTTCAGAGAGATCATGCATGTCAAGGAGCAGCAGGAGTAGGCTTTTCCCACACGGGGAGGCCCTCTGGGAGATGCCAATGACAGCTGGATGGTCAGAGGTACTGACAGGGGCACAATCCCACAGAAGCTGGGTAAGGCAAGCTGAGCTGGTCAGGTTATGGTTGTTGGCATCACCAAAGAGTCCAGATCACAAGGCAAAATGATGAGACATAATCTGAGGTCAAGTCAGGATCAGGGTCAGAATCAGGGCTGGTGACAGCAGCCAAGTTCAATCAGCAGTGCAGTGATTGTCAGGCAGGAGGGTAATGGCAAGGCAGGAAAAGTCACGGCAGGGAACTCAGTGGGGCCACGGCCAGGCAAAGGCAAACCCACAGCAGAGCCCAGGCAGGGGCTGGGGACTCACAGGTCCCACCCTGGGGAGAAGGGACCCTCCTCTTACCACTGGCTCTGGCACAGCTTTGCTCAGCTTTGTCCCCAGCTGCACCATTCCAGAGCCAGCCTTGAGCACGAGCAGCTCAGCCCCTGGCAGAGCGAACAGGCTGCGCTCAGGTAATTCACTGTCTTTAATCACTTGTGGGGGACTCTGGCACAGTTCATGAGAATTTTGTGATTGGATCAGAGTCAGGAACTCATCCCCAGGCCTATGTCTGACCATAATTCCTTCTTGCTATTGCAATGTGTAAGGTGGGAAAATAATTTATTATAATCTAGAGGTTGGAATGAAAATCACAGCTGCTTTGTGATAAAAGACAAGAAGATAATTTGTGTTTTGAAGGGCTTAAACATAAAGTACAACATGTTCAGGAGGGAAAAGTTAACAAGATAATAGAAATGCTATGGTTTTCCATTCCCTGTGCACTTTTTAATTTTGGTATTGTTTAAATGTGAGCTTTCTTTTCAAGGCTTAGAAATTTCTTTTAAAACATCACTCACAGCATAGGCTAATAATTTTTCATGGACATTTTTTTCCAACATAAAATAAATTTTAAGCTCAGGATCTATCTGTTAGGATTCAATTTTTAAAGAAAAATATGAATGTAGTTTTCCAGCTAAAGGAGCTTATATATCCAGTGAAGGCTTCTTGCAGTTTTGGAATGAAATCTGAAAGACCTGCAGGAAAGCCTGGCTCTGGCAGGCAGCCAAGCAGGCAGCATGAACAGTAACACACAGCTGCAGTCTGATGCTGTATTATTTATTCATGTGTGTCCATGGAGTAGAAGCATGGAGACATTCATATCTCTCAGGAGTAAGAGTGCAGAACTGGCTTTTTATAAACATTCAAATTATTTTTAGCAATTTTTAATGTTTAGAATTCTTTCCCTTGAGATGTGAAGGAAAGGAAGTTGAAGGGAATATCTATTTTGACATAGATGAAAATGATCATTGACTGAACTTCTGACATGGGGGAATGATATTTTAGATTGTCTGAGAGCTACTTAAGCATTTTTAAAGAAAAAACATTAAAAGCTTGATAACCTAGGAGCATATTAGTTGAAGACACATAAAAATATACTTCTGATCTATGTCTGCAATACTAGATTATCACTATAAATGGAAAATGTTATCAAAGATATAAATTTCAGCAGGTAGGAATTACTTGCTTTTATTCTCTAAGCTGTACAGAGAGAGGGTGTTACACACTTGCATTGTATTTTTGTCCTAGTACATTTCAGTTTATAGTCTTGTTTTAACCTCCACTTTAAATATTTTTAATATTAATATTTTCTGTGTCTAATTTCAGTATACTGTATTTACCATGAGAATGCAAAGGCAATTTTTCAACAGTAAGCACTCTAGCTTAAAATCTTACATTACAGGAGCTTGTAAAACTTTAAATTGAGTAATATATCTCCCATTTCCTATAGGGAAGAAAGGATATGAGATGAAAACAATTTTAGCTGGAAGTCTGAAAGAAAAATTGAAAGACCTGCAGTGAGTGAGGAATTCTGCAGCACATGGGTCAGAGGGTGAGATCCTCTATGGCCATTCATCTGCATGTACAGTTGGTAAAAATTATGGCTTTGGTAGACAGTCCTAGAATGGATCCTTCAAGTATTTTTTTTTTATTTTTAAATTTTATTTTAACTGAAAATACATATTATTAACACTAGTGTGTGATTTGGAATATATCAGATGAAATGTGAGTATTCTGAACTGTTCTGTGCAGATAATTATCTATAAAGGTTAATTAGCCTTAAGAGTCTTTTGCCCTATCAAGATGGGAAGACAAGTCAGGGGATTCTAAACCTTTCTTGATAGATGCCTCAGTCTCTTTCTAATTCAGAACTTAATTAATAGAACAGAAAAAATAATGTTAATGACCCAAATATGTACTGAGGTATATTTAACATTAATCAAATTTACCTGAAAGTTCTCAGTGAGTTTTGAAATATGATTTTGTGATGTTGCAGCCAAGTTCTTTGAAGACCAGTGTTTGAAGGCACAAGAGGCAGAGCTAATTTATGTAGACTTTTCCTTTGTGCTCTTTTCACTGCAGTCATTGCTGTTTTGTGTCCTTGCAGTTCTACTGAAGATGCAGAACCCTTATGTGCTGTATTCATCTTCTCTGCTCTGCTGCAGCTGCCTTGCTTCTGCAAGCATCTGAAAAACTGTGCTATGATTTAGGTGTTGGCTAGGACATGTTTTATATCTAAATATAACTCTTAATTACTCTCTGCAATTATTACGTGGCTACAGACATTTTAGTATATGAACTTAATATGAAAATTTGATGATAAAATATTGCAGTTATAAGAAACCATTTTGGTATAAAACTGTTGATAGACTATAAATTCTGATAATATCTATTTGGGAATTACTGTAATAAATAATAAATCGTTGAAAGATTTTCCAAGAGCAGGAAAAGCTTGGTTCAGAAAACTTTTTATACTATTTTTGTCTGATTTTCTGGTTTTATTAAACTCTAATGAAACTGATGGGATGTTTCAGATAACAGGAAAGAAATATTAACCTTGTTACACGGAAAATGTTGTACTACAAGAGCAGAGGTAGTGCCCCAGTCTGCATGTGCATGAACAGTGCTTATTTGTGAGCTGAAGATTGTCTCAGAAAGGTATTGAACTGATCAAGGAGCTGCTTGTCAGGTAATTTATTGTCATTCTTGAAACTGTGGAAAGTTTCCAGAAAGCTGTAATGGAGCTACTGTTGTGCAAGTGTTTTAAAACCAATGGTTGTGCTAGTGTTTTAAAAGAATATAGGGGACAGTATCAGTTTGATATTGAATAATTTAGCAGGATAACATCAATAGGAAACTAAAGGAAGGAAATATAGCTGATGTCACTCATTCTTGTTTTATGGAAGATAAGATGCAAACCAACTTTTTTTTTTTTTTTTTTTTTTTTTTTTTTTCTGAACAATGTGGAAGTTACCCTATTTATTAATAGCATTTATAATGCTGGCAGAGCTGAGATCTTCCAGTTAGTGGAGTTTTCCAGAAAGGTATTTTTATTCCAAAATTAGATAAATATGGAATTAATTGTTCTGCCAAGTAATTCCGGCTGAATATTTGTCAGCTTTGTGGTGTGTTCCCTACCAATGTAAAATTAAAATAGGTTATTTTCATTTTAATTTTCTATCTCAAAAGGATTTAATTGAGGAAAACCTGATGGTCAGTATTATGCAGGACACTGAATTCAGTGCAAAGGTCAGAACTTACCTGCTTTGGCACTTCAGGCAGGCTGTTCCATAGAAAACTGGGTTGCCCAAGTCAAAGAGAGCAGTCCAGCAAAAGCTGAATGTGTTAAATAATTACCTATTCATAGAGTAACATGCCTTCCTGGTTTTCAGCTGTCCAAAAGATTTCCAGGTTTCTGACTGCACAGTGATCCAGTTTCAACAAGGAATGGAGTCCAACAAAACTTTCTCTGTGGTGTTCTCCAGCCACTGAATTGTATCATACTTGCCCACACCCAGGGAGGACTCAGGGCTCTGGATCCTCTATGGAGGAAGGTGCCAGTGAAAGGAAATAATTGACATAAAATTTAATTTTTAATGTTTTCTTTTTGCTCACTGTAGATAATAATTCAAACAAAAGCAGAGAATGTTTGTATTTCAGCTTGGGGATTAAATAAATTGACACTTGGATCATTTCACTAAAACACCAGTTCTTAGGGAAATGTAGATTTATTTGGATGGTTCCAAGATGTGGAAGAGGCTTTGATATATAGAGATGGCTTTGATAACTCCAGAGTCTGTAAAGTACCTCGAAATGGCTGCACTTTCTGTTCTGGTAGTAGAATTCATGCATAATGTGAAAAAATTGAATGTGAAGCAGTGGGCTGCTGGGGTGTCCTTAATCAGGTCCTGGTAACAGCCTGGGTATTTTTTTCTGATGTATCAGACTGAAGTGAAGTGTCTCTTACTGCCATGAATCTCTTCTGCAACAGCTCCCAGATCTCTTAATACACACTACATCCTCCTGCTGGAGAGATTTATGGGAAAGTGCTCTAGTTGTACATCAGTGGAGAGCCTGGAAATTAAAAGAATTTGTTGTTTTCTGTTCTGGGAGGGATGTTTTGATGAGCCCATTAGCACGACACAGAGGAGCAGGGCAGACAGCCTTACTGAAATAAATCCATTATTTCTTTTGATTCATATTTTAAAATAGTAAATGTAATTATCGCTGCAAAGTATTTCTCTTGTGATGGAAAAGAAAATGCAGGATGTAACTGACAGCTTTTGCTTACAGGATTGGAATCAAACTGGAAATGTCTGCAAGAAGCTCTTACAGCTGGCCAGTGTTGGGACATGAATGGTAAACACATATCATAATATGATATGTGTTCTAACCATAGAATATCATAAAGGTTTCTGACCTTCCTGGGTCAGTGTAAGGGTTCATGTAATGCAGTGCTCTCTCTCCATCTGTGTTCCCCAGCAAATGTGTAGAGAACAAAATATGATTCTTCCCAGCATAATCTCCCATTTCAAGCTAAGCAATATTTGCTAGGTTCTGTAGCTAATATCCCATGATGAATTCCTCTTTTGTAAATTTATCTGCTCGTTTTGAATACATACTACCCACAGTATTTCAGAATCCTTTACAACTTATGGGTTACGGGAAGATGTACCTTACATTTATTTCTTGGGGCTGTCTTTGTCTGATAACTCTTTGGTCTTCCCCTATTCACCTTTTCCACTGACTCTCACCATAAGTCACTATGGTATCCTTCTTGTCTTTTCCAGGCTGAAAATCCTTTTGTATTTAGTAATTCCTGTACACAAACTGCTTTGCAACTTTTGTTATGTCATCCTCCCCTGTGTCTTTTCTCATTTTACTTCATCTTTGTTGAGAAGGCTGAAACTGAAGCGATACTCAAGATTTAGTCACACCAGTCCTTTTTTTCTTTGAAAAAAAATAAAATTACTGTTTTCTGTTTTGCTTTTACTCTTTTTCCAGTAATCCCTACTTCTGCTGTGTGTTTTATTGACTGCTACTGAGCATTAAATTGATAGTCTGTATCTTATTTCCTGAGTAGGCAGCAGGTAGTTCAGAGACTGTCACTGAATGCATACAGGTGACAACAGATTTGTACCCTTTAGCTTGGTTTAAATGTATGGATATGGTTTTCTAAGGGGACAGCAGTGGATGTTACCTCCCCTTCAGTAAAGCTTCTGGCAGTTTGCCACAGCATCACTGCAGACAGGCTGGTGGAGTTTATGTCAGATAAGAGGAGAGTGAGGCAGGTTGAAAACTGGCTGAAATGCCAGGGCTGAGGGGGCTGTGATTGATGGGACAAATCTGGAGACCATCACCAGCCGTGTCTCCAAGGGCTTGACATTGAGCCTCTCCCATCCCTTAGAATGACCTGAACCATGGGGCACCTTCACAGATGAACAAAACTGGGAAGTGGCTGCTTCGCTGCAGGGTTGGTGCTGCAGGGGGATCTGGGCACACTGGGAATGGAAACAAACTGGGAATGCAAGAAACCTTGTGACATTCAGTGAAGGGAAGTGCCAAGGCTGGCCCCTGGGGAGGAGTGACCCCAAGCACCAGCACACGCTGGGGTGCAGCGTGTGGAAAGCAGCCCTGCAGAAGGACCTTGCTGGTCCTGGTGACACAATGACAACAGGACAGTGCCCTTGTGGCAAAGGTGGCCAGTGGGGCCCTGGACTGCACTGAGAGGGTGTTGCCAGCAGGTCAAAGACTCATCCATGGCAGCTCTCAGA
Source organism: Hylia prasina (assembly GCA_013397195.1). Lineage (NCBI taxonomy): Eukaryota > Metazoa > Chordata > Aves > Passeriformes > Sylviidae > Hylia > Hylia prasina. The sequence goes on along the minus strand of VYXD01005580.1, from coordinate 2,392,861 downwards.
TTAGAGAACTGGTAACTTTTTTCCTATGCTGTGTTTTTAATACACAGCTGTCTTTAATAGCTGTTTACTCTTTCAAAGACTTCCTTTACATGCCCTGGAAGTTTCTGACGTGGTCCTTGATGCAAAGCATTGTTAGAAGGCTTTGGAAGTCTGGTTGTATGAAATGATCTCTGCATGCTGCTGATTCCCTCAAAGTTCACATTTGAGATACTACATCCCTCTGCCCATGCTGATTCTTCCACACTATGTGTCCCACTTATCCCTGTGTCCACTTATAATTTCTACCAGATACTGGTATAAACATCTGGCTAGAAGCTCTTTTTTTAAGTCCCAGAAAGCCTCTTAAAAATTGAGACTGTGTATGTCAGCCATTTCCCATTCATATGGCAATGAGACCTGGCACACATCCTTGAATTCCTTAAGCCTTCTCAAATGATTAGCATTGGCTTTTGGCAGTTTGCTGCTATTCCTTCTGTTGATTCCTCTCTAGAATATTTTGTTGACACTTCATTTTGAGTAATTTGTTGGGAATTTGCCCTCTGCTGGGGAATGTCAAGTCGCCTATCCCATGAAACTCTTCCATAAGAAGTATATAAGCAAGGAATGAGTTTACATATCCTGTCATTTCTTTATTCCAACTGTCCTTCTTAATTTCAGTCTTCAGACTTCTTGTTACAGTGTATTTATTTTTTCTTGTGCCTTTCATGAGGAACCAAATCCTCTTTAGCATATGTCTAATGTTTAAATTTCTATTCTTTTCTATTTTCAGCTTTTTCAAGGACATCTTACTTTGATCAGCTGCTTTTACTGCCTGTTTAATCCAGCCTTCTGTTTGTATAATCCTTCTAAAGTCTTCCTTGAACAGGTTTTCTGGTGCCCAAGAAAAATTTGGCAGCTCCATTCAAACACACTTATAGTTACCTCCTTGAATTAATTTTATTTTTCCATTTTTCACTTAGGCATTACTGTAGTAGATGATTTGACTTCTATCAGTCTTGCAGTGATAATATCTTAACAATTGTCACAATTTTAGAGTTTTTGATATTATTCTGATTGTATTATTACTATTCTGATACTGTGCTATGTCAGCACCCTCATTAAAAACATTCCCAAATACTTTAAAATTACATCCTACAGTGGTTTTTTTTTTCTATCTGCAATTTATCCATTTTATTGAGATGGAGTAATGTATTTATTATCATTAATGAACATTCACTGGAATTACATTGCAGCAATCTGTGTTCTGGTAGTTGTATTCATAGTTGCTAATAAATATTTTCTTTCTGCTAGATAAATGCTTTGGCAGCAACTGATTTTTCAAAAAGAAAACCAGAAGTGCTTGAAAAACACTCTCTAAATAGTAGAATTGTGTAGCTAGAACATATTCCCTATCTCTACTTCATCAGTGTTTTACTTAACTAAAAGCTTCTCTTTATCCTACTCACATTCTATGTTCTTCTGAGAATGACTTTTTACTGGTTATGGAAAACATTGTAGATTTTGCAGAAAAGGAAAAAAACCCATCAGCATCCCAAGGGCATCAATTTATCAGTCCACATTTCTCGTGTGTAGGTGCTCAAGACTGTGCTAAGACTACTTTCCAACCAGCCTTAGAGGTAGTTTTAAGGCAGGAGGCTCAACATAGCATGGCAAAATTATTTCATTAACAAACCACCTGATTACAGAGAATTATTTTCTTTAGCTGACTTGTATTTTTGTTGTTAGTTTCTATCCAGGATAAAACCCCCTGATTATTACAACTGCCACAAAACAATTCTAGCTTAGCTCTTTAGTTACTAGACAGGATTTGAGGAAATTGATGAATTAAGGAGAGTGAGACTATGGGTATATTAATTGTAATTATTTTAAAACAGAGGAATTGCTGGGATCTTAGATGTGGCTTGTGTGGGATCAGAGTCTTCTGAGTTGATGCACTGCTATTGACACTATTTACAAACCAAGGAGGATTCCCAACTACTTCTGGTGCCCAGCATCTGAATTTTATCCTATTTGAACTACATCTTCTCTCTTAGCTGGATCATCCAATCCTGCTTTAAAGCAAATCCCACAATCTGTGACACTTATCTTGAATCTGATCCTGGTGTAGGATGGCAGCTGTTCTCTCTCATTTAAGCAACTGTTCACTTGGAGATATTAAGCAGCTTCCATCTGCCTGGAAGCTCAACTGGAAACCCAGTTCAGACAAGGGTTTAGAAAAGCTCTCTTAATGGCCCACTTAAATTCAAAGCCTTCAGGATCCCTGTGAAAAAGCAGCCTACAAAAGCATTTTGAAACCAGACTTGTTAAGGAAACTGCAGAACATGTAACATAATGAGTGCACACTACCAGGTTAATGCACCTCTAATTAAATATTTGACTAATTTGGGAGCACTGGTAATGCTGTACAGGGGTCAGTGTTCCTAAAGGTCAGCTTCCTGTGTGACATTAATTTTGCATAGTTCAGAACAGCTCTGCAGTCTGGGAAAGATGGAGGTAAAAAGACTGATCTGAAGGGGACTTTGATACAGTCCAAACCAGAAACTGGTGATTAATCTGTTCTACAAGGTTGACAAACCAACATCCAAAAATGTCAGAAACTCCTTTCTGTTCAAGCTGCTTTGTCTCAGTTGCAGTGGACAAGTAATATTGAATGTGTTTAGAACAAATTTCTGCATCTTTTCTTATGCAGATATTGAAAATTCTCAATGTTCTTGGGGAAGTGACCAAAGCATTAGGAAGGGAGTCAAGTTCTCAAGCATCCCAAATAAAACCTCATCCATTATGGGAGGCGATTCTGTAAGGTCAGTGTCAAGAGGAACAGACAACATGAGCTGCACATGCAGGTGCAGCTGCCACTTGTATCTAATCTTGTGGCCAGCTTAGATGGCTCTCAGGCTGGTTTGGTTCCCTGGGGTGGGACTCTGTCATGAAGCACCACAGGCTGTATTACTGCACACCTCCCCATCCGTGAGTTTGCTCTCACTGTCATTACCTGAAAATGCTCCTGCTGCCAAATCCAGGAGCCCACAGGCAGCTCTGCATCCCCAGCTCCATCATGAGGTGAGCTGGAGTGCTCACTCCCAGCAAGGCTGTGCAGGCAGTGCTCACACAGGACATGTGTGCACACACAGGACACAGCACTGGGACACACGGACAGGGACAAGAGCCTCCTCCCTGCCCCCTCCCTGCTGACCAGAAGGAAGGCCCATGGGTGGGAAGTGCAGGCACTGTTCCACTGTTCCATTCCTCCTGTTGCTGGGCTGGCACACTCAGCCTGGGCAGGAGCTGCCCCTGGACCTCTGCTTCCCTCACAGAGACAGGAGGCAGACAGACACACACCTCCCTCCCATCCTGCCCTCACTCCCCATTCCCACTGCATGGAATCCTTCTGCCCTTGGATGGGCAGGACGTTAAAAGGGACGTTCAGAACAGATCCCCACAGAGCTGCAGCACAACCAAAGTACCAAGAGCTGAAAAAGCCCCAATTAATCATCCAGATTCCATAAATATACTTTGTATTTAATTACAATGTGTTTGATAATCTAACAACATTATACTCTTAAAAAAAAAACCAGAAGACTTTATTTTCCTACAAAATACAGCGTTTTTTCTCATTTGCTCTGTGTTGTGGAAGAGTATTGACCAAACAACAGCCCATTTGCTGGAACAGTTAATTAAACTACAGAACTTTTTCAGCACACAAGCAAATGATCTTAGGGGGCTTTACACCAACAGCCCCTGCACATAACAAGGTGCTGCACCCAACCCCTGGGCATTTTACAACAGCTCGTGTTTGTTAACCAAGATCAACTTAATTCCTTTCAGAGCATATTTGGTATTATTACAATCATTACCTTGCAGAGACACAATCCTCAGGTTTTTTGAATAGCATCAATTTCTATAAGATAAAGAGATGAGATCCAGTATTTTAAGGTATTTTTATTTAATAAATAACTTCAGTAATAGCACTGTAAAAAGTGAACATCTGTTAAAATAAAAAGGCACTTAAAACAAGAATATGACTATGATGCAGTTTGAATGGTCAGAGGCAAATATACATGGCACATGTCAAGAATGATGTGTGACTCGTCACATGACAAACTATGCAATCTTAGCTACAAGGTAAAGGCAAATTTACAGCTAAGACTGCTCAAAAAAAAAAAGAGGAAAAAAAGCTTGTGTTGATACAAAAATATTACAAAAAGAATCGCAACCAAATACGTTAGAAAGATGAGAAGGTGACAAAGCACCAGGCTTGAAAGCAAAGAAACATTACAGAATAAAGACACAGCATCACGTAAGGCCCTTAGGTGATCTGAGGATGTCTTGGTAAGGTACTTCATGATACTGCCACCCAGGGCTTGAATTTACAAAGAAAAACTAAGCAAGTTACCAGTCAGCAACTTCTTCAGTAATGGCACATGTTTTAAAGCTATTTTTTTCCTTCTAACATTCTTCTCATAACCTTTCATTTTAACCATAACCTGGCAATATGCAACTTGAAAATCAAAGATAAGTATGCACATTCTTTTCAGTCTTTTACACTGCTCCCTTCCAGCTTACTCAACTTACCAAACACTTAATCATACATCTAGCAAGCCAAAGACCAATTAACCACCAGCTCCATGCTACATGAGTTTAATTACATCTGCAAACTCAAGCCCTGATTTCCCTGTAAAGCTAAAAAGTTTAATACTAAATGGCTAGGCAGAGCCCTCATGCTGATTGCTTTAACCCCTTCCCTCCCAGTCATGCCATGCAGCATCACGCCCTGCACAAGACCTGGATTCACAGCATGGGAAAGGGAAAGGTCAGAAAGGCACCATGTGATCTGGGCTTACTAGGCTACACAGTCTCAAGTTTTTTTTTTTGTCCAACCTCTGGCACCAAGTACTCTTATTTGCCAAAAAA
>VYXD01005580.1:2345950-2387924 GCA_013397195.1 Hylia prasina | reverse complement strand
AAAAAAAGAAAAAAATTTAAAAAAAATTAAAACATTTTAAAAATAAAAAAATTACATATGGTACATTTTCACACAGGAAAACAAACCTATATGTAATGAATTAGTAAAATCACTGCAGTTTGCCCTAAATCTATCTTATTGTGACTACAAAAGTTGCTATACTGCATACAGTGTTGTGAAGTTATACAAGCAGTGTTCATTTTCCCTCATATTTAGGATTGACCACAGTCGTCACTGCACTCTTGTAAATAGGATTTTCACCCTAGAAAAAGAAGAGAAAATTATATTAACATTTAAAGATATGAAAAAAGATAAGTGTTTGCAAGAAGCATAAAAATTAGCATAAGAAATTACTCATTAATGCTTTGTTTGTACACACAAAGAGCTTAAGTCAAACTAGTTTTCCTTCTAGCAACTTGAACAAAGGCATGCACAGCTAATCAATAAAGCAAAGGGTTAGCAGGATCCTGTTCCATTTGCACCACAGAATTCCTTGGAGGCAGCTGAATCCTGCAGGCTCATCTCAGGGCTGAGCCATCACCCAGGGCTCTGGAGCCCAGTGCATTTTAGAAACATCAGAGTTGCAAATAACATTGTTTGACACCAGGACATTCTGCTACAACAAACATTTAAATAGCTTATCTTACATTGTAACTGAATTCTAGAAACAATGTGGAAAGACTTCTAGTATTTTGCTAATAGACAGTCAATATTCATGGTGAACATTCAGTACTCATCATTCTCATTTTATTCCTGCAGGTCTCCCCACCCCCATAAGAGCAAAATGTACAGACAAAACAAAACTCCTGCACTGGCACAGATGCTGTGATAAAAAGATTATTTCTACTGATATGAGACAATGCTATAGAACAATTGCTTACATCTCTCTTGCTGAGATTTAAAAGCATCTAAACTAAGCTTATTTTAAGCTTCCTTTTTTCCCATGTTTCTTTCAATCTCAGTAAATCTTATTCCATTTATGACATCCTTGCACACCTCAGATGAACAGCTTGAACTCAAAATTAACAGATAAATCTTCACAGGAGAAAAGACCACTGCTAGAACGGCCTGGAGCTGCAGCTCTGAGCTCCTATCACAGCCTGAACCTCAGCCTAAATGAATGTTTTCTGCCAGCATGAAGCTCTTCTGTGCATACACAAATGATTCCTGAGAAAATTCAGCTCAGTGCAGATGTGAGCTCGAGTGCTGCTCTGGCCAGGGCTGTATCTGGCCTTCAGCAGCAGTAAAGGAATCTCTGTCCCTTCAAAGTTGCTCCCCCAGTCTCAGATGGGGTATACAACCATATTAATTCAACTCCATTAATATTCAACTCTATTTACAGTATTTCAGGTTGAACCAATTTTTCCTACACACAAAGGACACACAAACATCAGGTGTCTATTTTTCAGGGCCATAAACCGGGAAAATCAACTAGGAATACCACAGAAAATGCCCAAGGCGATGAAGAACCTCACTTGCTGTGAAAGTTTCTCATCATGGTTCCTGGGAAGTTTGCTGCCTTCTGTTTGCAAGGCCAGCACAGGATGAGTATCTGGTCTACCCCAACAACACCGGCTGCTGCTGAGGGAGACCCTGCAGCTGCTGTCATGGTTCCTTTCACAGGAAAAGGGTGTTTCTCCTCAGAGCCAGCTTCTCTAACATGCAAAGAGGCACATCCAGTCTTGCCTAGATCCAAGAGACTTGTCCAGCCAGAACCTGGATTGCCAGGCAATGGAAGTCAAAGTTCTCTGTTCAGTCTTCTCAAGATCTGAGTCAGTGTCACCTGCACAGAGGTGAAGGAGGAGCTGGGTATTCAGTGCTGGCTGTACTTCACAAACACAGCACAAGAGCAGAAGTCCCCCCTTCTGTTAGTTCCCAGGCAATGCTGTCTTGATTAAGTGTATCACCTACTGGTATGGGAAGGGATGAGGAGTAACATTTGGTTGGGTTTTCTAAATTTTACATCATGGAAAATCATGTGATGTGGCTAGTTCTCAGACAGACTAATTAATCAATGCAAAATTATGACATTCCCCAATATTTTTAGCAAAAGGTTTGCAATAGTAACATACAAATGAAACGGGAAAAACATCCAGGGATGAGGGATTTAATTTGGTACTGAAGTATCTCTTTATGCCGCAAGGTTCTTGGCACTCAATATACAGTGCTTATTTCCTTGACAAGTTTTAATGGAGAATTCTTAAAAATGCAAATATAAACCAATAAAGTTCATGATGCAAAGGAAGTCTGTGAGTGTAAGAGGCTGCCTCATATGTAGAGTAGAAGTTACTGTACAGCTCTTCCATGGCAAGGCATTAGGCAATACTTGTTACACTGTGCTGTTAGCTTCCAACATTTTGCAGAACAGACTCCCCAGCACATACAGGGGGTATACACTCACATCTTCTACTTGTAAAAGAGAGATAATTTCTACCAGATAGTCTAGGAATGGGTTTAAGGTAAGGACTAAAACTTGGAAATTTGCTAGATGCTACTCACACAACTAATTTGAACCTGAAATCAGGCTTAAAATACCATTTGCAAAATAAGATTGCAAATTTTTTACTATACTGCTTTTTGAAGAGAAGTCAGAATTAAAGTTTTCATGCTCTTGATTTAGCGTAAGCCAAATAATGACATTGAAACTCTGTCCTGCCTTCCCTTAAACTTGCATTTCTCAGAAGCACACAGAGGGATTTAGGTCACTGGATAGAGCACTTGACTAGTTGTCTCATGTCAGGTCAGTGTCTCAGCTCCCATTACAAATAATAGAGATTTAGTCAATATTTAGTCACAACTCTTCAGCTTAACCCAACCTGACATTTGATCAGCTAAATGGTTCCTGAGGCTCTACTGCCTGTAACTGCAACACAGGCACCTGATGGATCTGCAGGTTCCTGCCCTGCTCTCTTCTGGTAAAGCCCTGGCTCAACCACCCTGTCTTGGGCCTGGCTTGGCAGGGTCTCCTGCAGACAGCTCTTCACTAATAAATATCCACTAATCCAACATGATGCTCCCCTTGCTCAGGGCCCCTCACAGCTGGCAGAGGGCATACATTTTCAGACTATTAGAAGCATTCCAGTTTTTAAATTGGCCACTAAAATATGAGATTCCAAACTTTCTGTCTTGGACAAATAGTATGATTTTAAATACCTCCTTTCCTTTATGGCACTGCAGAAAATACACTGTTTTGAGCATGCAGAGTTAGGGAAAACACTTTTGCCACATGCCCCTACAGCTGAAAACTCCATGCATACTTAAACCAAAATTAAAATTAACAAACAGTAACTACATACAAGACTCAGTGAAATGAAGGTACTTTTATAAAGTATCTTCAGTTGAGAATAAAGAGCTACGCTCTTGCAACAATATTCACTTTTAGCTAGACTGGGACAACAGTCCCAGTCTAGCTGAAAGTGAGGACAGAGGACAACAGCTCCGTCCAGTGTTGTGTAAAGATGAAACTATTACACAGGATGTTCAATTAACCTTCTTATTCCTTTTGCTCCAGGGGGTCCCTGTTTCAACAGTCACTGAAGTTACCTCCATAGTGGGTTTATGACCTAAGTCACCGTAAGAAACAGAATTTAAACTCATGCACACTCATTGTTCAAGAGCTGGTTGTGACTATTTCCAGCCCCTCCTGGTGTCCAGCGCTATTTCCCAGGAACTGCTCCAGGGACGGACAGAGCTCCGTCCAGGGACGGACAGAGCTCGGCCACGGTCAGGCCCGGGCGGCCGCCAGAGGGCACCGCCAAGCCCATCTCCCTCCATCCATCCCTGGAACCACAACCCAGAGTTCACTGAATACAGGAATCAATAGAAAGGGATTGCAAACACGGCATCTCGGCTCCCATGCCCAGAGCACGTTCATCACTCAGCAGCAAGGTAAGGGACAGGCATAAAATCCAAGTCAGGAGAGAACAAGTCCCTGCGATTGTGAGTGCTTTGAAATGTTTGTGGGTTTTTAAACCAGTAGCTGCTAATAAGGCAAACCAAATTACTACAGACAGTGTCTAATATAAATGTTTATCACTTGTGAAATTGAAGCTGACTGAATTTGGAGTCTGTTTGAAGATGCTTAGCAATGCACAATCCCCATGCAGGAGTGGTAACGGCATTCACTGCAAATAACAGTTGTGATGCAGCTTTTCAGTCCAGAAGAAATTCATCCTTGGACTTGTTAAAAGCACGATTGCACCAAAGTTTATGGCTGACTGGGGTAGAAGCTGAGCAAACAGAACTCTGTTTGACCCAGCTGCCTTGAGCATGGACCACCAGGATGCCATGGCATCATCTGCACCACCATGGACCAGCACCAGGGGAGTATCTGAGTAGCTGGTCCATGAGAAACTCCATGGTGCTGCAGCTCCCTCACCACAGAGCCCCAGTCCATGTGGGGATGATGGCTGTGGGAGAGGGGAAAGGTCACACAAACTGCACAAAGCTGATTTGTGTATGCACACATCTGGAGGGAATCCACTATGGTGTAATTTTAATATAGTGGGATTTCAGATGACTTTCCTGCCTTGACATTACAAGGAAACTCTTAATCTAAATGAGAGGCAATGGCAATAATCTAAAGCCACCAGAAAATCTTATCTATAGGGAAAAGCAGGACCTTGTAGGCTCACCTACTCTGACAATTCTGACCTCCCCCTTTTCTGGTGGGCCAAAAGAATAAACCCACCTCCCTCTCTCTCCAGACTTCTAAGATTTCTATGAATACTAAAATTAAAAAGTCATGTTTAAAAAAACCTAAACCATAACTTTTCACACTTTTAACCTTCACATCTGAACGAACCAAAAAGGCAGAAGGCAATCTTTCCATTTACACCAGAGGAAAGCTTTTTGCTGGAAATACATTTTGAGGAGAAATGGCAGCACCAAGGACATTACATCCTGAAGAGTCACAGGGTAGAGAACAAGAGCACAGAATGGAAGTTACACACCGTATGGTTTGTTAGGTGCTTGTCCTGCATGCAACAGAAAGTACACAATTAAGTGAATGGCAGAAGGACAGGTAACAGAGACTTCATCAGATGGAGTATGTGAAGTGTTAGAAAGGACCAAACCCCCAATTTTCTCCCCAGAATAACTGGCTCTGGGAAGAAAAATGAAAAGGAGGTGAATGTGGTTGATGTGGCATGCAAAAGGAAAGTTTTTTTACAATCCATTTTGGACACACTTGAAAGTGAAATGATTCCAAAGAGAAAAGGAAACTATATTTCATCAGGAAGGGCTCAGGATGCTACGCAAAGTATTTGGAACTGTTGTCACAGTGAGAGCAAGTAAGAGCTTAAATACTCTCAGTTTCTGCTTTCTCCCCTTATTTTTCCTTTACAAAATCTTTTGAATGCAACACTGAAAAAGGGAGACAGCAGACAGTATAAAATTAGAGATATAGATCCTTCCCCTTCCACTGGATTCTGAAAAAAACCTCCATGGATGTTTAATGGCTGTGCTGCATTCCCAACTTCTTCATTCCCCTCCCTTTAGTCTAATCTCTGCACTACTTTCTCTTAGTGCTCTTCTGGCATCCATTCCCCATCTCAGCTTCCCTCAGTCCGTCCCCAGCAGCTGGGGGTGTCCCAGGGACAGAGAACACCTCGAGCACCCATGGAAGGGCAAGCTGAGAGTCTGCAGAAGGTATCTACTCATCACTTCTGCTCCACTGACTTCCTTTCCTGCATTCTGCTGTTACTTCTGGTGTGTTGGGTGTGAAGAGAATTGAACTCAGCAATTCCAATCAAATGAGGTGCTCAGGCTGAGTTTGGGAGGGAGTAAGAAAATCAGTGAAAAATGCATCTAGAGGGGACAAGAATATTTCCTCCTGTCCTATTAATGTTTCATTTCTATAGACACCCTAAGGCTGTCTAGGTTACAAGGACTGTGATATTTCCAGTTTCAGTAGAAAGAAGGATGAAAAAAATAAGGTGCGCATTTAATTATAAAATTAGTAGAGTATATGCATTTCATACCTTAATTACAGACTAGATCTATACTAGGTTAATAAGCCAAGGCAGTTTACAAAAAAAGTCATGCTATTCTGCATGTTCACAGCTATTCTAATAAAAACAGAGATATTTATAGGCTGGGATATTTTAGGAGTATCTAATCTAGCTTAGCAAAACTATTGATTTTAAGCAAACTGACTGCTGATTTGAAGAAACAGAAGACAAAGCATCCCTTGTGTGTCTCTCTACAATCCAAAAATATTCTTCAGTCCTAGGAGCTGTTCTATTATGTATCCACACATCTACAAAAAATTTAAAAATCACCTGTAGGATAGCTTAAGCCAGTACTGGCAGTATTAGTAAGTAAGAAATCTTGCTGTCAAAACCAGTTAAAAATTTTCAAGCTGCATTCTTGAAAACCCCACAATCAAAGCAGCAGTAGATACACTGAGCAAGACTCAAACTGTGGTTAACTGACTGTGACACACAGTGAGTTTGAAGTGACATGCAAAGAGGAAAAAAAGGAAAGAAAATGAAAGGAGATACAAACTGAGACTTAGAGACCAGCTTTACGTCCATAGTTTGGATTCTTGAAATTGTTAATAGGGCTCTTGTATATTGGATTTTCTTGCTGAAGTAAAAGAAATGGTCAATGTCGAATAATTCAACAGGAAAAAAATAGCAACATTCTCAACTGTCACTGAAAGAAAATAATGCTATATATAAAGTCAGGTGTTAGGAATTTTTTCCCCCAGTATGAGATTAATCAATTTTCTTAACTAAAAACAAAAGGCTTCCTAGGACAATTTAAAAAACAATTATTTTCTTATCGAGCACATGGGGGCATTGACTTCTACAGAACTGTAGTGAAGGGGTTCTTGATTTGCAGACTCTTGACATTGCCCAGAGGCAGCAACTCTGTACTCTGTTAAAGCCTGTATAGACCATAGGCTTGTTTTTCTTGCACATTTCTCTGTTGACAAAGAGCTGGGAAGATTTCAACACCACCCATGATTTTTTGACTTTATGGAAGTCTCCCAACTAACCCTATGTGAGTGTTTACAAGATTTCCTCAATGAGAGCAAAATTTTCTTCTTTGCTTTCTACAGAAGTGACTCATCTTTGTAATAAACGTTTTAATCAAACGTTGTAAAGCATGGTAGAACTGCAAAGCTGAACTGTTCTGTCACCATCACATTTCCTCTCTGAAATGTTATTTAAACCCAAGTTACTACTCTCTTTTCTGCCTCAAGAAATACTTCTCTAAGAGGACTGGTTATAATCTGAAACACTTCAAAGCACACGAACAAAAATCTTCTATTTTGCCGCTGCTACTGCAGCTTTTATACATACGAATGCTTCTTGACTCACCGTATCCCACTTGGCATTCATCTTCTCCTTTTCAAATTTAGCAAATTCTCTTCTGTCATGAATGATCATTAGTAGTTTCCAGATCAATAATAATGCAAGTCCAATAAGAACAATTCCAGCAACCACACCGGCTACAATGGGAATGATGTCAGGACCGCTGGGGCACTCTGGGGAACAAAGCAAGGGAAACATGATTTTACAAAATGGTAAAGACAATGCATATCTAGAAGCTGTTAACATTTGATTTTGTACTGAAGCCAGTATTTTGAATATCAGACATGCTAATACTACTTTTCTTTCAAGTAACAGAATTTTTGGAATATGTACATCCTGTAACATTCCAGCTTATTTTTATCCTCCTAATTTGTGTTTGATCTTAGCAACAGAACAACCTGTTCTGACGATAATGTTTATACACTGCTAACCCCCTAAGCTATTTATTTACAGTATTAAGAGTAAAATAACTGGCAATTGTATTTAAACATGCCAGAGCTCCAAGTCAAAGCTGTGGCAGCTGGAGCACGAATGCTGACCAGCAGAACAGGCCCCACATACAGAAACAGAATATCCTGAGATGGAAGGGACCCACAAGGATCATTGAATCCAGCTCCTGGCCCTGCACAGGGCAGCCTCAAGAGTCACACCACGTGCTGGGAGGTCACAACACTTCTTGAACTCTGTCAGGTTTGGTGCTGTGACAACTTCCCTGGGGAGCCTGTTCCAGTGCCCAGCCACCCTCTGGGTGAAGAACCTTTTCCTTGATATTCAACCTAAACTTCCCCTGACACAACTTCAGGCCATTCCCTTGGATCCTGTCACTGGTCACCAGAGAGATCAGTGTCTGCCCCTCCTCTTCCCCTCACAAGGAAGCTGTAGCCTGTGATCAGATGCAAGGTGATTTAAAGTGGCTGACACAGAAATAATAATCCTCCAAATTAAAATTCAACTCTACCATTAACATAAAATTCCCAATAATCACAAACTGAAGAAGGGCTTTTACAGAGTTCAGTGCAGACTGAAGGAGTCAGAAGCAAATTAATCCAAGTTCCTGTGCAGTAGAACAACTGTGGATAGAAACAGCTTCTCCCACACTGCAGACTCCCTATCTTTGTAGCTGCCTCTGCAAGAGTGAGGGAAGTGGGAAGGGACACAACAGGAATTCCTTGGGGGCCAGTAAAGGAAGAAGTGTGTGCTCCACAGAACACAGCTCTACTGGCCAGAGCTTGTTCCTTCAGCACCTGTATGGCACAAATTAAGGTGCTTCCTCATGCATGATGGCCTTGATTCACCTCTGAGCTAAGGCAGAAGAAGTTTATACATGAAGAAAAGGTCAGGCCCCAAAAGCATAGGGCATATATGGTGCATCCTAGGAGACAGAGCTCAAGTTCTTCCTCTGTACTGTGGACTACTTTGTAGAGAATTTAAAACATTCTGAATTGAAGCAGTATTTATTTCTAAGACCCACTAGCCACTGGACTGTGTTAAGTCATTACCATCAAAATGATCAATTCTGAAAATTTCTCAAATATGTAATACAGCACTAAGTATCTAAGGTATGCATTTTCTATCAGGCTTTTAAAAATCAGGAGATCACAAACTGCTAATGCACAGAACCATAAATTTTGCACTGTTAGATGCAACATCCAGTGATTGAAATTAACAATACTCTTGGTAAATAAATAGTAAATTACTGATTGAGCTATAGAATTGTTCTCACTTTTTTCCTCTCAGAAGATTGATCTATTAAGGATTAACTAAACAAAATTATTTTGGGATCTATTTTTGAAGGTACCACAGTCAAGTAAAAGCAAAGGTTCTCAGCATAGTAATTTAAGCGGTTTGCAGCACAGTATGCAATTTCAAGTAGACTGATCCCAAATTATTAAGAAAATGAAAAGGGAACAACCCCCCACAGACACCATTGTTTATAATGTTCTGCAGAAGCCTAGTAAAAAAAACTTACCAAAATTTATCTAAATAGGACTTGCTACAGGAGAGAGAAAATAAGCCTGAGAGTACATCAAGTGCAAACAGGAAATGTTTCAACAACTATACATGTCTGATTTACCTTTTCTTTTTAAAAAATAGAATCTGTTTCTATCAGCCCAAGGCTTTGAAAAATCTAGATCTAGGGAGACGTGTTTTCTAAAGCCACTCAGACATACACAACTCTTTCTGAACGATTTAGCTCACCCAAATCAACCAGAGGTGCTCTGTAGCACCCAACAACTGCACAAATTAACTGCAAAGGAGGAAGAGGCAACGACGTGTTCCTACCTGGGGTCTCCACCACGTGGACATTGGCTTCACCATTTGAGTTGACAGAGTAAGTGAAGTAGAACCAGCAGTCATCAACATCCTTCTCTTTGCAGTGAGACAGGGGATCGGGCTGGCCGGGCTGTGGCAGCTTGTCCCGGCTCTCCACGCGCGTCATGTTGAAATGCATACATTCCTGGGAACACGTCTCCTTCTTCTCGCCCTTATCGAAAGCTCTGCACTGAACGCAGTCCCTGGGCAAGAGCAAAACAGAAGCACAGCTTTTCCATGTGTTCAGGGAAGACTGCTAGTGTTTAAGCTAAAGAAAAGTTAAGGAGAAAACATAGGGGAAAAAAACCCAAGAAAACCAAACCTTTTGCCGCAAAGGTTAGGAAAAAAATAAAGCAAGACATGGCTTTGTCCCAGTCAGAACATTCATATACCTTGAGATTAACAAATGCCCTTTTCATAAATTCCTCTTTCCCTGAATGACCCACAGGCTTCAAGGACAGAAAAAAACCCAAACTTTTTCAACACCTCTACCTGGGCAATGAATACTCTCAGAGAAGGCACTGAAAGAACAGGGTATTCACCGTGGAACACACACATTAAAAAGAACAAACTCAGTGACAAGCTCTACTGTGGGCTATCACTGAATAATTCATTGAAAAAAGCAGATTGAACAGGATTTTTAAACTAAAAAGACCAACGTTTTTTCTCAACAAAGTGTATTGCACAGAAACCTGCTCAACCACTAATCCTAAATTTATTTCAAAGTTTTCATGCAGAAAATGCTAGGTTTCTAAAAACCTGAATTTCCAAAGGGAAGGATGCAAATTTCACTGGCGCACACAGGTGTAGGTTTAGTTTTTGACTAAAGGTAGTAATTTCAGTAGTATTTCTTTTAAGCAAAAAGCTTAGCTGAAGTTTTAAGCATCAAAATCTTTGTTTTAAAAATCCTCACATCACAAACTCAAAATGCACAGAAGCTGGGACTTGGTTTTCTGGGCACATACTTGTGTTCTGCACAGACACCGACGCAAGTCTGACACATTTCACACGTGGGGCCTTGGAATTTGGGATCTGTACAATTACAGGTGCCACATTCACAGGTTCCTCTTCCATTGCAGATCTGCCCATTAGATGCCATACATGGTGTAGTATCCAAGGAACAATCGCAGGCGCTGCCAGTGAAGTTGGGGAAACACTCACACACTCTGCACTTGCAGATCCCGTTTCCTGTGCAGTGAAGAGGTATTGCAATGAAATCAAGTCTAATATAAAAAACTCTGTGACAGTGAGAAATAAATGTTTACCACCACAGGGTAGATAAAAGAAAAAGAAACCATGGTGGAGAGATAAGGAAGACTGTAATGAATTAAGAGGTACAGAACAAATTTTAGCTCCTTGAAAGACTAGTTTTGTCCTTTTCCCCCTTCTCCTATACA
Organism: Hylia prasina; assembly: GCA_013397195.1. NCBI lineage: Eukaryota > Metazoa > Chordata > Aves > Passeriformes > Sylviidae > Hylia > Hylia prasina. The sequence continues at coordinate 2,376,892 of VYXD01005580.1, read as the reverse complement.
TGCGGATTTCTTTTCATAAATAAAACAACAAGACTTGGGAATATCAAATCAAGAATAGTACAATGTGATGACCATATCCCCCTGGGTGGAGAACATTACAGCACTGCTTCAGTTCCCAATCTTGTATGCATATAGATAAATTGACCGCTCCTGTCTTCTTATCTATCATTATACAAATGTATAAGACAAGACTTTAAAAGATGAGGAGTGAACTGAGTATTCAAAACACAGAAAAATGAGACAGCTTTGGCTCCACAGGACACCCATGTTCAGCTGCTGTACTTCTGACCTCACACACACAAGCCAATTTCATGCTCCTTACACTCTCTGCACAAGAAACAAGATGCCTTTATACTGATCTGGATGACAAGGAAAGATCTTTGGCTACACCTCTCCTCCAATGAGAAGAAACTGTTTCAGTTAACACTTTCTTGTCACCATGTATTCTGGAACATCACCACCACTGCTCCCATCCTTTGTGGAGCAATAGTGGATTCGGAACAAATCAGACAAATAAGGTATTCTCATCACTCAGTTAGAGCTCAGTGGCTTCTCTGTTTTATATCTCTATCACAGATGACACTGAGGTAGTAGTTATACTCCTACCAGATACTTTCACATGCAAAGCAGTAAAATAATTTAGACACTGGCTGTTTTTTTAATTGCTTTTGATTTCAGGAGTTAGCTATCATTAAAGTCTTGCTTCAAGTGCTTAAGGTATTCTTCTGGATCTTGCATATTCTAGTCTTCACTTATCTTTCAGAACAGTGTCAAGCAGTTCACTGCTACCCTGTAAAGCACCGAAGTCAAGCACTCTCTATTACAGCTAAGCTGAGGGCATTCTCTCTTTCTACTGACACAGTGGTTACACTGAGCCAGTATAACATTACAATCTCAGGACAGTTGTCTCAGCCTTCTTTACTGTAATACCTGAGGGTATTTCTGCAATAAACAGCAGAAGTTCACTTTATATCCTTCTCAGAGCTGTGATTCAAAGAAGGTGAAATGTGCATTAACAGACTACATGTTCAGAGAGCTGTTTTATTAATAGACAAGTGTTTGCAATCTCTAAATCTGTGAGTATCCTCATCTCTGTTATCAAATGGCTTTGAGCTTTTAGCTAAGTATCCCTACTCTGCTGGGTGGAGAAGACAAGACTTGCAAACTGCTGACCAGCTTTGCCTGCAGAAAGCTGAAGCACCTCTCACCTCCACAGATTAAACCATTTGATCGATCACAGTTGAAGTTGTCACATTCACAGTATTTGCCAGAATACACCTCATTGGTGTTTTCCCTTTTCTTGCACACACATTGTCCACAAATGCATTCTCCATTGTTACTGCAGATTTCTGTGCTGTTCTCCCTCCTGCAGTAAGCATCCATATCCTCACTATTTACTTCATCTGTGCTACATTCACATAGTCTTCCAATACGTCCTTCATTACATCTGCAAGGTAAAAACATGACTGAAAATGTAACCTTAACTGAAAGTCACACAAAAAAAGGCCACAAGATTAGCACAAAGAACAGGACTAAAAGTGACTACACTCTCAAGGGATGTTCCAACTTAAACTTCAAATGAGGTTTCCAGCTGACACCTATGTACCAGCTCTGGAAGGCACTGGAGCAAACTGGACTAAGTTGCTTTTATGCTGATTATCTTCCCTGATATTCCAGGTGAAAGACTGTGTCACCCTCTCTGACTAAACTGTCACATAATCATTATTAATCCCTCTCTCATGTGACAGAGCAATAATTATTTCTCAAGTGACAGCAACTGTTCCCTGTAGCTGCTGTCTTTCAATGAAAATGTTCCTATGAACAGCAGTTAAGCAGGAGAGTAGATGATCTTCCAAGCTACCAAACTGAGATCTTCAGGGATCAGCACTTCTCATTATCAAGGGTAAGATATTGATGAGCAAATAGAGGCTGCTCTTGTTCCCATCAGTGACTGACAGACTGTTACATGGTGTCCATCACAGACAACAGATCACTGGGAAACTGCTGCACTTAAAAAACAAAAGGCTGTGCTCACCCACAGGCCTGTTCTTGCCCACGTGAAACCAAATGGACACCAGTGACAGTGACACCAAGTATAAGCAGTTTTTCTACACATAGGTGGGAAAATCTGTTCTCTTTATTTAAACAGAACACCAAATTTCATCTATATCCTTTAAAGTACTGACTCAAGGCCAAATTTGAATTCTGACTCATACAACAATGCTGATCTAATGATCTATATTTAAGCATAGGGATTATTTGCAAAGATATGGCAGCATTTCAGAGTATCCTAAAAGAAACAGGGCTGTAACAGCAATCTTGTTTTTTCACTAAAAAAACAAAATAGTAAACCAAATTAAACTCTAACTAAGGAAACAAGACCTTGCTCATATTTCTCTTTTGCAAAAATAAAGATGTCTATTTATTTACCTGCACGCACCACATTCAAATGTTCCATTTCCTGCATGGCAGGCTGGACTATTAGGTTCTCCTTCACTTTGACACTGACACTCACAGATGAACTGGAGATTAATTTCCACTTCTTCAGTGAATCCCAGTGGTTTAATTTTAATTGTTTCATTTTGTTCTTTCTTTGGACATTCATTAGCTGTTATATTAATCTCAAATCTAACCTGCAAAAAAAAAGGGAATGTCATGTTACTACAAGGAGTTTTGTTTGTACAATTAAAAAGAAATGCTGTGTTGGACACTAAGTGCATTCTGTATTTGAGCAGCAGCACATATACTCTGAGTTACCTCATCTCCAATTGAAATGTTAGAACACTTCCTTCCATCTTCTTGTGTGTCATTCACTCCATTCTTGCAGAAAGATTTGTAACTGATTGTCACTCCTTTTGGTAGCTTAGTATTTTCCAGGATAACCTCTGAAGAAAGGGACTGAAACAACAGTTATTACCTAACTTCAAACTGAGTTGCAGAAGTGCTTTGTTGAAGAACAGACATAAAACTATGCCCAGTCTGAGCACCAACCCCACAGGCACATTGGAATTATTTAAGGTCCAATGTGCTGAGAAACACCAGCCCAGGGCTGCCCAAAATCAGGCTGTGGCGGCCCCTTCCCATGCCTGAACTTCTTACAAGGTCAGGAGAGGTTTCCACAGATGTTGGAGGCACTTGTTTACGCCATGCACTCCAAAGGAGAAGCAAGCCTCATTTACACACAATGCAGCAATGAAGAAAATATTGTGGGGCCAAACTCAGCAAAATGGCCTTTTTTGCTGACACTTGGAAAGAAGGTGAACTTGAAGAAGCTGAAGAAACAGTGTGGGGTTTGGTTGTGAATTTTATTTTTTGAAAGGGAAAATGTGGATGGTAAGTTTTCTTTGTAACATCATTTTAAATGGCTTTAAGAGCGTATCTTTCTATTCATCTAACCTCTTACTGCTGAAGTATGGTTTTACAGCAATGGAGTATATTTATAGTGTAGAATACTAACTAATCCACCTTAGAGTCTCTGCTTGAAAAACTTAGAAGCAAGAAAAATTTATACATAAAATCTGAACTTACATTGTATGCATCAATGATCAGCTGAATCACATTGCTGGAATTTGAAGACAATGTTCCCACTGCTGATTTTGGTATCAGATTTTTCAGTTCCTTTCAATATTAAAAGAAACAGAAGGGAATGTACAATCTTACTAGCAAACAAAGTTTAATTCACAGTATAAATGGTTCTATAACATGTTAGGGGATTAACTAGTGAAGTACTTCAGAAAACAAAGCTGTGTTGCCAGTGATGAACACAATTTTTGAGGTTATACACAGCCCTACTAGCACAAACAAACACCCAGCCTTTTCTTCTCCTCTGCATTCTAACTCTGCATTTGGTAACAGACTACTAAGCCCTTCTCTTGTACAAGTTGACAACAATCTCTCTTCAACCACACTCAGAATACATTAAAAATAGGCAGGCATCCTTTTCCAACCAAAAAATGAAAAAAACCAATTTGACTACAGTTTAAAAAAGAACCCCAAAACCAAAAAAACAGGTTAAAAGAAGGAAAAATATGCATGTCCTTTACAGTCATTTCCTATTGCACAATCACATCCAGCAGTTTAGTTAATTTTAAACATGGGGTATATAAATAGAGCACAAGACACAAAATATGTTCTTTCATAAGTGTGTCCCCTGATTCAGTGTCCACACCCCCCTCAGCTATTTTGCTGTAAAAATGTTCACAAAAATTAGAACTGCAAATGTGTTCTCCACTCACTCAAATCTATAAAGAGCAGCAAGGAGAAGGGGCATTTTCTCACTGGAAATTACACACAGAGCCAGTTTTGATTTGAAGAAATAAAAAAAAAAGCTTAATAATAAATAAAGTATGTGAGTAGCAAAATATTACTTCCATGATCACTTACTTCCACAATTACTTTAATTTCAAATAAGTCAATTTTAATGACTTCAGATTAATTTCTTTACCTTATAGACTGCCTGAAACTCTTCAGTAACAGCAAAGATTGTCTGAATATTATTCTCACTAAGTTTCTGTACCAGATGAGCAATAGAGGGATAATCCTAAAAAAATCAAGCATAAAATTAAATTCAAATTTGAGACACGTTGCTACAAAATAATCAAAAAGACTCTGACATCATAAATACACATCATCTTTAGAAACATACATACAACTAACTACCCAGTTCATGTCACAGTTCTAAAGCAAAACACCCTCTGAAAACAAACAGGCATTGGTAAGATTTCATATATGGCTCATGAAGATAGGTGTTTCATCACACGTTCATTATCACATTCCATGCCATATAAAAGGTTAAATCCTTAATCTCAATGTTCTCAGAAAATTATCTTCAGTCCCTCAAAACCACTACTTTTTGCATTGCTTCACAAAGAAATGATGAAATAAAACTGAATCAATTTTAGGTTTTTGTTGAACAATTTTCACTCAAATTTAGGAATATATGAACACACAAACTTGGTAAAGCTTGTTGTGGTCACCCCATTTGGTAAATGTTTCTCTTTGCATTTATTGTCTGATCTCACTTTCAGTAAACCACAAAGGCAATGTTAACCATACTCTTATCATAAACTTTGCATCATAAGATTTCAGTCTTAAAAAAATATTCAAGCAGATATTTTACAGTATTTTTCACTAGTAAACTATTCTGAAAATAAAGACTGGTGAAATGATAAAATAATGAAACAGCCACCACAGTTATCCATCCAGTGGACATACAACCCTCATGAAGAGTTGGACTCTGTGACCCTTGTGCACCCCTTCCTACTCAGAATATTCTCTGATTCAGTGTGGCATACAGGATTATTAGTCATCAAAAAGGTTAAAATCCAGTAACACATCATCACAGCATGAAAGTTGTCATTTCTTGAAATTTTCCAATTAAGACTGGATTAATTCTTGTACATTTGCTTTAGTTTAGCTGAAGTCACTTGATGTAAGCAGATAAATTTTCTGAGACATAGTGTGGTCTGAAACTATACCAGATGACCCAATTCTTTTGAGCTAAAGCATCATAAAATACTCATTTCCATAGGAGATGATATAAAGACTTACATAATAGTGGCTCATTGTGTACACATTATTTTCCAGATGACATTTCCCATCATTTGGCAGAACAATTCCACCAAGTTTACCATCTCCTGCAAAGTGGAATCCAGCATCCGTGGAAAACACTAATAGTCTTGTAACATTCCTCCAGCCAATTTGTTCCTTGGGAAAAACACAAACAGATTTTTGGTATTTCCTACGAATTTATTTTAAAGCACTGGGGACAACACTTGAGAGAGAAGTGCATGGAAAAGTAGACAGACTTAGGAGAAGCCACATTGCAAAAGTGTCACCCTGGAAAACATTAATTCACGCAAACCTTGGAAACACTTGTATTTCATTAAACATCTGCTCCAAAACATCTGCTGCAGGTTTTTCATCAAAGGCAAAAAAGATTCTTTTTGAGACAGACCCTGTTCAGTTCTCACTGGGGTATCTGAAGAGTGACAGGGTTTAGCAATCAGGCTCTTCAGTGCCACTCCCATGCCCTCACCAGGCAGCCCCAGGACGCTGGTGTGCAGCACTGCTGCAGTACTGACCTGCCCAGCATTGGACTCTGAAGAATCATCAGGCTTTGCCAGCCTAATGCAGATGTGCACCCAGCACAGTGCTTGCCAGAGGACTGGCCCATGAGCATCCTGGCTCACAGCTGCAGGGCCTAATTATGTAAACTGGCCTTTCCTATTTCTTTAAATTTTTTCATGGAGCAGAAGCCATAGCTAATTTAACAAAAGACGACCATGTAAAAGTGTCATATACTGGCAGTTACCACCAAAAAAAGCCCTAGAAGACTTATGATAAACATGGCACTTTTAAATCAAGACTCCAGATCATTTCAGAAAGTCTTGGATCCATTGATCAACAGCAAAAATAATATGGTAACGAAGCAAAAATTAGGTTTTTTGGAAGTCCATGTTGTACAGGTGCATAGAATAGTCTGTCAAAACGACAGAAACAAAGAATCCTTAGGCCTTCAAAAATAAGTAAAAAACCAGTTTTCCATCTACTTTCTGAGAAACTAGTAGAAGTCACAATACACCAAATTTCTGCAACCACAACCACAAGAAGCTTACAGACCTTTAAAATAATATGAGAACAATTGCTTACCCAGGGTCTCACACACTTTTAAGCAGAACCTCACCCTTCCTCTACAGCAAACTTTAAAAGCTTTGCCTCTACGTGCCGTGACCAAGACCTCTGTTCGGCACTTCCACATTTCCCAGTTTCATCCACTCACTGAATTCCTCCTCACCTACCCTGTCTTGCTCACAGGAGGGGACATATTCAAATTCCAGCCACCATAAAACACCAAGGCTGCATTCAAACAATTTCATCTAGTAGAACAGTTAAAAAAAACAAAACACACTTACCCCACAAACTGCAACCTGCATTATTGCATCAAATCCACCTTCAGGAGAATCTAAGTTCCCAGAAATGTGCTGTTTACCTACAAGTTCATTAAATTTGTTTCCCTCACTGGTAAGGCTGAGCACATTTTTATAGCTAAACGGACTTGTACAGTTCTGGTCCCCAGTACAAGGATTTCTGAGTTTGGCTGGTGTTGTACTTATATAAGGCATCACAGTTTTCTCCACAAAAGACCCAAAGCCTAGGACAAGAACAACAAAATCCCTTTAGGTTGAAGAATGGAAGTCTCATTTCTATTATCACACAAGAGAATTCAAATGCATTACAGCTGAACTGACATCAGAAATAGCTCTTGTACTTGTTTATGTCCCACCTCCTCCACCAATGCCAAATACTTCTATGCTGTTCAACATACATGTTCTGTGTGTTAGAACATCTGCCATAATACTGCTAAATTGAAAAAAAAATACTCTTTATACACAAGCACGTGAAAAACACCAGGAAGGAAACCTGGGGCGTTTAATTATTGTTTTTTTAGAATAGGCAAATCTTCCTTACCAATCCGAAAGTCTGAAGTTATTTTTTCCATCTCTAACATCAGAGCCGTTCCGAGACTTTTCACATTCTCTAAATCATCTTTCATAGAATAGGAGAGGTCCATAAGATAATAAAGGTCAATGGGGTAGTCTTCAGCTCTCTTGAACTTTAATGAGAATGTCTGGGGTTCCCCTGTTTAAGAGATTAAACAACAAACAGAAACCATTAAAAATTCCATAACTTCACTGACAAGAAAAATGCCTAAGGAAAGACTTGCAAATCATTATTAAGGTTTTGAATTACAGGTGAGTTATTTTTTTCTCCTGTTGACTCAAATGCTTGACATCAAATTATGATGAAAAAATGTCAACAAGTGTTTCTTTCAAATGTTCAACTTCAGATTTCCAAGGTTCTTTATCTCCCCACAGAACAATTAGCATGCCCAAACCCAAGCTTCTCATAGCTGCTGCAATTTCAAATCTTCGTATTTGCAATCATTCTAACAAGGTTCCTGTACGACTTAATAGCACAAATTTTCAACATCTATTTTCATCGAAGATGATTTCAATAATTCTCAAAAGTTAAAAATCCACATTGTTTTAATAGGTTTATAAAAGAAAAATTAGCTCTGGATAGAATATTGCAAGTTACTTTGCATCTACCAAGCTCAGAGCACAGAAATGGCAGTGAGAGAACAGCAAGTTAGTGTTTGTTGTGATTGTAAGCCCAGACCCTGCATTTTACCTACAGAAGAATGTAGTCTCACTCTGATGCTGGAAGACAGTGCAGAAACATCACACACACATACCACACACCCCTTTTCCCAGAAACTGGAACTATATTCTTTTTCCTATTTTATATGAAATAAGGAATTAAATCAATAGGATTTCCCGCTCCCCTCAGTCATTGAGCTTAAATGGTAGTATTGCTGCTAATTAAGTTTGCCTAATAATTAGGAAACATTTGCTAAACATCAGCAAAATTAGTAAAGTGAGAAAAACATTAAATGGACAAGTTGAACAGCATATGGATCACGTAGCTATATAATATGGTTTTCACAAAAAAACCCCAAAACCCAAGCAACAGAACAAAAGGGACAAAAAGCCATAACACAAAAAACTCAGCACAAAAATCTGATTAGATTTTCCTTAGCTAGTATTTCAAAAAGCCTGCACAGAAAGCAAGTATTCCCCTCTTCAAGTACACCGTCCCTCAGAGAACTTATACCAATGGAAGGGCTTACAAACATCTTTTGGGTAATTAGATTCTGGTTGCCCAGGTCCCTGCTATGTTCTGATGAAGAAACCTCTGTGTCAACACAGGAACAATAATTTGGTTTGAAGCAAAGAAGTTCACCTTAGAAATAAACAGGAGCCATACCAAAATTGCAAAATAATTTTCATTATTTTCCTCTCTACATCATGCTGAGCCTGCTTCACATCACCTTCCAATTATTACTGCAACTACCAGCAAGCAGCTGACCCCAAGTACAAGCTCTTATTCCAGGAAAATACAAGGCAGCTGTTCAATGGCTCTACAGTACCTGAGAACTCTCCTAGAGGACAATCTCCACTGTGCTCAGGTGAGCCATGAGCCCTGTTCCTCCTTGCCCTCCTCATTTGAATGAGATAAAGTTCTCTTTAGGGGCTAGAAATGGTACACAACTACTTTGCTCTTTCATGACTGTGGTTCTGCATCCACATGTTTAGACTCTGGGAAGTATTTTACATAGCAACCCAAAAATTGTGCTGCATAACTACAAAACCACTTTGTTGAGATGTGCAGACTTCAAACAACAGCAGTACTTCAAGCAAAAGGAAATGCTCTCATAACTTAAAGTTTTTGCTGACTCCTCTACTTTCATCCTACAGGCACGCTGTAGAAAATCAAATACAAAATACTGAAAACAAAACAATTTTACCTTTCTGATATTTCTAACAATCCATGTTGTATCAATTTTCTCCTAAGTTCTATTGAGAAAATAGAACAAGTGATAATATCTAATCTTTCTTAAAAATCAAACAGTATCTGGTATACCTAAACACCTGGAGCTGAACTGAATGGCTCTGATATCATTCACATTATCTGAAAAATAGTCATTTCTGTAACAAAATGGTTACAACACATGAAAATCAAAAAAGCAGAGACATGGTTGTGACAGAAAAATCATCCCAAAACTGGAACGAAACTGTCCTTACCGACTCTTAGATGCAGTGATAATTTCTGTGGCTGGATTTGTGTAATGGCTTCTGGTCTCAGCTTCTCTGCAGCACCTTTCTTACGATTTGTTACTTCTCTATTTTCAAGCACCTGTTTGCTGCCTCTTGGATTTTCTATATCCTCCATGGGGCAGCCTTTACTCTTCAGTGCTGCCAAGTCATCACACCGGGCAGATGTTGGCTCTCCTTCTTGCAAAAAGTCCTAGAAAACACAGGCAAAAGAGCATCTAGTTTACAGCTATGTGCAAGCTGTTATATTCTACCCACAACTGCTCTTTCTACAATGAAGACATCTTTTTTTTTCCAAAGTTGAGTAATAAAACACATGGTCTTGGAATATATGAAATGATACGACATACATTCAGTGAGTACTACTTACTTCCTGGAGTTTACTTATACGTATCCATGTGTAAGATGCAAGTAAGAGGAAAGAAAATAAAGCCCAATGTCACCTCCATCAGAAGTGGGACATCTGTTTAAATTTGCTACTCTAAAAGTGACTGCAAGAAAGAAAAATCTTTCATTTTCACACAGTTACCAATAATGTGAACCTACTTATACAGCCTGCTGTTAACATTCGTTCCTTTTAATTAAGATTATATAATTGTACCTTGGTACTCCACAACAAAGTAATAGCTATATGCTGACAGAGCAGGGCAAAGACAGACAACTCTTGTTGGGGGGAAATTCAATCTGAAAGTAACACCCATAAGCAAAACCAATCCTTAACTTTGTTCCGAATAACAAATTATCATACCTCAAACCTTAAAAAAGTTCTAACCTCAAATATAAATAAGACTTCTAACTGAGAAACTTGGCAATTCTGATTCTGCCCCCTTCCCCAAAATATGCATATAAATAAATGTATACTAAAGCTTGTCAGTTTTTGGTGACACAGACCTACAGGAAATCTGATGGCTCAAGGCCAGATGATAAATCAGTCAGTTTAATTAAATGTTGCAAATTTATAAGCTAGTTTGGAGAATAGTAAGTAGGCAATATATAGAAATAAAGATAAAATATCTCCTAGCAAGAAATAGGAAAATTTCTCAGTTTCCAATAACAAACCAAAGAGCTACAGAAAACATTTTCTTCTGTTTCTAACCTGAAGAAGATTGTCAGCATACACTGGTTGTATTTTATACTTTGTAGCTTCTGAACTTAATTTTTCTTAATCTAAGAACATACCCTTTTTGTTTCATAGTGAAACAAACCACCCACCCACACAAACTTATCTCCTACTCAAGTCTACCAACAACAGAAAACTAAAATTTGAAAATGTTTCTTTTAGAAGAAAAACCCCCTTCAACCTCTTTCCCTACTCCACCTACATCTGTCTAAAATTAGCTCTTACTCTAATGTCACTGGAGGAATGTAATTAAGCATACTCAGAGTCCACATTGGAGTAATTTTAAACAACTATGAGACAGCCTATAGGGTCTGCATACACTTATGATTTAGAAAAGGAGAAGTAAACACATTGTGAAAAACATTTATATTCAAATCAGAAAAATCACAATATTTGATTTTTTAAGTACAAAGAAGTATCGAATTGAAGAACTAGAGGAAACTACTATTAATGAAAACAGACCTTTCTATATGGGTAAAGTATTCACTAAAGTTTGAAACCAAGGGCAAAAACCAAACCAAAAAAAGATTTTTGCAACACTTACGGTTTTTTTACACCAGCCACAGTTTGGTCCTGCTTGTATGCATTCCCCACATGACTTTGCATTAGCTTTTATGCAGTCGCTTCCACCTAGAGAGGAACGCAAATCTGTCACTTCATTTATAAAAAGGTGTTTGCAACAACAGCATTTCACTCTGGCTCACTCTGGTTTAGTAAACTGAGTTCCAACTACAAACAGGTTATTAACATGAGATACAACTGACCTACTGCCAATAGCATTTGTCTAGTGAGGTTGGATTTTCCACATAAATAAATACTAAACAGATACAGTTTTAAAGCAGCAATTAACTACAGCAGTGCAATCAAGTGTCTTACCTTGCTGGGCAAATCCATTCCATATCAAGCAACAGAGGACACCAGCACACGTGAGCAGTTTGAAATTAGTCTGGAAGACAAAAAAAACCCCCAAACTGGATGATTGACTGTAATGAATAAGCGCAGAAAAAAAAAAAGTATTCATGAAGCTGTGGACATACAACTGTGTTTCAGAGGAGACACGGAACAGGGAACAAATGAAAATCTAATTATCTTAGTTGTACCAGCTGGACAGTTTTGCCCTAATACAAACCATGTTTGTGGGCTACACTTTATTTAGAAGACACCAAACAGCGTAGCTTCTTAAATTATTTTGAAATGCTCTTCTGCTAGGCAAACAAGCAAGTTATGAGAAATTTGGAAACGTTCACTTGGGGGGAAGAACCCAGACCAATGTTTTAACACCTTACAAAAAAATATTTATGCTCTGAATGTTATCAGAGAGAGACTTCTAAATAAAGCTACCACAGCAATACAGGACGGAAACAGATCTATATTCACATCTCTGTTTCAAGATAAACACCAAGGCCCTTTACAGAACATTTTCTTCAGAATCTTCAAAGGGCATTTTAAAGATTAACTTTGCACTTTATACAATAAACCAGAAGTTTCCTCTCAAAATATGCACCATAAAGCATGCCTGACATAAACTCTACCCGTTTTCTCTTCTTTAGACAACAGAAAATTAATGGATACCACCCATATGAAAGATAAAACCACTTTGTTCAATGCTGTAAGTACTAATGAAAGGCTAAATTTTTATTTTTTTTACCTTAATAGCAGGTAGTCAGCCAGGGTCAGTTGTCTTTTAAATTTTGATACTATCTTAAATTCTATTTCTTTTTTATTCATTATAAGAGTTCTGAGAACCTTAGATGATAACGGCCAGTTTCCTTGAACACCCTAAAATGTTGATGCTAATTAAAGGCTCTCCAGACATCCTGGAAACAAAAGTATTCTTAATAACTTTTTGTTCTAAAAAATATCTTGCAGTATAGCCAAGGAAAAGTGAATTTGCCAAGCTCTCCTAAACTGAACATGTCATTTTTCTAGAAGAGGTACTATTTTTTGTATAAATTAGCAACAAAGTAAGCAATGCTCAAATTAGTACAGCAGTTGAGCTTTGGTTTTTGCACACTGAAACACAGTTGTAACTTTGCACATCCAGTCAGACCTATCAGAGAAGGGATGGCCGCTCCAAAATCTGATGGGGAAAGTTTCAAACAGAAGCCAACCTTTTGCTAACAAATTGTATCCAACAACAGTATTAGATGGCTCATATTTTTCTGATAAATCATTTTGGCTTACTTTTCAGTGGCTGCTATGGTGGGAGGACAGGCAGTGGAGTTTAGACACAGAAGAATTAGGAGAATATGCTGTTGAACTACTTTGATAGGTGTTATGCATAAGCACAAAAGAAATTACTGGCTAAAAAAAGAGGAAAAAATTGAACTGCGAATTATATCTTACTTTTGAACACTGCTTACTGCTTATATGCAACTCAAATTTCTCTCTGCACACTGCTGCAAGTGTCCAGTCTTTCATTCACAAAAGCTCTCTTCCAGGAACACTTTCATTAAATCCCTTTCTAAGTGATCACCTAAATTCAACCTGTGCAGCCACAAACCTCGATCTGAGGGGACCAGCGACCCAAGGAATGCGAGCAGGTGGAAGACAGATGAAGGGACTGAACCAAGGCTTGCAAAGTCAGTGGTTACATGGTTAGGAGCTCACCTACCAGAGCAGCAGTCTGGACAGCAAGTCCTTACCAGGCTGCTCAACTTTTAGATTCTTCTTTCCTGGTTTTATGGTAGGTATGTCGTGTTCAGCAAAGCTTGCTTCCCTCAAGTGAAAGAATATCTTGTTACTTGAGAAGCAGTTTTGCTTTTAGTACAGCCCTGAATGGGGTGGTTTTTCAGTAAGAAAATAGCCAAGCTGCTGGCAACAGGTGAGTACCATCTTTTCTGTCAGCCTAGATGAGAAAATTATAAACAGTTCACCTTTTTAGGGCAGACTAAGAGTGGATGCACAGCAAGTCCACACAGACTATACAAATAAGTCAGCAAAGATGTGACACAGTGCTAAAGCTATGATTAAGACCATTTGGAAGAGAAAGGTTCCAGTGGAAATGCATCCGCATGACGAACGCAGTTCTGGGCACAGAGTCCCGGTAAAGTTAACAAGGAAAATGTCCTTTTCCATATATGGCGGCGCCACTGCCTCTCCCGGAGCGGCGCAGGCAGCTCCTTCCTTTACCTCCACGGCTTAACAGCTTCTCCAGCTGCCCGGCGCTGGGAAAACACGGGCACAGATCTGCTGGCTGGGATTCACTTCTGACTGCTGTCCCATGCAAGCAAAGCCATGCACACCCTCGTCCTCTGACCCTCCTGCCAGCTGCTGCAGCGTTAAATGCATTCCCCTGCAAGTCCCCAGGCAGCACTGGGAACTGCCCTCTTGCAGATTTTTCCACTGAGGGAATAAATCCAAACAAGTAACTCCCGAGTACACTGGATGGCCCAAGGAAGCCTTTGGAAACCCTCGGTGGAGCTACAACAGAATGTCATGTCAGTATTCAAGCACAGATGACTGCAACAGAAAAAAACCCCAACTGTTACAAGAAATAAATTATTTTAATGCAACATTTAACTATTTTCTATTATACTTGTTCTCCCCTTTCTAAGTACTTGAAAAAGTAGTTTTTTCTCCCTGAAAAAAAGCAACTCTAAGCCAAGTGACTGAAATCTGTTTAATAAAAACTGTATCAGCACTTGGATCCTTTTTTAAAAAGCTGCAAATGGTGTGCTGTTGAAAAACTGATTTTAAAATTATTTCTGCACATTTGTGAATCATATTCTATTTTTGCTAAATATTTTAGGAAAATAAACATGGACATGACCTTAAATGTTTAGATTTAATGCTTTCCGAGTTGTTATTTTTTGCTGTCTCAACAAACAGTAATGCTTGAAGAAAACTTTTTACTTATGAAATCAGCTTTGATGGAAATTTCTAGAGCTTTTAATTTGAAATGAGAGCCTCATTAAGTGACAACAGAAAGAAGGAAGGATTATTTCTCCACAGAATTTTGGATTTCTAAATTAAGTATTTAGAACCTTCACATTCTGCTAATCATCAAGATATTTAGAAATTAACCACTCCACAGAACTGAAGCCTTTTAAAATTTATTTATTAGAATGGCAATAGCACCTCTGCAGAAAATTAACTGGGCAAATGGGATCAAGGAAGAAAGGTAAGAGTTATATACACATTTATTCCCTTGAAATTAAATCCTGATGTCTGTGCTGATCTCCTCTCATCATGCTCCAGCTCGGCACTGCCACAGGCCACAGTTTATACAGATATTAAGGCAATATTAACAACAACACGTTAGGTTCCTGCAGTATTATTCCCCTCAGCCGAGCTGCTCCTCATCTCACCCAGTAATGCAGTATCCACCAAGCTGATGGCAAGCACAGGAAAACACTACATGGCATCTGCCCCTACTGCATTCTGAACTGTGCCATATTGCAAAGCTTGAAACACGCAACCAGACCACGGGGGAAACATTTCAGTGTGAGTAAGAGCTGAGGTGTTGTGCAGATGCCACCTTTTTGAGGCAGTATCTAGACAGTCAACTTACTTATATCCTCACACACCACTCTTCTTGCACTTATAAACCTAGAAATGAATAGACAACTCAAGAGACAACTCACACTTTTGGACTCGCATTCGTGCTTCCCGCAGCCTGATGCCTCTCAGCATGAGCTGTATTTTCATGGGTTTAAATCCTGGTTCAGAAATGCTGCATGGAACTGATTCCTCCTAGAGCTGATGTTATGTTTACAGCCACTTCCATGTAGTGCAAGGATGGAAAGTCACTTAAGAGAGCTGCCCCATCCTCCTTGTTCATTATTCACTCTTGTTAATCAGCCTCCTGGCTGATTATTCTTACTGCTTTCCTTTTTGGTCAATGCCAGCATTACTATGGCCACCAGGAGGGCTGGAGCAAGAAAAGATCTGTCTGAAACTAATCCAACAAAGAAAGTGTCTTGTTTCTTCCACCTGGGTACAAAATTGCTTATCCTGGTGTAGCAGAAGAAAGGAGGATGGAGAGAAAGAGAACTTGGAGGGGGAGGGAAGCCAAAGCTCCTGCTGCTCAGCCACAGCCTGTGTTTGTGTGCTGGACTACACTGGTCACACAGCCAAGCCCCCACCCCCAGGCATGAAGGCTCTGGTTAAAAAAGGAGCAGGAAGAGACACGTTTCTAAAATAAGCAGAATGAAACAGTCTCTGGAGATGCCTGTTTCAGAAGTCGATGGCTACCCTGCTAAAACAGTTCCTTCTTCCCTCCCTCCAGAAGGTTTCCTGGCATTAGCTGAGGGCCATACTTTTCAGTGTGAATTTTACTGACTGGCAGAAGGAATGCTGTTAACACTCTAAAAAAAAAGTGGGGGGAAAAGAAGGGACTGAAGAACCTTAGTGACATGGGACAGCAATCACACAGACACTACAAATCTCTAGCCATGACCTGCAAACACTCTTGACAGCAGAACTCCCAAAACAGATGTCATTAATTACAATTTCCAAGTTGCCTGCACATGGAACAGCTCTAAACATACCTGCTTGTACAATTATTCACTGTAAAGACATATAAATGCTATAAATTAAAGCAGTAAAATGGTATCTTGCTGTTCTGTTTTGAGAAAAGTGTATTGCTGAGTAAGGCACCAGTACAAAAAAAAAAAAAAAGTTTTACACAAAGTTACTTCTGATGAAAGCTTTCAAGCCTGTGGTATATATTTTCCCATAAATCTTAAATTGGTAATTCTTCATTTATGACCTTCACAGCTATCTTCTTTACTTAATCAGTATTACTGTGATACTGAAATATAGCTGGAATACACTGCACAGGAAATTCCAGGACCACCATTAAGAAACTAGGTGATGCATTCTTCATTAGGCAAGCAGAGATTTGGGATAAACACTGGTGCTTGAATTGCCAGCAATTTTAATCAAAGAACCCAATCCTAAACCCAGCCTGGAAAACTATTTGTTCCCTGGATGCAGAGCAGCCCTGTGATGGCTGCCCTTCCCAGAGGTCCTGACCTTGCATCACCAGGGATGAGCTAGCAGAGCATCACCATGTAGGGAAAGTGAGTTTGATGGGAAAAGTCAAGATGGACAAGAGAAGTGCAGTGCCAAGAGCAGGACTTTGCAACACACCAATTCAAATGGGAATGCCAGAGGTAAGCTTCCTTCAACAGCCTATCCATCTACCAGCCTAACAGCACAGCTCAAGATCACAATGTTCCTTCTGCCCCTGGTACCTTCACAGACACGAATGCAGCAGGTCTTGAACTGCTTGCAGTAAAATGGAAAGAATGGGATGTTATCCAAGACTCAAGTGCAAAATAAAAAATTCTTTAGCGCTGAAATAACTTTTACACAAGAAGTTCAGCACATCAGGACTGCTTACTCAAAATGTTTCCTGAGAAAACTTCAAGGCATTACCACTTCAGCTACCATGATGCTACAGCATAAAAGAATTATCAGTATTTCACATTAGAGTTAACTTTTATCAGTTATTTCTAAGTTAATGGAATAAAACAAGTCTCCAAATATTTTTGAGAATCGCTTCCATAAACACAGCTTTAGCAAGGCATCATATATTAAAATAATATATAATAAACCAGTTAGGACTTAAGTTTCAATTACAAGAGAGTTAAAATCTACAGAAAACTGATTTTCTGCTTAGGTTAGGGAAAACAGCTCCTCCATTACAGTATGGTTTTGTAAGGTCACCTGCCACAATTAGTGTATGTCACTGTTAGTTCAGAAGATTCCCCTGGCAGAGCTGGGAGTCCAAAAAGAGACGAGAACACACATTTCTGCATGCCCAAACCATGAGAAAAGATATCACAAGTCTACAAGGTTGACATCAAAACTACTGTGCCCAGCTCCCATGCCCAATAAGGTAGACAAACATGAAGAGTAATGCAGCTGCTAAGACGTTGAGCTACTCTACATTACTAACCAGAGTTTATTCATACAGCTCTAAAAAATTTCTGACAAAATCAAGTAGCTTAAAATTCACCAAAAAGGACTGAATGCAGTGGGAAAAATCAGTAGGTGTTAAGTCCTAAAATAACCTTGTGTCTTTTGCTGAAATCCCAGCATGGGCACCTACATCACAGAGCCTCTTCAGCAGAATAAATGAAAATGTTCAAGTAAAAGTACAAGCAGGCTGAGGCCATAGCTCATGAGAACAGAGCTGGAAGTCTGTTCATGGTATCATCTTGTGTCCCCAGAGTATGGGGTGTTTGTTAGTTTATATAGGACACAGCTGCTTCAAGACTGAACCACTAACTTCACAAGTACCCACATGGTTTGATCATATTACTGCTTTTACATAAAATTTGCTGGTATTTGTTTCTAGGTTTCACAGGAGATCTCAACTTTCTGACAGTTCTAAACAATGGAATGAAAAGTAACTGGGTATTTTTATGCAAAGCATTTTTTGGTTTTGATTTGAATTACAGAATGGAAACAAATCTGCCCAAGTTAGGTGCCTGGCTGTAGGGAACTATGGAGGGGAAGATTTTTCTTTGTGGAAACCATAATTTTTGTCTATAATCAGAAAAATATAGGTAGTGCAGAACAACTGCAGATGATAAAGTTTTCTGGTGCCTGACATCTTTTCACAATAAGAAAGATAAAATGCAGTAGATTCAGCTGGGACATGACAGAATGTGGTAATGGATCCCAGATATTTTACAGTACTGTGGGATACACAGGAAGTAAAGTAACAGGGCTCCAGTCCCTCCTCAGCCCCAGAGGGTTTGCATTCCCATTTCCTGGGAATGCTCTATCATCCTACAGGACATGCTAGTGAGAGCTTTAATTAAACCAAAGCTGCTACACAGAACAAAAGGCACAGAGACAGAAAACAAACTGAGAGTTTTGTCTCCAGTTTACCTACTGAAGGGCTCATATAGCAAAAGATAAATAAAAAGGTGTAAGTGGGGTTCCAGTTACTGTTCCCTGTAATATGTACAGATTTACACCATATTGTCCATGAGAAAAAAGGATACTTGGGTTTATAATTTGGAAAATGAACTTTATTTCTTTTTCACCAAATGCTCTACCCTGAAGGACACTGAAGGGAAACAGACATATGTTCACACTCAGACACATAAGAGAGCCTTCGACTGCAAACCTCCCGTGTCACAGATGATGACTCTGACCAGTGCAATCCCTCTCTACTTGCAGACCTGATCAATCCAAACTGTAAGTACTTCTCTAGAGACATAAGTTAAAAATGAATACATAAGTGAGTCAATACAAGGAGTAAGCTAAACACAAGGAAGCAAAGGCAGCCAGGGAGCTTCCAGAAAGCCAGAAAAACCTACAGAATGTTGACTTCTATAGGGTCTTGAACTGCTTGCAGTACAGGGTAAATTACATACCATGACTGATTTCACTGTATTTCTATGTGTTTCACTGTTTTTCTGTGTTTTCACTAGCAAAATCTATTAATAAGTTCTCTTAATGACAAACTCCTGCAATCAGCTGCACACCTAAGTAATACTCATCACAAGAAAAACAAGTGCCATAGCAAACTGTAAAGAAGACTACTGCTACTAAAGCCCACTCAATTTATTCACAGAATATTCTGAGATGGAAGGGACACGCAAGGATCACTGAAGTCCAATTCCTGGCCCTGCATTTCATGAAATATTTCTATTTCAGAACCCACACATGTCCAAATTTCATGCTGAAGATGTTGACAGAAGGTAAAAAAGAACGGGGAAAAAGATGCACAGGGCAACTTGAAGATGCAGTTACTGACAAAGAGCCTTCCTCTTTCTAGTCAGCAAACCCCAAGTGCAACCTTGATCTCTTCCCTTTGTTCTCAGGAGAGCACTGTGGTGGAGGCAGGATTAACACTGGTTAGTCAGCACCACTTTTGAAGGAAGGACCTTTTTTCAAACAATGTGTGTACACACTGCCATGCACAGACAGCTTGTAATTCATGACTAGATCTTCACAGTACTACCATACCACAAATCATTACTAATTTAAGAACACTACTTTGCTGTATTAACCATCCTTGTCCCTGGCTTGGTTTTTACACACATGAAGAGACTATTTGTATAACACTTTCCTGACCTCTTGAATCATAATTTCAAGCCAAGATTCCACAGTTCAGGAGTTGCTTTGGATAGCACCTCAACACTTGAAAGACAGGTAGTACTTAAACACAGCTCACAAGAACAAGCAACCTGTGCATGGTGACCACATATAAGAAACTGTTCAAGAGCCAACTCAGGTACTCTTTCTCATGAAAATGTTCCTTTTTAGTTAAATATTTTTACCAGGGAGCTATCCAGAAACTGCAGTTTACCTTGTAAACTCTGACAGCTGTATTTTGGAAAACTAGACTAACAAACAGGTGTATTGTGCTTGATGTTCAACACTAGGAGAGAAATACAACTTTGCACGTTCTCCATCAGAGCACTCAGACACTTGCAGCTACACCTCATTAAAACATCAGCAATGTGCTTTATGCATTGATTACCTATGGCATATACCCAGATTAAGCCATAACATTTACATCTCTGACAATCCAGTTTGCAACTACATCTTGCTCTACACTTCTGAAACTGTTGTGCTTTTGAAATCCCACGTCGGTGCACCCAGCCCACAGAACCTGGGGATTCCTACAAGGATACTACGAAGCTCTTTGAATTTTAGGAAAGCACAGAACAATAGAACCTGCTCCTGTGCTGCTTATGCTGGCATGCAAGCACCCTGCAAAGGCATCTCTCCAAGCCTAAACCACTAAAACACACCAAGCCCACTGCTACTGATACTGTGGCTGAAAGTGTTTGCTCCATCTACAGCACCTCTAAACGTGCACACCTAGAAAGCTTCCTCTTTAAGGATAAATATATGTGGACATGTGCCAACAAAATACATAATTTTTTTCCCCTTAAAACTGTCACTGTCAAAAACATCCATTTTCCATACTTTAAAACATAAGCTTCCAATAGCTCATCACAACCTTACTGACTCAAAGCACATCTCCAGAAATTTGTGAGAGTTCTCACTGTACTCAATCTTGCTATTATGAGTAGGCATTTTTCTGTAACAAATATTTCAGGATTTTCATTATTACAACATCTCTTCACACAACCCTGATTAAAACAGAATTTTTAAAATCAGTTGTTTCAGTACTTTTCAAATGCTTTTAGAACTATGATTTGTTTTTGCCATAATAACTTAATTCCTTCTCTAGTCTAAATATAACACCATTTTTTTTGGTGGAAGAAAGTGTGAACTGGATATTTAACTTGTTTACATGGTTTTTTCCAGCCTGCAAGACTTCTTGGCTAAGTTTAGCACAGGCAGATTACAATCAGAATACCACATAATAATTTGAGCCAGTCTAGTAGAAAACATGGGGGTCTGTTCTGTATGATAATATTAAATTCCCGCACACACTGCACCACTTCGTACTCCCATAAAGACACCATTTAATTTTGTGCAACTTAAACCTCACTTTTATCCACAGAGGGAAATGAAAAGTTTAGTTAAGCATATAAATATAGCTCTTACACAGCTGGCTGCAACTGATGCTTCCGAGGCTGTAGTGCCTTCCATGACTGCCACAACATTGGCTAAACTTACTTTAATCCAAGCTTTTCTGTTAAAGGAAAAGCAGAACAGAGGCAAGTATGTTCTTAAGTAAAAAGCTCGAGAATTTCAATGAACGCAATGTCTCATCTATTTCTTTAAGAAAAAACAACTGCCAGTGTGTTGCTGACTATTGCTGCAGGTAGTGCAGGAAGCCAGCAGCTGGCACACCGCAAAGCGCAAACTCAGCGGAAACTCCTCTGTCGTTACATGGCACAGTTCACCCACCAGGAGCTATCATTAACACTCAGGGTACAGTTTCAGCAGCCAAAACCCACATGAAAACTAACTGCAGCTGAAAGAATCAGCAGTGCTGCAGCATCTCCAAAACAGCAACCTCAGACCCTGCACTACCACTCAGGGACTTCCCTCACCTCTATCCCAAGCCAGCTCCACTTGGACCTTTTGCCATCCCTTTCCCCTCCAAGTCAAAAGCCACTTTCTGTAATCCTCAGTGAAAACCAGACCTCCACACGGACAGAGGAGTACTGAGGAAAAAGCTGAGTAAAAAAAGCCCCATTCTAAGATGGGGTAGGTGGCTATCAGACTGACTGCCCTTCAAAATTACTCTGGGCTCTCTGCTGCTAAACCAGCCTAAATTCAGGCTGTCACAGGCCAGCTCTCCTAAGCTGATCTTGGATGAATTGTTTATAAATGCTCTCTAACACAGCCAGCCAATTTGGGGAACTACTCTGATTTTAGTTTTACAGGTTATCAGAATAAGTTAGATGTCTGAAAAAATTCACACAAGTAAAGAACAAAATACTGAAGGATTTTAGGTTTGTTGTTGTTTGTTCATATTTTAGTTCAGAATTTGAATAGCAAGCACATAAAATAATATTTACAGATAATATTAAAATATTTAACATCAAGTTTTTAAAAAGATTCACTATATATTTACTATTCAAACACAATTCAGAATGAGATTTGTACTGAAACAACTCTCATCCTCAACGTTCTTTTAATGCCAGGTAAGTGTCCAGAAAAATTATCATGCAGAAATAATAAAAAACTGGACATCCCACAGAACTACATACAGCTTTATAAATCTGAATCTATGAGATTTTGAATATAATTCTACATATATTTCATTTTTCATATGTATGTTATATATTTTTGTGCATATAACTAACAATGATTATTAATTCAATGGCAGTGATAACTGGCGAGGCAGAAGCACAAACTGAAACAATGGACTTCATCCAGATTTTGATCCAAATTTGAGCACTTGCACAGGAAAAAAATAACTTCAACCTTAAAAGACATTTTAATAAAAAAATCAAAACCACCCAGACTCATCGCAAAGTACTTCACAAAAAGCAGTCCTGGCCTGAAAAATCTGCCTATGCATACACTCCTGCTGCTTTCCAGAGCAGGACTTTAAGCCTAGAGTTCTGCTTCTAAGAGCACTGCAAAAGATCATAAAAGATGAGGTTTCTCATAGTAGCCAAGTACATCTACCAGTCTGCTACTAGTGCACCCTGGAGACAGCTCAACTCCACACCCTAAACTCCCCACTTTGCACCCTTCATCTCTCTGGTGCCAACTGCAGACGATACTTTCACCTCTTAGCTGATCCAGTGGAACAAGCTGAGCAATAACACCTTGCTGAGTGATCTCTCCCCTCATCTAGCAAGTTAAGATGGCTTACTCAAGTCAGAAGAGCACTGAAGCAGGCACAAGCAGATGCTGGGAGGTTCCATGGCAGTTTATGCCAACTTATCTCTGGACTGCCACAGTGCCACACGCTCTCGCTATGAGTTGCAGGTTTTCCCGTTCCTCCCCTGGCTCTGAAGCATGTCCTTCACAGTGCATGTGGTCTCCCAGCTGCAACAGCTGATCTAGCTGAAAATTAATTTTTTGCCAAGCTGTTTTTCAACCAGAACAGTTAACACAAGTAGTCGATGTACAGCCCCATAACTTCCACAGCTTCCTGATGCAAGCAGGATGGCAAAACTGCAGAGCTACAGGCAGGAAGGACAGTTGAGACCTACAGCTGGTATATATTGCTGCAGAACCACACTCCTATGAAAATTAAACACAATTTTAGCTGAATTCATGGTTCAAAAGCTGCTGGAACATTTTGATAAATTTGAAAACCAATTGTTTGCTGCAGAGTTTCGAGTTATCACTAATGAGCGAGGTCTTTTTTTTTAACTCTGCAGCGACAGCATTAAAATTGCTTCCAGCTACAAACAAATGTTAATCATATTAAATACAGATATTATTAATTTAGAAATTGAAACTGCATTGTGAATTATGCACCAAAAAAGATGCAGTATCTGTTCAAATTCTTTTATTACTATCCAAACACTCTCCAAACTCAATAGCTGCCAATGGTAAAAATGCTGGCAACAATCTTACACAGTATAGTTACTCCTTGGAGCTGAGGTTGAGTTTTTCACTAAAAGGAGATATCTGTAACATGGCTGTGTAACATTTTAGTCTAGCCTTTGAAAAGTTATGTAAACAACATGAGTAGTGGAGGGAGATAACATGTACATAGAAAAAAAAAAGATGTTTGCTGTTTATTGATTCTATTAAGCATTTTTAACAACCTATAGCTGATATGTACAGCATGTTCTTCCAAAAAAGGAAATTTGCTGTTTCCTTTTTTATGCTGAAGTCCACACCCAGGAAAAATTACACTGAAGTTCTTGTACATTAATTTTGTACACTGATTTGTATTTGCATAGAAGTGACAAAAACAACACAAAAAAAATCACTCCCCATTTTTGAACTGCACAGTGAAAGCCAAGAACAAGTGTTATCTTCTGAAATGTTACACTTTCAGATGTTTTGCAAATGCACATAAGTTATATTCATATGTGACGGAAAGACAGATTTTTAATCTATTCTGACACAAAATCAGCAAATGGATAGTTCAAAAACTGTCAAGCCTTGTATTTTACATAGATGAGCTATAGCATGCCTTTCAGCTTTGGGACAATCTCCACCTGGCATCACAAAGTCAGCACAATGACACACACTAAATAAAACATTGCAAAAGCACAAAAGGAACCTCTGAGAAGGTAATTCTTGACTTTATCCTAAGCCCACTAAAACTAATTTCCTAATACACAAGAAAATAAAGCATCAGTGTAATAAGAAAAAAGCCCAGCCAGAACTCACTGGCAGCACATCAACTATGCTTACCCTAGCCAACCTTGCAGATGATGATGGCAAAGATTTCCTCATTTCTCCTTTTCATTAAGAGAGGAGGGAGCATTTCACTTGCTGACTGGACAAGCATAAAGATTCAGCCACTCCATTTTTAAAGATGTGTTCGCATTATCAGAAGTCATCCTGATACAAAATTTATTCTAAATTTATCGATAACCAACGACTATAATGTGTCATCTTTTTGACATCTGTGAGAGTGCTCTGATTTAACATCAAAAAGATTACATTCTTTCATATTTATCTCCACTTCAGAAACAGGCCTTCCTTTTAGTTGTACTCATCTTTATACAAAACCTCTTTACCCAAGATCTGGAGAACCAGACAGCTGAGGGTCTGGCAGAGCTGGATGTTGCCAATTTAATACTTAAGCAGCTGAATTTGCGCAGGATGCTGGCTAAGCCACTACAATGCCTGGTCCTTCAAATGACCTCCTATGGTCCCCAGGATGCTCCTGGATGCTCTGGTTACCTCACTGCTCACTGGGAGAGCATCCTCTGGGAACATCATTCCCAGCAGGTCTTGCCAGCCTACAAGGACCCAGAGCACATGAGGACAGATCAGATGGATTTGCAGAGCAGCTTCCTGCACAAGGGGAAGATGTGACTCTTGGTGCCACTGCCCAAGGTTAGCACATGTTAAGACACATTAAACTATAATTCACCAAAGAAAATTAAGAAACACCAGAATGACAACGTATCTTCCTTTTCCCCTTGCAGAATGGACACATCCTTATCTCAATATTTACTTCAAGGGCAAGTTTATGCCAAACTACATATCCCAATCTCAGGTTTGTTTCCCAGAGACCAAGTATGCATTGATATCCAAGATACCACCTTCAACTCATCACCATTTCCTAAATGAAATCATGACTCCTTCTAAATTAATCTAATACAATTACTTTTCTTCTCTTTTAAATAACCACAAGTGAATCATCTTTAAATGAGGGTAAGTTCAGTGTTTCAGTTCAGCCCAATATATAATTACTGTTTTTCATTCTACCATGAAGGATAAGAAAAGAAGAAAGATTTCTCTTTTTCCATTCAGCTTCCATATCAAAAATGCTTATATTTGTACATCTATAAAGTTTAAAAAAAATGTTAATAGCTGTAAAAGAAAATTAACTACATGCAAGTACTTCTTCGTAGTATAAATACTACAGATAAATTTATAGTTTAAAAAAGAATTTGCACAAACAACAGCCCTTCTTCCTGCTTTTGCACTAGAATGTAACAAGAGCAGAAGTTAAAACTGACTAACACAAAACTAGGACTAAGTTAAGAAAGTAATGTCACACAAAACACAAAGCAGAAATAAGAGAACTACAAATATGAGACCAATCATTTGAGGGAGGAAATACTGGCATTAGATATTGTATAAGTTGCAGTTTATGAGCATTATAAAGAGGAATCTGTACTTAAACACGGTCTTACAGATTAGAATTTTTGAGAAAGCGACTTTTATAATCTAATGATCTGCTGATAAAATGTGAGAACGGCATTAATTTAACAAAGATTTGCAAAACATTTTTCTGGGACAGAAAGGAATGAAAAGGATGGTGAGACAAAATCAGTACCTTCTTAGCTCTTACATGCAATAACAGAGTTAAGATTCCAGCCTCAGCTTTGTTACTCAAAACTTTCCCCTCTAATAAAACCACAATACTACTAATGGTATTTTGTTGCTGTTGTTGGAAATGAAAAAAAGCACATGAAACTGCTCTTAAGAAAGAAAGCATGTTTCATAACCCATTTTGCAGCTGACTGCAAAGAGAAATGAGAAAGATATAGCAAAAAAAAAATCACTAATATATTAAAGAGTCTCTGCTCAGTGACATTCCAAAGATGATTAGAAGTAGGACTTCTATCACCTTTTGCAAAAGAAAACATTAATATTATAGTCTCATCAGGCTAATTCCCCTGCCACGTGCTTGGTTATGTGCAAATTTTGTTATAGATTAGAGGCTTTACCATCTCTCTGAACAAATCCAATCCATTAATGAGAGAATACAATAGCCCAGGAAGTCCACTAACCACTCTGATTAGTTTATGAATAGTAAAATAAGAGAAGGTGGTTATTACAAAAATACAGGATGTTTACAAGCAACATTCTGCTAAAGAGAGCACTTTTAGTACTGAAAAAGGCAATCATGTTATTTACTGATGTATAACAAGGTGCTGAGTGTCTCATTTTTCATTCACAGAGGTTAAAATTTTCATTTTCTGTGTAACATTCCCAAGAGAAACTGTTCAGCAAGCTTATATGTGTCTTAAATCAGGCTAGAAACTCACACAGCTAAAGTGCATGACAATTTTTTACAATGAAGCTGTATATACTTTTTTACTGGTACTTACACTAATAATCCACATGGTGGAAGAGAAAAAAGTTCAGATAAAAAGTCTTCTCGTAAATTTATTCTGACTTACAGTTTTAGGAGTTTAGGTAACTGGACCACACATGCAGGACAAATTAGAAAAGGAAAAAAAAGAAATAGATTTTGTCTTCCCATTTGTGGGTAAATACACAAATGGTTTTGTAAACTACCTCAGAAATGCCATAACCACAACAACTGACAGATACTGGTCAATACTGTGGTCCCCTCTGGTTACCGCATGACAAGAAACATCGTCCTTTTTAGAAAGTCGGCAACACAATACACCACAGAGCAAAGCAAGGAGGAACTACACAGAAAAAAGGAGAACCTATCTGTCACCATAAATGACAATATTCAGCAGCATTGGAACTATCTAACAGATTTTAATTTTCTGACACAAAAGGAGCATTAAATCAGACACAGATACTGCCAGTTTCTGTCCAGGAGAGAGAGCCGCAGAATTTGTTCACCTATTTTGTTCTCAAATCTGTGATACTCCTTTCCTCTTGAAAAGCAAACAAACATCCTCTTCAGAAAAATACAGCTAACTCTCCTGTAGAACAAAAACTTATTGTCATGTACAGCTTTGAGATGTGTTTGTCTAAAAAACATCCCTGCACATCTATACCAGAGCAGAAGCCTGAAAAACCTTGACTATGAACCAGCAAGGTTGTAACTGGCAGTGAGAAGTCAGAACGTGACTTCAATGCAAGGCAAGTGGGGCAAGTGAAACAATCTGTAGAATCAGCAATATAAAGACAGATGGGAGATGAGAGGCAGGAAAACACAGACTGAACTCTGAGTTTTCTTCTTCTGAGAGACTGGAAATTTTCTACCGGGCACAGAATATAGCAGCTGACTTAAAAATCTAGTCACAGGGGAATAGTACACACACTGGCAAGTACTTTTTAATGACACTTCCAAAATAAATCTAACTACATATTGCCTTAATTACATTTTTAAGATTGATTTAATTTATGTAATTGCTTTATGAGCTCTACCAATAGAAGCAGCTTAAAAGGCAAGGCAAACAAACAAACAAACAAACAAACAAACAAAAAAAAGGAAAAAGAAAAAAGAAGGCACTCCCAACAAGGATTCCCTCTCAGAGGGCTGACAGCAGCTCCTAAGAATTAAAAGGATGCCAAGGGGATTGGCCATCCTAAAAAAAAAGTTGGAAAAAAACATTATTTGACATTCTAGAAAAGCAAAGGAGGCAGAATAGGCTCTGCTATTGTAAAGTATGGATTCTGTCTTTTCTAGATCTATCTAATCAATGTCTTTTCCAAGTGCCACATGAGGTGGCATGAGCAATCTTAAACCTAGTGATTAATACTGATTTAACTTCATTTGTGCAATGTCTCACTGATTACAACAGTCTGTCTTACATGGAAGACAAATTTGGAAAGGAAGGAGGAAGAGGAAGGTCAGGTACACCAATGGCCAGCAAGCTCCATCCAGCCTTCCTCCACAAAACCCACTCCTCACACCAGGTGAGGAGAACTACCAGAGAAAGTAGCACAGCTCACACATCCACCTCCTGGGCAGCAGTGACAGGTGACACAAGCAAAGGCTGCATCATCAGCAGGTCCACACTGAAGAAATCCAGGCCCTGGGACCACGTACAGGAGAGGAACAACAGATGGCTGTACTCCAGAACACAGGGAGCCCCTTGCAGAACTAGAGCCTTTGCTTACTAAATGGGTCCCGTCAAGAGAAGGTACTTAACAGCCTGTTGAACAATCACAGCTGCAGTAGCTTGCCAAGAGCCACCGCCAACCACGGAGCCTGCAGCAGACTGATGAGAAGTTGGGAGAACCACAAGCTAAGTGTGCATCACATCACTCAACTAAATCGAGACTGGGCGGAAAGGTTGGCATGACAACTATTTACAAACAACTGAGGGGCACTCACACCAGCTGAAAGAGAATTATATTGAGGGCAAGGGAGACCACAGCACGTGCCCACCCCATGCGTGCATGGCTCTCCCCAAAAAGAATTCATGCCTTTCTGCTACCCAAGTTATCTACTTCCGGAGCTGCTGCTAGAGCAAACAAGCTTTTTTCAAATCTGAACTACAGCAGAGCTACTCAATGAGAGGTACAGAGGGGACAGTTTAGAGAGAGCAATGAAATCATGAATCAGGAAGAAAGAACAGCAGGAAAAGTTCTTAGACAGTTTTTTTTTCAGCTTTGGGAATCACTTCCCAAAGGAAGTGGTGTAAGGCAAACCACTTGAGTCATTTAAAACACTCAAAACACTGAAATTCTGCACTCCCATCACAAATTCATGCATATTCTTAGAGAAACAAGCAATCCTCCAAATCAGTCCTTCACAAGGGTGGGCATTACTGGGGACATGGCACAGATGAGACGTCTGAACACAGAAGAATGAGCTCCCTAGCTGCGCCCACAAAGAACACCAGAGCTTTAACTGCTGACATTTCATTTGGAAATAAATATGGTTTATTTATCATGTGGCTGGCAAACAGATACAGCACTTACCAGCTCCAACTTTGATCAAGGTAAGATTATGCATGCCTGTCAGCTTTTCACCTTTCAGCTGAAACATCTTTGAAAAGGACAAAAGTTGAAGGTGTTCACATCTTAAACTTGTCTTGTCTTGCCAACCTATTGCCAATGGCTCACTCTTTTTGCAACCCTTATAAATAGAGCCTTAGGCAAGCTTGCAAAATGCTACTTAATCATTTCCCAGAGGCAAGTAATATTTTTTGTGACAGCAGAATGAATCATAGGTTTCGTCGCTGGGATGGATGTAGACAATGAACGTCTTTGCTACTCTTAGTCTTGTTTAATTTAGTCTAATTTTCATCTTTCTAGGAGCACAATACTACTTAAAAAAACCCTGTACAAACAACCAAGAACAACACAAGCGCATTACTGCTACCAAGCTGTCTTATTCCTCAAAAGTAATTTTTCTCACACTATCACCATCACCTACCAAATAATCTGTGTGCCAAGAATACCAGTTATTTAAATGTGTTTCCACATAAGTGAAGTCCTGCTTCATCTCAACACCTAAGCACACAAGTAGCACTAGCCGTGAGTGGTTCCACTAATATAAATGGAGACAATCCTTACTCCTAAAGGTTTGTGTATCTTGGCATGAACAGGACTGTAGCAGCAATGGCAAATCTACCAGAAAAATCAACATTTTCACCCAACAGCTATGTGCACATGTGCTGGCATGAATGGACTGTTGTATTCTATCAAGGACAAATGAAGCAAACACGAATGCTGATCAACTTTTTTTCATGAACAGTCACAAAGACTACCTAATGAGTTTAACAGGCAGTCAGATACTTATTCTATAACATAAAGACATCTGACATAAGCCTAAACGGTGAGTCAGACTGATTTTCCCATCGCTTCATGTTTCCTTCCAAACACCAGTATATGAAGGCAGTAATACGAGAAAAAGCACTGCGCTACTGCTGTAAGATTTTTCAGAAACCCCCGTGCGGGACATGACATAGAGGCCTCACATTCCCACTTCCATCCCGACACAAGTTTATAGCAAGCTATAGAGGCTCAGAGCCAGTTTGGACGGAGAGAGCAGCCAAACGCTGCACTGCGACCATCCCGTCATTCAAACTGCACATACCCCGCTCTCAGTACTCGCCTTCTGCAGATATGTGCACGTCAAAACCCTGGGTACTCAAGTTCCTGCACTGCCTCGCTCCTTTCGTTCCCATTCCTGCACCTCCGGCGCCCGCTTCCCGCGGAAGGCACCTTCCCCCTCCAGACGCCCGCCCTCGCCCGCACACCCGAGAAGCCGCCCGAAACTTTCCCAGCCGAGTGCTGCCCCTTGCCCGGGAACCACCGGCGGGAGGCGGCGGCCGGGACAGGGCACGGCACCGGCACGGGCTCCGTCCCTCTCGGAGAGAAGGGGTCGGGGCGCTGCCCGGGCAGGGCCGGCCCCGAGCGGACAAAGGCCCGGCCGGCCCCGGCGGCACGGGAGGCCCGAGGCCGCCGTCCCGCCGCCACAGGAAGCCTCAGGCT
>VYXD01005580.1:2182061-2345588 GCA_013397195.1 Hylia prasina | reverse complement strand
GGCCGCCGGGGCCCTGCTCTGCAGCCCCGGGCCGGGCCGGTGACTGGGTGAGTGTGTGGGGACGGGGCTGGGGCTGCCCCTGCCCTGTGGCCTCGCTCCCGCCGGTGCCGAAAGGCTCTTTGAGCTCAGCCCTTTTGCAGAGGTGCTCTGCTGCTCCCCTGCCTGCCTGGTTCCCCGCCCGGCGGCAGTGGGGAATCTGGGCAAAGGGGGATCGCCCGTCCCTCTTGCTGGCAGCGGTTTCCAAAAGCAATGGAAGTCACTAAGTGATTGATGGATGTGGACGTCACTAAGCTATGAGTGAGCTTGTCTGCTGCTAGCACACGCTCCGAGCTAAAAAGTGGCTTTCCCCAAGTCCCCTCGGCCAGAGTCTGCTGGTGTTCGGAGCGTGCCCTTGGTATTTTAAAGTGCCCCTTAAAGTAGGTACTTGGGAAATTGCCGATTACAAAAATTAAAACCCATGCCATTCGACACCTTTTTGAAGGTAAGGTGTTGGGAAACACAAGCTATGAACTCACAGCTCAGCTCTAAGCACTGTGCCTTTATGTTCATGTATGAAGAACTGACACAAGCTCCAGTAGGTATGGTTTTTGGTTGGAGTATGGCTTACTTAACCAGCAGTGCTGCAACTTGTTTATAATTTTAATCACTTTCCCCCTGCTTGCTTTCTAGCTGCATTTTGAAATAAGAAAGGAATGATGTTTCTACTTTACTCAAGTGTGGCCTATGATTCAACCCCGTGTTCCACTTGGGCAGTGCCGTGGTTTAGGGTGCAGTCTTGTAACAGCTGTATTATCAGAAGCTTTTATTGCTGGTACAGCTGTAATTGCAAAACTGTTTCAGTGGTGTTAGAAAATGAGATTGAAATGACAGACTGCTGCTTCAAGCAGCTCTATCAAAAGCAAGCGCAAAACAAATGAAATAGTAGATAAATAACTTTGACATTCAGAGATAAGGACAGCAGGGACTATATGTTTCAACAGGTAAATCAATATATAATATTAATACTTCCAGGAAAGGAGAAAGCCCCCAGCAGGCCAAAGTTTAAAAATGTGGGAAATTTAAGTACTGGAAGATAAAAAATACTTTTATCCAAGGTATTCTTTTCTGCTTCTTTATTGCAGGTGAAAAAAAGCACATCTGGTGTTAATTACAAGATTGTGGATTTTGATCCTTTTATGGGCCATTCACTTAAAAGATGGACTCAGTGATCCTTGTGGGTTCCTTCTAACTCAGAATATTCTGTGATTTTGCCAGAATATGCAAATAGTGAGCAGCCATCCACCATAGTGTACCTCAGAGAAGTGGTGGTAAAAATGTGCTACCAAGATCACTGGGGCTCTGAGGAGTAAATAAAACTGCTCAACAGACTGGTTCAAGTGCTACCCAATGTTCTGCTCAGATCTTATTGTGTCAAGTGGCCAGTAGCTGGCTGTGCTGAGCAATAGGAAATTGACAGGAAAAAGTCTCACAAATGGCTGAAAAAAACCCCACTGAATTATTTGGCTGCTTTCTGGACTCCTTTGGAGAGCACAGATGGGTATGAAATTCATTTGTTATTTTCCAACACTTCTGAAGTACTAAAGATGTCAGGGAAAAAAAAAAAGTACTGGAAGTGTCTGAGCCAGTAGACACAATTGTAGGTGATGTCAAAATGTTTAATGTAGCATCTCTATACTGCAGTGTACATGACATCTGGGAAAATGAGTGAACAGTTTTGCACAGGAAGGCTCTAGAAAAGATGGGCTTTTATGGATTGAGTGGGAAGCTGGGAAGTGTTTAGTTCACTGTTAACTCATCTTGCAGATACAGATTTTATTATAACTTTTACACAAACATGAATCCTAAACCAGGTTTTGATGTGTCCAGTGTTGCCGTTGTAAAGAAGCCAGCTCTGTGTATCAGGGGTGCTCAGAGCTGGGGCTGAGTGTCCCTCTGCCAGGCAGCTCTACTGCAATCCCTCCCAGTGCCTGGCTGGGATCCTCGGGAGTGAAGGGTCACTTGGGTGCCTCGGGAGCCACTGCCTCCAGAGAGGCAGGAACTGGTTGGTAGGAGAAGCTGCAGCAGCTCCTAACCAGTTCTCAGGTGATTTCCTTGGCTGCAGTTTCCCGTTTGCCACACGTTGCTGCCAAGCCGCTGAACTCTGACTCACTGAAGCCCGCACAGCCAGGGAGCTGTCATCCCGTTCTCCAGCATCTGCTCCACTCCTGCAGCTTGCAAAGGGTTTAGAGGGAGATACTTTTCAGCTAGGACCTCAGTGATAACACAGGACTGCCATGGTTTGCACATTAATACCCGAATGCAAATGCCTCCCATCAGGGCACTCATTAGGCAACTTCATAATCTCACCAGCCACTAACTCTTCCACCTTTACTTCTTCATACTGTACTAGATATCTCTCTCACCTCTGCCCCAGGGAGTGATAATTTATCTGTACTGCTCCACTTTCCCAACAAACTTCGTTGCTTGCAGCAGAGTACTTTCCCTTTTCACCCCTCCTTTCCTTCCCTGCCTCTTCAAAATGCTCCTACCCTACTTAAGGTATTTTTTTTCTTTCCAAACTAAAAAAGAACAACTTATAAACCTGAGGTAAAAAATCATGGTCTAATCACAAAAGATAGATAAAGGGTGGGAGAGAAAACAGAAAGTCAAAGTCATTTTCCCAAGGATAGCAACCAAGCCAGGAAAAGAAAGCGGGTCTCCTGGGAATGCATCAGACTGCAACCACCTGGGCTGAGCTGGCTGCAGGAGCACCCAGTTTTCCTGCCTGACCTTGGAGCAGAGCAGCAGCAGCTGCAGCTGCTGTTTTATTCCAGCAGCAGCTGTGCAGTTGCCAAAGGGCACAGTGAGCACTGAGACCTTGCTGGCAGCTGGTCAGCACGGGTTTCTGGCTTCCAGTGTGGAGAACGGAGGAGATGTGAGGTCTTGGACACAAGATTCATAGAGAATGTATTATTAGAAGGGTCACTTAGTACAGGAAATGATGGTGCTAAATGGTTGTGGTCATTGCTTTTGATAAGAGCTTATATTTGGCTCCTTATAAGGGATGAACAGCACTTCTCTGGGAGCAGGCAGGGAGCAAGTCCGGCAGCCTGTCTCCATGTACAGTGTGCCCATGATATGGAATGAGGTGTTTACACTGGAGCCAGGTTCTCCTGTCCCACACAAGGAGTGAAGTGAGTCACAAATGTTCAGCCAGGAGATTGCCATAGATTGTATCCTGTGGGCAAAGGTTTGCTCTGCAAGATTGTCTGCCTGCCGTTCATGGGAGCAATGTGCAGCGCTTAGGTGCAATAAAGCTGATATATTAACACCTGGTTTATGATCAACGCTTAGATCTCTGCTTTGTTCAATCCACAGTCCTGTGTTTAACATGAGCCTGAAAAGGTCGGAGTCCACCATGCCCTTCTTTCAGCTCACCAGCATTTAAAAAGCAACTTGTGTCTGTCAGGCAAGAAGAAAGGAGAGGTCACCAGAGCACATGGCCCTTCTGGTGGGACTGTGCCCTTGCTGGCACAGAGCAGGCTCTTGAAGGGGCTGGGGGACAGCTTTTGTTACAGCTGCACTGTGCCTCCTGATCCTTCCTCTGACTCGTTTTCCGCACTTCCTTCTGCTGCAGAGCTGCTCTCCCCTCTGTGTTTATGTTTGGGGAGGCTGAGTTGTTGCTGTTACAATCCCTGCTGTCATTAGCATACACATTCCTTCTTGTTTGTCACATGAAACTTGTATCTTCCAAAGCACTTTTGTGGGCCTCCTATGTCATTGTGAAGATCGTTTGTTTTATGCAGAAATTCTACAAGATATTTTGATCCTCAATAAGCAAGGCAGCAATTCTTTTTCATCCTTAGACATGAACCGTACGTTCCTGTGTTCAAAAATAGAGAAGTGAGCAGGAGTTAAGTGAAGAGACTGAAGTCTTTGAGATTTATGTTCAAGCACTCATACTCATGATAACACAGAGCAGAGAACTTCTGCACCAGCTCCTTATGTTGCTTGAAATGAAGCATGTTTTCTAGAGAACTAGATTTAAAAACTTCAGGCTTGAAGATATTTTATGTTTAATTACCCAAGAAAAGCTGCCTATGGAAGATTAAAAATATCCCCAAAAGATGATAATTCTGAATGCACGGTAAGTTTCTGAGATTCAGCAGTTAGTTAATTCTTACCATGTGCTTTTATTCTGTGAGACTCTGAGATCACGTGCTTACATATTCTGTTCCCTCCTTCTCAGGGGATTCCCACTGTTTAGACAAGCAGCTCATGCTCATTCAGGGAAAAAATGAATTCCACTGCCCCCAAAGAAATGAGCAAGGACGATTGCAAGAGCTTTCCTTGAAGAATTGTTCTGCTTCGGTTTTGCCCAGAGGGACATCCTGCAACCTCAATGCAGTAGCTATTAGTGCATAAAATTACTGAAATTTACACTTTTGCAGAGGAGAGGAAGGATAGAAATGGGAAAGGAGGATTTTGGTATCAACAGCTGCAGCAAAAGTAGGAGATGGTAGCAGTGTGCTAGTACTGAGAGTCTGTCATGAGAGTGGCAGTAAGGACAGATTTCTTGTTCGTTGATATGTAGGGGAAAGAGGAGCTATGTGGAAAATGGAATATTTTAAGCAAGACTAGTAGGCAAGAAGAAAGACAAAAATAGTCTGAAGGAAATAAATAGTAATGGTACCACTGGGAAAAGAGATTTGGGCAAATAGAATCACTATTGTATAAGGTGATTTGCTGTTCTAGTAGAAAACAGTGGAAAAAAAGGCAGAACAGAATATTTTTCTAATACTATTTCTGTCAAGTAGAAGAGTCATATATTGAGATTGTTTTGAAACCCCCAATTTATCCTCCCTGTTATTACACACCTGAAGTTATTTTCATGATCATGTTTCTTCAAATAATTTCATTGACTTTTTTTAGAAGTTATTTAAGGCTCATATCTGAAATGCTTTGGCAGTAATGATGTTTGGATGAAGATGCCAAAGATTTAAAGGCAGCATCTCTTGCTTCTGCACTCTCAATGATCCCCATATAATGTCATCTTTCTAGAACGAGTTTAATCAATATTCTTTTGCTTAAGAGGTTATGTCTGGACGTTAATAACAGTTTTGCTTGAATATTGATTTATCCCACTACCTTGTCATCTAAGCAGAGTATAATACAAAGCAATTCCGACTTTCTGTTGTTTATTCACCCAGATTTTCTTGCCTTCTTTATGATTCTGACAGCAGTTGCAGTTATTTTGCAGCAGAAAGCTCAGTAACTCAAGACTGAGGACTTTGCTCAGGACTCAAGCAAAAAATTTTCTCAGTCTACAGGTGCNGACAGCAGTTGCAGTTATTTTGCACCAGAAAGCTGAGTAACTTGCAGGACTCAAGCAAAGAATTGAGTTTCTCAGTCTACAGTCTATGCTCTTAAATGAAATTCATCATCAGATAGGGAGTATTGTAGCTTGCTAGTATCCTTGGCAGTAGAATATTCTGGCCACAGCTGATGTGTTTAAAAACACAAAGTTCTTGTTTTAGCTGGGTTTAATGAACCAACAGGGAATGAAAGTGAAAATATAGTTGTTGATGAACTTATATACAACAGATAGATTCAGAAGCAATTTTGAGAAAAGCTTGAAAAGAACAAGGTTGAACATTGCAGGGAGGTGAATTGGTCACTGTGGTACAGGTTAAAAATGTATTTTACTATGATTCTAATGCACATGTAGGCCATCCTGGATGTCCCATTGCTCAGGTGGTCGAAAGGCATTTGGCTTTCAGCCTTTTGCCTCGCAGCTTGCTCAGGATCTGTGGTATTTTCTGTAACCACATACTTGAATGTGTGGCATTGGCTTTCTTCTGTAGCTGAGGTTTAGCTAAAATTAAACTGTCTTCAGACTAGTAAACATAAATCTTAATTCTCTTTGCTTGTTGGTATCTATATCACAAAAAAATCTTGTACCATATGTGATCCATCCTCCATCTTACCCTGTCCTTCTTTTTTATTCTCCCCATTTTCATCAGTGATCATTCAGATTTCCTCACCTGCTTTGAACAGTCCTCTTTTTCTGCTCTGCAGTGTGGGCTCTGGGCTGTTCCTTTTGCCAGTGGCACGTACACATTCCTGCTGCACTCATCTGTCCCCGATTCCAATGCAAAAAGATGAATTCCAAGAGCTGTTGAGGCACACAATGTCCTCTGAAAATGAACCTGAAGGTTCTGAGAAAACTCTGCCAAGCTCCTTTCCAATTGGAGTGTGCATGCTGTAAACAAAGCTTTGGAAAATGTCAAATTCTAGTTTCTATCAGATATACATGTCCAGTCTCATAAAGTAGCCTAATTTACAACGCTGTCATAAGAAAGGCCAGGGGTGCCTCTAATGGATTTAAGACCTTTACCCTGAGGGTGGGAGGTTGCAGGAATTATTTTAGCTTCATATTTTGTATCTTAGTTTTACACTATTGAAAACGGCAGGTGTTTTTACTTTCCAAAGGAAAACACACAACTTCAGGAGAATGATTTTCTTAGATGCCTTCAGCCTGATGCATGAATATAGCTTTGCTATATTCATACAGGTAAGAGGTAAAATGGGATTATAAACAGAATTTTGGCCTTGACTGAAGGCAGTAATAGATACTAGTTTTGTAGGTTTACATTGTTGAAGTCATATTAATAAATTTCCTAGAACTGACATTTGTAAAAAGCTGTATAATGAAAAGAAGATGCTGTTCAATTTAAATAATTCTCTTAGGTGACATAGCTGTGAGATAACATGTAAATCCTAAATTAAAATTGGTCTGTGCTGTGTCATTTCATTGCCTAAGCAGATCTGACAGAGTAGATTTAAAATCCATGATTAATAGTATATATTAAATTAGCTTTGAAATATATCCATTCTGAGAGTTTATCTTTTGACAGCATAAATCTTTAAAAAAAAGTAAGTTGTGGCATTTTTGTCCAAACCCCTCTCCTTTATTTTTTTTCTTTATGAAAACATCATAAAAGGCTAGCACCTTATTTTAAATTGATTTGCTTTCTTTTATTATTTTTCAAATATCAAAGCAGAAATATTATATTGGTGTAAATATCTATTTGTGGACTATAAAACTATTCTGCAAGGCATCCTCAAGAACAGATCTGCTGTACTCAGGCCAGTGGATTCTCAGCTTGCTAAAGATAAGAGCAGCTCTTCACCTCTGCTGGTTTCTGCAGCTCCACTGGCCCCATCACTGTTGTCAGCTTGACAAAGAACCCCAGCCCATGATCCATCCTGCGAGCAGCCAGCCCCAAACCTTCCCTGAGATCTGTCTCAGCCAGATGCAGCTCCTTAGATTCTAGGCTGATACCAGCCAGTGGACAGAGTGATTCATGCTGCCTGAAGATTAGTGCCTGGAAAGTCTTACATCTCTCTCCCTTGACTGTAACAACCAGTTTGGACTTGGCACTTAACTCTCTCTGGGCAAAGTGAAGTGTGGAGAGCCCTCCCTCCCTTTCATGTTCCACAGTTATGGATAGTGGACCTGAGTACTGGGAGAAATGTGTGTGTGCCCAGTGCAAGCAGCTGCAGGAAGTTGTGAGCTCTCTGTAACCTGAAGTTTTATAAACTTCTTACTCAGTTCTTCTTGGGCAGAACTCTCTGTGAAACATTTCCACTTAGTCACTGGCTATTCAGCACAAATGATTGATCAGAAACATTCCTCTAATGTAAATCAGCCTTATCATGTTTAAACAAAAATATAACTTCTACCAGCCAGGATGTTATGCATACTGGGAGGGGGAGGCATGCAAACAGCTGGAAGCATTCCCTGTTTACTGAATCCACATTGCCATAGTAGTGCTTTGCACAGTTGGAGAATTGCTGTGCCAAAGGAGCAGTTCACAAGGAGTTTAAAATGGTTTGCCCTTAAGAGCGCGTGATTTGCTTTTCATGTCATGCTTTGATTTCAGTCCTCTGTTTGGGCTAAAAATAAGGAGACAGAAATGTTAAGTATACTGGCATTTTATTTATTTCACTAATTTCACTGCCATCTTATAGTAGAGAATACCTTCCCACCAAATACTTGTTTCACATTTCAGAGATTTCTTTCATGCTGCCAGGAGATGTATCTTCTGTATTTGAAAGTACCATAAAAGTACAGTGAACTGACTCAAGCTGACTCATGGTTGGGGCAGATGATGCTTACAGCTCAGCTGATTCTGGATAGCATCGTAGGTTATTTATACAACATGTTTAAGGCTTTCAAGTGACTTGTTTGTTCTTCCTTATTTAAAATTTAATTTTATACCAGGCAGGCCTTGGATATTTATAGAACAATTTTATCTGCTACACCTCATCCTTCTACTGGAGGTAAACTGAACAAAAGTAGTGTAATTTTTATCTGGAGGCTTTTTTATTTTCTGTTGGGAAAGAATGGGACTGAAGTGAAAATGAAGGTTATTGTCTGGACATTTTTGCTTTAGTCATACTCTCAGCCTTGACTTCTAAGTGCAAACAGGAACTTGAGTCACTTGTGGGAAAAGGTGCAGACTTGCATGTGACACTTCACCTGCAGCAGAAGGTTTGTCCTTTGCTCTTACTCAGTTGTTGAAGTAAAACCAAATGACACAGCACTGATAAATCCATATACTGAACTACTTGTATCACCTTACTGTCTTTATCTTACTGGACTTACTGTCTTAAGAGCACTGTGGTATTTCTGGAAATAAGCTTTTTGCTGGGATACAAAAAAGTGAGCTAATTTAAAAGATTTTTTTTTTCACTTGATCATTTTTATAATTTTTTCTTCCCACAGAAGTCATTGAATCATCTAGTAAAAGTAATACTCAGTTATGAGATCATTTATGTCTAAAAGAAAATCTCAGGGTGGTTGTATTAAATGTCTTGCTGTATGACAGAGGAATTCTCATCCACCAACGGCACAATATGCAATTAATTTCATATAGGACTTCACTGACAGTTTTCTCGCATGCACTCTTGTGGTATTTAGGGTTTCATATCCTTAAGTTTATCTCCAGTGATAAAGTGTCCCCTCAATGATGCAGAGTGCTTTCCTGGCTGAGCAAGGAATGTGAATTTTAGTGTCTGGCTCCTTAAATATTAGATGTCACCGCCTGTCATCTTCCTTTCTTTCCAGTACTGGTAAATAAAAGACAAAAATGTATGTGATTACATTTCTTGAACTGAGGGAAAAGAGGATTAGTTATTGCGTAAGTGGAATCTGAATCTTGATCTATTTATGTCTGTACATATATATGCATATACATAGATACATATACATATGTATGTGATTTATGGAGGTTTTCCTCTTCTGCACAAAAATCTTTTTTTTTTTAACTGCATCAGAGTGGTAGCTTTCTCTACTGTCTTGTTTTAATACTGATTCAGAACATTTAAATAACTCATCTAGATGAAGTAGCTATTTACTGATTTTTAAAACTTCATAGGCTAAATTGTATGGGCTAAACTCAGGACAAAACCAGTTCTGCTTTTAAATTCTTCAGCAGTGTTATTACAAGATTCTCTGAGAAGAGTAACAAGTTTCATGTTAGCATTTAAATTCCCATGCTTCATACCCCCATGGTGTACCTATTTGTTCTAGAAATATGTAGGATTTGTTGCTCTTTATTTTGGATAGGTAATTGCTCTAACTTATGCTGCTATATGACCCTGAGATGCCATTGCTGCTCATGATTTTTCTAGGGAAAGCATGAACCTTGATGAACATGTGAATTCATGAGAAACTGGTGAAGCCTCTTCTGCTAAGTGCTTGTATCTTTACGGTTTTCTTGCTTTTTTAAATGAGCTATGGTAACATTTCAATTTGATATCAAAATTTATTGTGCACCTAAACTGTTCTTCCCTTCTCCTGTGGGGTGTTTGGTCAGCAGCATGCAGCCTGCAGTATTTATGGTTGCTGCACCCTGCTCCTGACAGCATGAAGGATGGTGCTGTGCTGCTGGCATGGCTCAGCAGCCCTGGGCTTATGCCATTTGCCTCGCATTAGGCCCCTGGTTTGAGTTATCTCAGCGAGGAAATGTCTCGTGGTAACTACCAAAGCTTTTTGTTTCACAACCCTTTTTCTGCTGGTGCTCCAAGTCCCCACCCCAGGTCAGCCTCCCCACAAACCCTCATCCCAGGCTGCTGCTGTCAGCCTTGGTGCTGCTCTAAACGTTGTGCTTGTCCTTGAGTGTTTTTCCAGATGCTCAGCTGCTGCAGTACTTTTGGCTACTGGTGCTGCTGGCCAACTCCAGTTCAAATACATTCTTCTGTTAAAAAATACTCCTCAGGCAACCAAAAATATTCATGTCTCATCTCTTTCTGCCTTTGCTAGAGATCCACTAATGGGGTCCAAACACTATGGGGCACACATAGATACACCTGTTTCTAGTGATATGATGAAAAACCTTTCATGTTTTCGTGTTACTTGGGCTAAAAAATGAGCCAGTAGTGTAAAAATATAATTTGGTTGTGCAAAATTGAGATACTACATATATACTACTTTCTAATATACTACCACCCACTTGAAATTATTATTCAAACATGCAAATTGGGTAATCCAAAAGAAAAGCCTGGCCACCTGTTCTCTGTGTCCTGCTTATTCTGTTGTTCCACCATCCTTTGAAAATTATTTTTTTGAAAACACTTTCGTGAGCTGCCTGGCTGTTTTCCTGGAAAATAACTTCTGAATAAATAATAGGATGTGGTGGAAACTCCATGGAAACTGTGGGATTGTCAGCTCTGTTTCCAGGTGTTGTACTCATCCACATCATCTTCATTGTAACCAGTGGAACTATTAAACTGTAAATCTTGTGGTTTCCCCCCCGAGAGACTTCCAAGTCTTTTCCTTCGCATTTCTACTGTGTGGACAATTTTTGTTGGGTCTTTACAAGTCCATGAATTTTATCCAGAAGGGATGACCATCGACAGTTACCAATTTGGTTGTAATAGTCGGATAAGCCTGTTAATCGAGAGTCCACTGGCCTCATAGACTCACTTAAATTGCAATACTAAAAAGGGAAATTAGTCAAAATCAAGCATGGTTTTGATTTTTGCAAGATATCCTGTGCAGCTCTTTTTGCAAAAAATGAGCTTATTTTATTCTGAGCTCCTAAATCTAGAGTTCCCTGTGAGGTTTGGTATCTTAGTCAGAGTATGTGTTTAATATAATACCTATATATATAAAAAAAAGGGAAATGTGAGTACTTTAGAACAATTCTATTTCACATGACAAGCCTGACTTTTTTCTACTACCTTAAATACATTATTCTGTGTTATATTTTGTTTTGATTTTCTATTTTCATAACATAAAACTAGTTTCTTATGTTTTATGTTCCTCAGTTCTTTAGACAGTGAGAGAAAATAACACCCTGAAGGTCCTGGCAGAGGCTTCTGAAGATAGAAACTGTACTATAGGTGTGGTGTGCTTTTCCTCTGGGTAATGATTCTGCAAGGCAGGGCAGTGTTGCTTCATGTGGGATTGTCTCATTTTAAGACTGTTAAAAGAGTGGTTACACTATGATTTCTTTTCCCACTAAAGAATGCCAAAATATTTTTTAAATGGGATTTCATTAAAACAGGTCAGACTTTGTCACACACAAATAATTAGGAAAAAAAAGGCAGCAACTTTTTGAAGAGAATTAAAAGTACTTGAGTTTAGTATACAAAGACACTAATCTTCCACTGGAGAGGAGGGAAAAGGCATGTCTGGCATGGACTGTCCTCCTGTCTCTTGTTTTCTTGAGCAAGAAGAAAGAAAAGACGTTTCTCCCATTGTTTTCTAATAAAACTATGAAAGAAAATTGAAATAGTGCCAACAGACCTGAAACCCTAGTTCTTCCTCATTGCTGCATTAAATTGAGTCCAGTGATGGAGAAATGTACCTCAGGGCTGAGCATCAGCTGAGTTTACTGCAATCAAAAGGAGACTTGCCATTTGCAATACATCTATCTATCTATCTATCTATCTATCTATCTATCTATCTATCTATCTATCTGTCAAAGGCAAGGCAGCTTTTTTTCCCTCAGCTTAATCTGAAAACATTTTTGTGAGCCAGAATTTGCTGGACCTGCCTGTCTCCCAGCTCAGAGCTGTGTCTGATCACAGGGCTGTAAAGTTCTGCTGCCTCTGGTGTTATCTGGCCCACACCCACTGGGCTTCCTCAGAAACTCCTGCTCTGCTGAAGGTCTGCCAAGTAAGAGATATTCCAGACAGACCATTCCACATTCAACAATGCAGATATTTTTTGGACAAAACTTAGTTGCAGAAGTGATCTTACAAATAGCTCTGTCTTATCCTTGGCTATGGCACCAAGCCTGGAGATAAGAGATACTATCTTTTAGTGGGACCTTGGACTAGTTTTAACTTAAATAATAATTTTAATGGAGCTTGTAAGCAGAGTTTCACTTTTCTGACTCTTCATAAAATTTGTGATGCAGGTATCAGCTTGCTGGAACTTGCAAGCATTCTTTCCCTGGCAGGAGTATGAACAGGAGTGGTGACCCTGGGCCAGATGGCTCTGGAGCAGGACTTTGAGGGAAGTGGCAGTGCCTGCTTGCCATGGTTCTTCCCAAGGCTGTTGATCATTGCTGGAGACAC
The DNA here is from genome assembly GCA_013397195.1 of Hylia prasina. Lineage (NCBI taxonomy): Eukaryota > Metazoa > Chordata > Aves > Passeriformes > Sylviidae > Hylia > Hylia prasina. The sequence goes on along the minus strand of VYXD01005580.1, from coordinate 2,333,015 downwards.
AAAATAGATCAAGTGGCTGTGCTGTGATCATTCTTACTCTTTCAGTGTACAAGGTGTACAAGCCTTACTGAAGCCTCTTCTGCTATTGGGCAATAAAGTATTCCCCCTTCCTGTAGAGCTGCTTCTAGATAAATTTTCTGCTGCTTGCTGTGATATCAGCTGATTTTGGAGCCTTTGTGTCTGTGAGGACATTTGACAGATTTCTCTCTTCTGCACATTTTTATAGGCACTTAATTTTCTGAAGAAATTTCTGTCTCTCTGCTGAGTTGTTTTTTTTTCCCCCCAATCTACATAAGAAAATTAAACAATCTAAATATGCAGAATTTGGTTGGCAAATGGAGGGATGATCTACAAGTATTCAAAGAACACTGACATCAAGGAAGGAGAGGAATTTGTTAGGACTATCCAAGACCTTATACTAGACCGAAGAATAACTAAAACCAGAACAAAAATGTATTTTTGGACAAGTACAAGGAAAAAGCCTCCAAGGTTTACTGCTTTGTAGACGAGACTCCAGAAATAAAACCCCTTTGTCTCATCATTTATAAAGTTTTCTGGAATTCTGCAGATAGAAGCATGCAGTAGAAGGATGGAAAAGGTGACCCAAGAGTCATGATTGAAGTTCTCTAGGAAGAAACAAATTTGTTATTGGTATCATTTATATGATGGCAGTCTACAGACAGAAAATAAGACTAGAGGGACAAGCTCACCCATGCCCTGAGAGAATTGTAGACTAAAGCCCTGATCTGCAATTGGCTCTGTAGAGATGAACCCTGAAGGCATAGGACTGTGGAATTCCAGTGCCTGGAGGGCTCTGCAGAGCTGCATTATCTGGCTGCAGAGTAAGATCTGTGTCAAGAGACCCAGCTTCAGCTCGTATCCACTGCGGGTAGCACCATCCTGGGCGTTCAGGTGTTTGATCTGGAGCTCTGGGAGACTTAACTGCTGATGAAATCACCCATCAATGTCTTTGTCCTGTTCTAAAAAGTGGCAGAGATGCCTCTTTGCTGGTAAAAGAGAGTCCCAGAAGCTTCAGAGTGCTCCCCAGCTCAGGATCAGGTACACAAGCTGCTGGTGCGTGTTCAGACACCCTTACATGGTACTAGAATGGACTTGTCTGCCTGACTAATCTGATCTGTGAGTAGAGAAGAAACTGCCCTTCCCCTTAATTTTTTCAAGTAACTTGTCTGAGAATGGTTGGCTCTTGGAAGTGTTTGTGGCTTGGCCTGTAAGTCCCTTTCTAGGAAAATGAGAAGCTTTTGCAAACTGGATGATTACAGGACAACACGAAACAAGCCCCAAACCTATGTTTGTTGTCTTGTTGTGGGACTTATGTACAGAGGCTGTACAGAAAACTGCTTGGGGGCTCTTTATTTTAGTTTTGGGCATTTATTTTCTCATGTACAAAAAATATTGGCTTTCTATTTTTAAAAACTGTAACAGGAATTTCTCAACCCTATAACTTAGGGAACATATTTGAAGCCTGCACTGTTGAGATGAAGGTATGAGATCAGCAGCAATCTCTGTACTGCTTTCTGAGGCAGTGTTACATGACTTCTAGTACATTAGGCATTCAATTTTTTCATTGAGTGATCAGAAATTCACACAGTGTTGGAAATGCAGCCACACCATAAAATTATCTATTTTTAAGACATGAAATTGTATCTAATGAAGCTTTCTCAAGTCCTACTCTCACAGTTGTACTCCTCAGTTACTCATTAAACCCACCTTAGAGCCTCTGGATGCAGAAGGACATATTTTCTTCCCTGTTTCCATATCTTCACATCTCTTTCTCTCTTGCTTCCTTTTCTATTTTTCCTGCACATCAGTTCCTCCACCATCTGTTCAGTTCAGTGCATTCTCCCAGCCTGAGTTGAAAAATTTTAAAAATCCTGAAGGAGGCTTACAGGATGGAAGCAGCAGGAAATGAGGGTGCAGAAACAAAAAGGAAGCTCTTATTCATGAAATGGTGTGGCACTCTAAGCAAGAGGGGTAAAAAAATGTGGTGAAGAGAGTGTACATGCCTAAAATCCAGCCTGAACTGGGGCCATTCCTCTTCTGCTTCTTCCTAGCTTCTGCCTTGCTGAACTGAGGACTTTGGCCTTTATCCCTACAGTTAGTAACAGGAGAAACCCCCATGAAGTTAGCCTACACCAAAAAGGATGTGTATAATATGCTTATTTTTAAGAGACATCAAGAAGTAACCTTTGAGCTGAAGTTTACTCCAGTAAACAACAAGAACTTGAGTTCTGAGAGTGGATTATGAGAGTAAATATTTCTACTTGAAATATTTTTTACATTCCAGAAATAGCTGGGGTGTTTTATATGAGCTGTAGATATGCAACCCGTTCTAAATTAATATAATTTTCCTTTCAAAATGTAGTGTTTATCCCTCTTCTAAATCTTTAACAAATATTTTAAGTAAGACTTATAACAATTTTCCTGTTGGACACATTCTTTCAGCTCACAATTATTTTATTCAGAATTATTTTGGTTTTCATCACTAGCTACTCTGTGTGTGTCTGTCTTTTGCTTACTGCTGTAACCAGTGTTAAATGAAAAATGATCTGAACTGGCTTCCAGTAGGAATTAGCTTAGTTACTGATGGCTCTACTGCAATGGCCAAATGAAACACAGAAAGGTTTGCAGTAGGTGTCTAGGAAGTCTGGGAAGGCTCTGTGGTTAACTGGAGATGAGCTCTGTGGTGTCATGGTTATGTTCATTGTAATATCTGAAGTAGCTTGTTTATGCATTTCTGCACATCAGCCAAAATTACTGCAGAAGCTACAGTCGAGCTTCGGGGGTTTCTTCAAGCCAAATACCATTTAAGATATCACAGTCACTGTTTCAAATGCTTCCTACAATCAAGTTGTTGCAGATTATATCCATGAAATTGTTTTCTTTTTTATAGTAAGAAACAAAGTGTCTTTGTTTGTCAGATGTAATCCCTTTTTATAACCCAGTTCTTCCATTGTCTAGACCCTATAACTGTTAGCTTCTATTAGTGGAGCAAGTTTTCTCTAATTTGGAATTCAGAGTGGACAACTTGTATTTCTATTTTACCCTTTAAAAAAAACCAAATCACTTTTCTGATCAGCTTTTGAGTGTGAAAGATTCTCTCATAAACCACATTTAATTCTGTTATGAATCGCTCTTTTTTCCCTTCAAACAGTAATGATCACATAAAACAGCAACACAGAAGACCTGTATACCTCTCACCAATCACCAAAGACTTCATGTCTGTGCAGCCATAATATCAAATTTAATGGGTCTGTGGATATGTCAGTGAAAGAGATTCATAACGTGAGAAGTAAGATACTGTAGTTCTTTGCTCAGCCCAGCTTTGTGCTCAAACAACTGACCTGATGGGGCACTGAAAGGACTTCTTTCACACGCTTGTCCCCCATTGTGTTCTGCAGGGGCCTTCACAGCATTAGAAGTATCTGACACAATTCCTGCTTTGTGGCAGTCCTGCTTACACCACTTTGGGTCCAAAGTAGCTGAAATACTGAGTCTCTTACAGTGAAAGAGGCTCTTTATTCATAGACTGTAAAGCCATAAGGGATCCTTGAGATCAAACTAGATGATCTCCTACATAACACAAGCCTTGCATAAACGCCTATTTGAATAAAGCATATATTTCAGAGAGCTTTTCACTTTTTGCTTGAAAATCTCAGCTGATGAGGAATCCACCACAACCAGCTCTTGCATGTTCTTTTACTGTTTGCAATTTACAGCCTGAAATCTGTTGCCAGTGTACAGCCTAGATCACACTGCTCCTGTTTCCAATCTGCTCTTTTTTCCTCTGGACTGTGACCAACTCACATTTTTTACTTTTTCTTGCACAGTAGATGAAACAAAATGTAGAGTAGAATAATACCATATGTTTAGAGAAAAAATGTTAGCAAAAATATTAACATTCAATTTCTCTGTGGTTTTATTAAAATATGTGCTACTAAGTTTCTACTATTAATTTTCATGATTTACCACAGAATGTTGGTGAGAAATGTTTAGGTGTGTATGTATTGCAGATGCAGGTAAACCTCAAGGGCATTTTCAGAGAGGATGGTAGGAATGTGGCTCTGAGACCTCGATGCCTTTGTAAAGGAATGCCTTTGAAAAGTCCAGTACAATTGTAACAGGTCAACATCAAGAGCAGGTATTCGTGTGGCTCTGAAAATGGTAGAGCTGGATCAGCATTCAACTGGTCCCAGGCACAGGATTCTGGTGCCTGAAGTTGCTTCTCACTGTCTGTTCTTGTGTATGAGACAGGTGTGTTCAAGCATTCCCATGCTTGAACACACCTGTCATTAATTTGATGTGATTAATGATGTGATGACATTAAAAAAAAAACCAAAAAACCAAAACATTTCAAGCAACAAATACAAAACTAGCAACTGCAGTTCCAAGTAACATAAAAAATATGGGTCCTTACAAAAAATGGGAGAATAGTTTATATGCTTCCATTAATTATATGCAGCTCTTACAGCAAACTGTCAACACACACTCACAGCTTTGCAACAGTATTTTTGGAAATGTATTTCCTGTAAGCCAGAATGTGGATTTACACAGTTCTAAATTTTCGTCATCAGTTTGCTTACCATGGCATCCTTGAAATAGATATTACTTAGCTCAAACTGGCTGGAACGTTTGGTAGTACAGGAATTTAACTTGAAACTGAAAAATAAGATACCAGTAATTGCTATTACATGTCCCTTTAAAAGCCCATGAATTATCTGTTCTTCCTCCCCTCTTTTTTACTTAATGCTCAAGAATTTTCTAGGTTAATGATACTTCCAGGCATAAATTCTTCTCCCAAGGCATCTATTTTTCCGCCTCATAGTGGTCCCTGAAACTATGTGGAAACATACCTTGTTATGTGTGGCAAAGAGGAGAAGCAGGGGAGAGGTATCCAGAACTCTGTTTTTTTAGGATGGCCATCATGAAGGACTGGAATACCATAAAGTTCAGCCAGTTACTCAGAAGTTATTCTTGACACAAACAGGAGCAAGTTAAAAACAAATACAATTAATTATTTACGTAGTTGGAAAAGAAACCCCATAAAATGAAGAACATGCAAAAATACATGAACGGAAATGAAAGTAGAAAAAAACCCCCAACACTCATATCTGGCAGAGGCTCTGGTTAGCACTGAATGTCCTTTCTCCCTTGACCAGTCATCTCTCAACCTCGTGGGTGCTTTACTCTGGTCTTGATTCTACAGCTTGAGGTTGCTTTCTCAGAAAAGTCCCCTCCTAGGGGGCCCCTAAGTCTCTCCCTATCCCCCTTCAGAGTCAGGACTCCCCTCCCCACCCCCATGTCAGCTAGTTAATACAGGCAGGGAAGGATTTACACTCTTCTGCCAGGTGTTTACAGCTTCCTGCTTTGGCAAGTTGAGGATGGAACCTCAATTGTATAACCATGGCCATGGTTCTCTTTTCCAAAGAAGCTGTGCCAATTACTAGCAGTAGGCAGGAAATTGAAAGTTCACATCTTTTCAGTTAAATAGTAATGTCACACATTCACAGAAGTCAGTCATAGAATCATAAAATCATTTAGTTTGGGAAAGATCTCTAAGACCATCAAGTCCAGCCATTAATTCAGCACTGCCAAGTCCACCACAAAACCATGTCCTCAAGTGCCACATCTACTAATTTTGTAAATGCCTCCAGGGATGGTGACTCAACCACTTCCCTCAGCAGCCTGTTCCAATGCTTGACAATTCTTTTCAAGATGTTTTCCTAATATCCAGTTTGAACCTCAAATTCAAATTGAGGTCATTGGTGCAAATCGAGGCCGTTTCCTCTTGTCCTATCACTTGTGTGGAAGAAGGGGCCAACCCCAACCTGGCTACACCCTCTCTTAAGGCAGTTGCAGAGATTTGTAAGGTCCCCTATGAGCCTCCTTTTCTCCAGGCTAAGCATCCCCTGCTCCCTCAGCCACTCCTCATAAGATGTGCTCCACACCCTTCATCACTTTATGCTGGTTGAATTTGTGAAGTCGCATCAGGAACTGATTGCTTCAATATTTTGGAAATGGAGTGTGAAGACTCCTCCTGCAAATGCTTTCCTCTGGTTTCCTCCCCACCCAGAATTAAAACAGACCCACGGTAAGCACAGATCCGATAAAGCATATAAAGTTGTAATAGCAAAATTTCTGTTTCTGGGCTTCTAGGTCTCTTGGGACAGGGAAAAAAAAAATACTTATAGCTATGCAAAGAGTGAAAGTGAGTACTTGATTTTACTTGGAAAGTGAAGCACAGGTCCTTTAACAGAATCCCTGGGATAGATAATTATATCACTTGGATCTTGTCCCAGCAGTTATATTTTGAACTGTGGAGGCTGCTGGGCCAAGTGGCTTTACTTTGCATGCCACTCTGTTATTTCACATTGCACCAAAATGAGCATCCCCTTGCCTGTCAGCAAGCCACTAAATAAAGTGTCTGTTTACTTTCCGAGGCTGCCAAGTTAGGCAGAGTTATAAATAGAAAAATAACTCTGACAGAGTAAGAGGGGTGAAATTCTATTGGAAAGGTTATCTGCCCAGTGGTGTTTAACAGCATACTTAGGCTCATGTTTTGCTCGGTCCTTTTAGCCGCATTCCAGGCTGATGCTTTGAAACAAAATTTTGGCTTCCGAACCAAAAATCAGCAATACAGCGGTTGTTGTGTGCCATCTAGTGTTCCCCAGCTGTAGCAGATTCCTGAGCAGGTTCGCCCGTGTTGCGCGGGAAGGATGTCCCACATCCTGCCCTGGAAGACCATTGCGGTCCTGCCTTCCGTGCACAGCGCTGCAGCGGGAGGAGGACCAGCTGGGCTCCAGGGCTGGAAAAGGGAAGGAGGAAAGAGAACCATGGGAGGGGAGAGCGCTGAAATAGCTCTTTCAGATTATAGATAGAGATCACGGTTTAAACATCCCCTGCAGCTTGCACTAGGATATAACAACCACTAGATCACATCGCAACCACAGAGCACTGGAATACAGCACATCAGTGCTGTGACAGTCCCTGAACGGGAAGAAGAGAAATTTGGCTTAAAGCAAACAGAATGAATGTCTCTGTGCTGCAGCTGGATATAGTATAAGCCTAAGATAGACTCAGATCCTGTTTTGGTACTTCATGGGCCTCGCCTCCAGGACCCCTGCAGGAGATACATGCTCAGAACAAGAAGACCAGTGTACACACTTCATCTCTAAACTATTTTGGTTTAGTCTGTTGCTCTTCCAGTATGCCTGTTTTTGCTGAGCCCAAAATAACTACGCTGAATACCTTGAGATGGGCGTTCTAGTAAGTGACTAATTTTAAGTGGTGCAAAAAAAAAATGTCTGGTGAGCTGAAAAACTTGCTGGAAAGGCAGAAACTCCAAGGTGGTTTGAACCTTGCCAAGGCTATTACAAAAAGTCTGTGAAAATTCAGAAAATTGAATCCACCCGGCCCAAGTCTCTGACAACTAATCCATGGAGATTGTTATGTAGCTCTGGCACTGCTTATGTGAGCTTTGTGGATGACCACAGGGCAAACATTTGAAACCACACATTGTTCTGGGAATTAATGGGGAAGTGAGGTGTTGAGAAAGAGAATATTAAATGGAATTGAAACCATTTGAATTAGAGAGAAAAATACTACTGGCTGGGAGGGAAGGAAGGAGACCTGAGCAGCAAGTCTAAGTTCAAGCTGTATTTTGACAGGGCATATTTTTGTCAGGACCCTTTGCTGCAGTTTAGGTAAATGTAAGTTATTTTGGAGAGATAAATTTTTATAAACAAAGGTCAGCATAAGCAACAGTAGGTAAATCATATTGAAAAAAAGATTGAACTGGTAACTAATTTTCTGGTTATTCTATGGTTGCAGGTAAAATTCAGAAGGAATATGCTTTTTAGTAGAATGCTTATTATTAGAATGCTTATTATTATGAAGAGAAAATTAGCTCAAGAATAGCAGTTGATAGAATCTCGAGGAAGAGTTGATCTGTCTGACATTAAGAGGGTATGATAATCTTATTTTTGGAATCCTTCAGAAATCCAGGACAATCCACTGTGTGCATACAATGAGCCCACTTGATAAAAACAGTAACTGAAAATAATTGTGACGACCCCATGTGAGAATGTTGCAGATTTAGAAGCTGTCCTCATATGCAGTACAAAGTCCAAAATAGGCAATTTTACACCTTCACAGTGATGTTATCTTTTAAGTCAGTTGCTTTTGGCCCCGACAAGCTCTACGCTTCCTCTTTTTCATATTAGAATCAACACTTTTTTTCTCCTAGTACTTACTGCTTTCAGTAGTTAAAGCAAAAAGTTAAACAGGCTTTGCAAAAATTTATTAAAAAAATCGATGCACTTGAACTAGCCCAAGAAATATCTCTTGCAGACAAATGAATAATAAGCACGTGCCTCTTTTTACTAACCACTTGTGCATTCTTTGGATTTAAGTCAAAATCCTATCGGAAATTCAGGATTCTTTTTCTCTTAAATATAGCTTCTCTAAATCACGGGCTTGTCTCTGACTTTTCCAATTAATTTGTTGTTGACCAGAATATCTAGTCAGAGATTCACATGCAACCCGTGTGGCCTTTGCTGCTTTCATGATCCATTGTGCGAGTCACTGCTGAGTGATGTCATCCCTAGAGTTCAAACAGAAAAACCTGGGAAGGAGTTATTTCTAGGAGGACTCCAGATGCATAGGTGATCATTTTTAGGTCTGTACAAAGGGCAGGAGGATTTTTTTCTTTGGTCACATCCTGTGGATTTAGATTGAAAAATGGAACTTAAAGACAGCAGAGGATACCGGCAAACTCTGCATCAAGAGAGTGTGTGAAGGATATAAATACACATGGACACTGTCACCCAGAGGCTGTCCCCAATATCACAGAGATTTTGTGAACTGTGTGTCTTCACAAATTTCTCCAAACTTTTACACTATGTATTTCCTTTTATTTTGTGTGTGTTTGTGTATGGTATGCACAATGGAGCTACTAGCTGATGAGGCTGGGCACTTCCTCCTATACAATGTTAATAATGGGGGAAAATAAACATTGCACACAGCAGTATAAAATGATAATGCAGCCAGTTTCCTAAATGAAAGATGAGATAAAGCTTGAGTCTGTAACGCAGGAAACACATCAGCATTTTCATCACACACAGCCTGGAATGCTAGCTATAAACAATAGGCTGGACACGTAAGGGGAGGAAAGGAGAGAATTACTTAGTCCAAACAATTTATCTAAGAGGAGTTTAATGAGCTACTTCTGTGTTTCAGTACAAACACAAGGCTTTAGCTCAAATGAGCAGATTCTTTAAGGCAGCATCTATAGGATTGTTAGCAGCAGTGGAAGGAAGGGAGAATGGCAAGAGGGATGTGCAGAGGAGCTTTGTCATCACTTTGAAGAGGGGAGCTGCTCCATCCTGGGATAGGTCAGGAGAGGTAAATGTTTAAGAGGTTATTTACACTCTCCTCTGATCTTCTCCACTGTTTGAGCTCAGAATTCCTTCATTTCCTATTTTATTCTGTCCAGCTCTGAAGATGCTTCCAGAGGAGACAGTGCACCATATTAAAATGCAGAACTTTTCCAAGGAAAAAAACATTAAATCTCTGAGAATGAGTTATAGTCACCCATCGCTGTAGAACACGGAAGATGAGAGACTCCAAGTATTTCAGAAGGTAAAGAGCGTAGGAAAAAAGGCTTTATTGTCTAATTCTCACTACCTTTTATAAGGTGTTCCAATACAGACTTAACATGATTGGTGAATAGGAATCACACCTCTCTAACCCCATTGGTTAACTAGAGAAACAATACACCACCTGGAGAAAGATTGTTTTGAGAAAGGATAGTTGTTTGCCAAGATTGTTTTGAGAAGAAGCTTTCTTGAGAAATTTTCCCTTGGGAAAAAGTTAGCAGCTGCTAGCAGGCTAAAATCTCTCAGACCCAGAAATATCAGGCCCACAGTCACCCATCACATTTGTGTGACAAGTCTCTCTGTTGGACAAACATACATAGATGAAATCATATGGTGAAGATCTTCTGATCTCTGTAATGTGAAGTGAGACAAAGACTGCCTGGAGTCTCACTGATTTATTTTTATCATGGTAGAGCTTAGCAGCCTTCATCTTGGACCAGTGCCTGTCAGAACAGCTCCAGCATCAAATGACAGGTCCTGCCCCAAAGTCTGCAAAAGCTGTGGTGGGACAGCAAGCACATATACAGTCAATCAGACAAAGATGACAGCCAGCCCTTCATCCATCATCAGGGTTTCATGTGAAGAGAGGTTACAGGCCTGGACAGACAGGTAATCTAAGAAGTGATGGTGAAGAAGATTAATCAGGGTGAATCTCTCAAGGCCTACTATGGCTTCTTGGGCTTCCCTTCACCTTGAAATGAAGCTTTCACAGTGAGAGGCAGGAGGCAGAAATCCACAGTAAACACAATATAGTCACTATGGTAATCTTGTGGGCCTGCCAGAGACACCCTGACAAAGCTTCCTGTTAAAAAATCTGTGTTTGTAGGGCTCCTGATGATCTGATTCAATAGGAACCTGCCTCCTCCAGGCAGCAGAGAGTGGAGAGGGGCACTTCTTCCGCAGTGAGCAGTGAGGGCACCCACATGACAACCCTGAAAGCAAGTGCAATTCTTTTCCTTGAAAGTTTTCAGGATACATAAATGGAGTTGTCTTTACTCCAGCTGTCTTTCCTCCTTGGAAGGCTAGTCTCATGTCTGAGTGCCTATCAGGGGAGCTGGAGAAAATCAGAACTATGACAATACTTGAATAGCTGGCAACCTTCCCATGCTTTCAGATGGCTTTTAAAACATAATGCTTTCGATGCACGCATTGCTAGGTAACACTGAGGCTGAAACTTCAATTTCAAGGTAATTAAGTTATCTGTTCTTCACCATCAGGATTTTACTGACAAGGGCTAAAGGCCCCTGAGAACCAGAGATCACAGCAGAACAATGGAATTGCGAGGCTGGAAATTTCTGGAGTTTCATGCATACACTCACTATGCACCAGCTATTTGTTTTAAAGAAGTGGAGTCTGGAACTGAAACAATGGGTCTCATTAAATTGCCAGAAGGTCAGTAGTGCCTGCCAGTTCACAGGCCCTAGCCAGGCGACTTGAAAAATATCACAAAACTGTGAGGAAGCTGAAGGACTAAAGAGCTTTCCACAAAGCTTTTCTCAGACCCCTGCAAAGCTGCTCTACCCCTCTATGGGCAGCAGCCTCTTGTCTGCAGGAAAACCAGTTGTGGCTGTCCTCATCCTAGCTGGAGTCTCCACACAGACTCTGCTGGCTCCTCTGGGGAGCATTCACAGGCTGCTTGTATGCTCTTAAACTGACTTATTGGAGGATTCAAGGCTTTTCCTTAGGTGTGTTTAGGGAAGATTGGAGAAAAAGAAATAGTTCTTTGGAGATGAAGTAATGGCAAATATCCTGGTGATGGAAAAGGGAGGCCAAGATTTAGACCTTGACAACCTTGGCAGTGGAATAACCTCTACTACGTAGGATTGAATAAATGCATCATGCTATTTTATGATCCCTTGAAAGAGGAAAACTGTCTTGCCAGCACAAGAATTCTATCGACAGTATTGAATGTTTCAACAGAAAAGCTTTGATGAAGTGAAAGCCAAGAGCATTAAGGATGTTGAGGCCTATTTTCCCCTGCTTCTAGAAGCAGCATGAGTTGGTAAAAAGAGACATTTTGTACCAAAGTTTTTATGGCTGTAAATATTTTAGGAAATATTTTCTAGCGTGTAAGGAGAATTCATACTTTGGGACAAAGGCTTTGCCAAAAAAACATACCAAGAAAGCTTAGAATTATGTTCTAATTTGCAAGGCTTTGATTGTTCTGCCAGATGGTAGCACTTTTTACTGTGCTATAAGGCGGGTTAAACAGCAAATACAGGAATAGTGGAATATGGCTTACAGATCATGTATTACCTATCAGATCAAGAAAATCTATCAGATCAAAATTGCTTAAAAAAATTAATAAAAGTATGACTATCATCTCAACAAGTGACCTGATTTAGATTTTAGGGCATGATGAATCTGTAATTCTGACCATATGACATTAAAGATGGAAGTACTTTTCGAATGTGTAGTGTATGGAAATATTTCACCAAGATTCTTCTCCTCAGAGAATGCTCAAAGAACAGTTCTGCCTTCTCCTGCTTCTCCATTAGCCCTCCCCAAGCCCTGTTCCCACCACATACACTCCCACGTAAGAATTTGTAGCAAGATGTCACAACCACTCTATTTACTCTATTCCAGTGTGAGAATTTTTTATGAAAAAATAATTAAAGCCATATATTGCCAGTGTGGTCTAATGGAGCTTGTGATTGTTCTCAGATGAGTTTAATGAGATAGTAAACAATACTTGTGTGCCTAAATACAATACAAAGTATTCTGTGCCTAAATACAAAGGGGGGGCAGGGGGGGGGAGAGTGGGAGGGAAAGCATGGAAAGACATAGAAAAATTAAGACCAAACATTAAAGAAGAAACAAGTAAGATGTACAGCTTGCAACCATTTCACTCTACAAAGGGTCATTATGAGCAGCCCCTTTTCCTACCAGGAAATTAAACAGAATACATTTTGGAGAATGATTCACCTCCAAGGACTTTTATGTGGTATTAAGCCAGATTCTGATCACCTACCATCATTATTTAGGTAGTGAAAAACCATGTGAGTGTTTAGTCTTGGCAGAGGGAATTCACACTGCTGAAATTGGGTGCACAGGATTCTGCAGTCACTGCAGGGACTGAGTAGCTCTGCAGACCTATGGAGAGAACCTGAATGAAATGCTTTTTCCTTTGTTTAAGTATGGAGCTTACTCTCTTATGTAGGTTGATGTAAGCCTCCCATATGTGGAACAAAGTGCTCTGGGACCAGCCAACATCAAACACCACTTCTTTGGATGTATGTGATGTGCCTGATGCTTGGCTCCATTTGGAATTGGTGTCTTGATGATTTGGAATTAAATGCCTTTGTTTTTCCAGGGTAGGTGCCCCCTTCCTGTGGAGGATGTGATGGCATTTGCTTACCTTGGAGCTGATCAGGACTGCTCATAGGCAGGTATGTGGGTAGAAGGGTAATTCCTAAGGAACTTCTACACCCCCCAGGCTAGTGGTTTTAACATAAAAGTCCAGAACACCAATGAAGAAAATGTTTTGAGGCCAAACCCAGGAGTGCCTGAGATTGATGCAGACACTTTCTTTGGGGTCAAGAGATTGCAAAGTGGACTTTTTCACTTGGAAGGACAGAAAGAACGGAAGGTGTTGAAGGAACAGCACATTGCTGTCTTTTATAAAGGGAAAACACAGTTGAAAGCTTTTCCTTTGTAATTGTGTTTCAAGTGGCTCTAAGAGTGTATCTTTCTAGCTGTCTAACCTCTTAATGCTGTACTGTCTGAATGTCTAGTATGAATTTATTGCAATGGTGGTATATTTGTGGTTGAGTTTATTATTTAAAGCCTTATTTCAAGGCCTTAGACTGTCATTAAGATGAGATGTGTGTGAATGAAGCCAGCAGGATTTGTCTACTAAGTGTGTGGTACTGTAATGATTAGTTTTCTGTGTGCCAGCTTTAACAGAGAAAAGTTGGAATTATTGGGGAGAAAGGACAAAGGAAATGACAATATGTTAAAGCCAGTTTTGAAGAGATTCAATTTGCATTGACCACTTCAGAGATTTTTGTAATTTGTATTGTGAGGAGGAATCTGTTCTATGACAGACTCTCCTTGCACCTCCATGGTCTCTGCTCCTGTCTGTCTGCCTAGTGGATACTTAATTGTATGTGAATATTTTAACAGGAAAACCTGGTGTATGGCTAAACAGGGTCAAAGAAGATTTATTCAGCTCTCTCATATAATTTACAGGAAGAGCCTGTGAAAAGAAATCCTTTCTTACATTTCTGCTGCTAAGTGGATGAAATGTATGTCTTTCTCGCCCCCTGTTTTATTCAGAATATTTATGTATATGTTTACTTATTAATGAAATTTCTTAGTAGCAGATTTAAGACCTACTTCCATTCTCCAAACCACTGACAGTAACTGTATCAACTTTATGGATCTGTTGCTTACTCCAAGACTGTGAGTTCCAGGAAAACCTGTGTGGGTGTGTGCAGGGAGAATTATTTCTTCAGTATGCATAAGGCAATGCTTTTTCGTAAAACTTTTGGTTTTGAAAGATGGATACCGTGGCTCTCCATATACTCCTGTGCCCCTGCAGGGCCTCTTTCTGCAGTAGAGGAGTTAGTGGTATGTCAGACTGTGACATGGGACGTGTGGCACATGGAGCAGGGAGGACTGAGGCAGCTCCATTACATCTGCACAAATCCACAGCCATCCACAAATTGGCAACATGTGGTCATGGAGCTGGGGAGGGGGTGTGAGGTTGTCTTGAAAATATCTAAATGCAAGTTTCTGCTTTGCTGTAGCAGAACAGGTGGGTGTGCTGTGAAACTGAAGGTGTGTTGAGTGCTGCTTCACAAGCTGCTCTGTGAGCAGTGCAATGCGGTCACACAGAGCTTGGCTTTCCTGGATTAATGCTGGAACTTTCAGAATATTCTAGGGAATTTGAATAACTACTCCCAAAGCACTCACGAGAGACTTTTCTATTCTTTACCTGCCAGAATGAATGGAAAATGTTCTTTTCTGTGTTCTGGTTTACACAGAAGTAAACCTCTTCAGAGCTGGTGAGTGTGATGATGAGCCTTCCATGGAAGCATGAATTTCAGATGAGCTCCTTGGGGGCACCAGGTAACTGAAACATATACACAGTGCACAGACATATGATAAGTGAGAACTAAACTTTGTAGCTCAAATAATTTCCACCGGAATGAGCAGAGGGACTAAAACTTTAGTGGGAGAGAAAACATCATGGAAATATGGAGAGGGGGAAAAACAGTGAGAAAAACCAGATTATAGTGTAGGGAAAAAAACCACCAAAAACTGATGGAAAGCTTTCCAGGCGGAGAGTTGGCTGAAAGGAGGTTTGGAGCTGTGACAGAAAAATCTAATTCCTCTTTGACTCTTATTCTATTCAAGAAGACAGGCAGTTATAAATTATTTCTAAATGGGGAGGTTTGCATCACAGGAATATTTTATTTTCTCCTCAGAAAAGAAAAGAAAAAGACTCCAGTTTGGCTCAAATAGCTCAGGTCAAATAGATAAAAAATATTTATCAAGACTGCTACTTGTGTCTTTACAGTGTGCCCTTGCTGGGGTTTATCAGTGCCAAGAGTATGTCATAATTCTAGAAGAAGGGAGGCAAGGGAGACCTAATAAATAAGTTACAGGGAAATTTATGCTTCCAGCCACCTGCTACCCAGTCAACTGTGTTAATGCCTGGCAAAATCGAAGTCCCTGTGAGACTTCCTGTCTCCTGAATATTAGTTTCCCCTGTAGTAGGTATCTACCTCTCTAATGGGTTTCTGGCCACCTGCAGACCTGTCCAGCTGGGAAAATTGCATTTCATTGTAATGAACCTACTTAAGCAACCAGGAGGAAAGTTGCTTCAAAATTATTTCCATAATGGGAAAACAGCCCCCTTAATTAAAACATTATGCTCTAAAGTATCAAATAGAACAGTTAGAACCCCAAAAACACTTCATAGGAGCTTGCCTTTTTGTCCTATCTTAAATGGCAGTGAGTGTAGCTGATGATACCATTGCAGCTCATATATTACCAGGACACACTAAGTTGTATGATCTGTGTAGTGAGACATATGGGGACACTGGAGGCATTATCTGGACATGCTGTTGGGATATTTTATTAAAATGCATTTTCTAGACACTATGTTATGCACCTGGAGCCTAATGTATTCATAGCTAATAAATTCTAATGGATATATAAATGTGCAAAGAAAGTAAGGTCAGTGAGAAGGTAGATGTGTCCCATAAATAGCACACTCCAGAGTTTTTTATTTGCATGATGACAAATCTCACCCTCTTTTTATTTTCACCCTCTCCACACTAAAATACTCCTCCTGGGAAAAGTAGCAGAGATATCCAATGAATGTGTTATTCATGGAAACATCAAGGAGGAATGGAAGGAATAATCCAGTTTTTCACATTGCCATGTGACTTGTCACAGAGAATACTGTCACTGGAAAATCCTGACAGAAAAGAAGGGGGTTTTTCAAGCATGGCAAAGGTGATAGACAGGGACAGACATGTCTCACCAGAGCAGCTGAGAAGGTGCTGGCCTTACTGGAAAAGCCCTGCCTTGTAGTTTTCTGTCACAATTTTATTGCAGATCTCTGTTTTAATCCGTGTCTTACAAAAGGAAATGGTCCTTGTCTTTAATCCCCATCTTGCAGGGATAGAACTGAGCTGCTGTTACCAGGCAGACACTGGATACTATGGTTGCAGTCACTGAGCTGTGGGATTTCTCCTGAAGTACCACACACTGTATGGTTACCAGTCTTTCCTTGAAAGGTTAAATTTCTGGAGTTTCATGCATACATTCTCCACCTCCTGTTCATCTCCTGATAACTAGTCTCTGTTAGAGAGTCTGTAAACTGCTAAGTTTGACTTTTCAAAATTAAGAGGAGGAGAGTTTTCCAGATGCTCGATCTGAGCATCACTTCATTTGCCTTGTGGTGCCACAGAGGGGCAGGGATCCTCGTCTGCCCTGCTGCTCTTTCAGCAGCCAAGACTGGCGGGTGGCTTTGGATGGCAGAGATGGCTTGAGAGGTAGAAAGGGTCTTATATTTACAAAGAGGAAGCTACTCTGCCACTTTTTCTCTTAATCATGAGAAAGTGAGAAGAAAGATTGGAAGTACGAACTTTGCTGACCCTTAGGTGTGACAAAATCACTTTATGGCCCTGATAAATACCTGCCTCCTCTGTTATGTCATTCCACTGAAGCTGGTGCTTTTGCTTTTGGCTCTGTTGAGTAAATATCATGATTCTGTCTGAGCTTGCCATCCTTCTAGCTTCTCTTGAGTTTCTAAAAGAACCTCTGTGCTGAGGTGTTTCTCACTGGGCACATACTCCTGAACCCCAGCATGAAACAGTCAGCAGTTAGTGACAGCAACTACAAACAAAATCCATGCCAATTCTGACTTCAAAAGTTAAAATATAGATTTTTTACTACCATTTCTGAGACTCTGCCCCTTTTGTGATCTTTCTAGGGCTACATAAAATGTGGTTAATGAACCTGCCATCACCTTTTCTGTGAATCTACAGTCACATTATCTACTTGGTATGCTGAAGCTTTTCAGTGATGTATATTCTTCCTTGTGCAGACCTTTTATTTAACCTCTTGGTAATCTACTAAGTTAGTTCAGTTTTGCATGAGTTGTTTTGCTTTTTTTTAAACTTCTTTTTTTAACTGTGTTGTTTTTTTTTTTTTCTTGTGTGCTGGTATTCCTAGCCTTAGTGGTCTTACTATTAATTTTGAGGCAGAAAAGCCACATTACTGTAAGGTGCCCTGGATGGTCACTCTTTCAGTTTGATTCTTAGCCCTGGTCTGGACTTGTCCATGCTTTTGTGGAAGGAAAGGCTTCTGTGTCTTTGCAGAACAGACCTTACAATACCTCACTAACCAACATTTTTTTCTTAGATCTTAGGGATTTTTGGTCTGTTTTTCTATGTTTTCAGTGAAAAGGAAAACTACAAAAAGAGGAAATTTGCATTTAATAAAGGGGCTATGAAAAATTGAAGCTTGAAAATGTCCTCCTGCTTGAGGGAACCTTAGGATAGTGAAATAAATAGGTAAAATTTAGATAAAATGGAGAAAGATAGCTACCACTGCAATGCAGTGAAATGGAATTAAGGAGTCTGAGTGATTCTTTCTTGTAAAGGTCAACATCATTGACTGAATTTTTGTGAACCTAATAAATTCTAAGATATGCTATAAATAGGAGCATCTCAAGGGCAATGCTTAAGTCATTCAATTGAAAAATGGGACAAAATAAATAGTAAAATGATAATGAGAAATGGCAAATCAAGTTAAAATGGTACGTTTAGACCTGGCTTTCTTGATAATACAATTTTAAAATGTTACCAAATCAATTCTTATTTAGAATGCATTTTGGAAAGAGATTAATTGACTTTGGATACAAACCAGGTTTCTATACTGGTTTTCAACGAGGCCAACATTATGTGTATTTGATTATTTCTAAAGGCTGTCAAAACAGTGAAAATCTCTATTTACATATTTGCAATTTGATATTAATTTTAACCTGTAAATTCAACATTTTATAAGAAAAGGAAGTAATGTATTACCACACTACATTCACTGTAGAACAACAGTATTTTATTTTAGTTTTCACTGATAAAAGTACAATTTCTTAGTAAGGAGGATAATTAGTAACAGGCTTGTAATAAATATTGTCAAACTATTTTTTTGAAATAAAGAATTCAGGGAATTCATATAGTTAATATCTTGTAGGAGATCAAAACAAATGATCATGGTGGTCCATTCCAGTTTTAAATTATATTCATAGCTTTATAGAAAACATTCACCAATTTCATATTAATGTTTATTTTTATTCTATGAATCAGACTTGAGGCTTGTCTTTTCTCAGGAAGAAGAGCATAAATTCTCAGCATCCAAAAATGTTCTGTTCCCAGCTCCTGTACAAGCTCCTGTGCGTTTCATCCTGACTGTAAAAATGTCATTGTCCCAAGATAACGTCATGATTCAGAGATCAAGTTTGTCTTTGATGACGTTGGGGCTTGATTAAATAATTATCAGGAGATGAACAGGAGGTGGAGAAGGGATTTGAGCTGGTGCTGCTCTCTGCATCAATGCAGATGATGCCAGCTATCTCCCAGCCTGGCTGGCTGTGTTCTACCTCTACTGATGATGCTCCAGCTTCACCAGCCAGCCAGGAACACCCTGCCCTCACCAGAGCATCTGTCAGAGGGAGAGTGAAAATTCAAACAAACAGGGGCAGCCCTAGGTCTGTAGGTGTATATTTTACCAAGCTGCCTCTGATAATAGTTTATGTAGTATTTAGCCACTTTCCTGAGCTAGTGCTCACTGGTCAGAGTGGTGAAGGACAGCATCCAGATCATCTCTGTAAGCTGAACCATCATGTTAAACTGCACCAGAAAAAAAAATGGAAACTGTGGGCATACTTTCAATTATGTAATCCACTTCTTTGGTTTTGAGATCTTTTTCATTCCCCTGTCCCTCAGACAGATATGCTATTCCTCCAAATTAATGCATTTAGACTACAGCTTCAGCCTTTTTCCACTTGTTTGTCTGCTGGGAGCGCACGCAGCAGATCAAGGTAAAGCAATAACAGGAAAGCATCTAAGCTTAGAAGCACAATAACCAGAGGCACTCTCACAGAGCAAGTGGTAAGGTCATGGAGAAGTCACAAGGAAGGCAGGACCTAAAAGAAAAAAAGGACTGAAACAGGATATGTACACAGAAATAATGCTGATAACATCTTTGCCTTGTGTTCAAAGCGCTCTGGCCCCTAACAAATGAGAGCAGTGTGACTCCATGGGTAGGAAATAAAGGATGGAAGAGAAGCAGGTGGCTCTGGGCATCTGTAATTCTTGTCTAGCAGAAGTCAGGGTGGCTATGGAGACTTGCTTACTCAGGTCTAAAGGATTCAGGATGCCAGCAGATGTGCAAAGGGTAGCAAAATGCCTGAGAGCACTGGGGGAAACAGCTGAAGCAGTTATTGGTGTTGCAGGAGCAGAGGACCAGAACGAGCATTTGGCAAGCATCAAGGCAGGAGAGGAGCCATCCCCACAGCAAGTTATACCAGTTAAACTGGCTCTTGTTCCCCACACTGGAAACCTTTAGTCAAGCAAATACCTTTCACCCAAATTTGTGAGTTTTACTTTATTTCTGTGTACTGAAGGTCTTATGAGGTCAACCAATAATAATTTGGGTTCTTAAGCTCTGTAACATGAAGTCAAGACTGACTAGGACAGAAAAAAGTGTGGAATAAGTTGTTTTAGGTTAACCTTGGTAGGTAGCTCAGCCTCACACAGGCCCTGGCTGACTCCTCTTCAGCAGCTGGGTGAGGGCACCAGAAGGGCAACAGTGAGAAAACTCATACACTGCTACATCAGCACAACAAGACCCCAGATACATCCAGACTCCAGTGGAGTTTGCCTGTTATATACATCTTGTACAGCCCTCCCACTAAAAATGGGCTTCTTTACTTTTGAAAACCATTAGAAAAACTTGTGGATTTTTTATCTTTAGGGAAATTGCAATGAGGTACTCCAAAAGAGAAAATAAATACTCAAACTACTACTTTTCAGCTTGTTTTGCGGAACCTAACAGCCAGCCAGAGCTGTGCTCTATAATTATGGTATCCAAGATAGATGAACCTAAATAGTTTTTGTATAGATTTCTGAGAGATCAATATTGCTGCTTCTTTTTTAAGCCCCTCCTGTGACATAGATAGATACATAGCTAGAAAAGTTGTATATTTGGCTGCTGCAGATGTGGGAGAATTTCTGACAGGTTCCCTAAATATACTGAAAGAAACAATTAGAGCTTTCATTATATTCTCTGACATGGAAAAGTTTAAGGTGTTACCTATAAATGTAACGTACTGGTTTCTTCTATAAAAGTGGTCCAGCTTTTGGAGGAAAGAAGGTTCTCTAAGTGTATAGTATTTGGATACCTAAGCTGGTAACTAATAATTTGAACGGGTGTTGGTAATGATGGGTGATTTCCTTTCTCTTTCACAAACCCCAGGGACAACAGAAGTCAAGGTCATCATGGCTACTACCAAGACCTGCTTTTGTTTCTGAGTCCTGTTATATGTTTTCTTGGGATTCGAATTTCAACAACAAACTAAAGTGCAGTTTGAATCCCACTGTTCTTTTTCCTTCATAGGAGGAATACAGAGGACCAGAACACAATGTCAGGAAACCCTTGTGTTTATTTTTAGGCCTGTTCGTTAACGGTTTTCCCTCCTCCCCTCCAGACAAAGTCCTGTTGAAGCTGATGATTCAGGATTGCAAAACCTGCCCGTTTCTTGTGTGTTCTGCTCCTGGCTCATCTGAAGGCCTGGAGAAGTTCAACAGTTCAGTGAAGCAAATAGCAACCCCCTCCCCAAGGTGCAAGGGTAATGCACTGCCCACATGAAGCTGTGATTGTGATTAAAACAGAAAAGTGGTAGCTGGGAAGAATCTAAATGCACATTTCCTCCTGTCACTGTGTGGTTTTTGCACTTACCAGATGGCAGTTTCATACTTGCTGTGAATCGTCCTGTGTGCCCTGTGGGCAAAAAAGGCAGTCCCACCTTTCTCTCTCTCTCTGCTCCTCTCCTTGCTGGCTCCCTTGGGCAGAAAATTTAGCTCCCAAAAAAAGGCACAAAGAACTGAAAGAGCAGCTGTGGTCTGGTTGACTGTGTGGTTGCACAAGTGGCAATGCCAGTGCCAGCAGTGGGGTGGGAACATGTACCCAGGGATCTTGGGATGGTAGGATAACATTTGGTGGGTGGCCATGCAGTCTTCAGATGGCTTAAACAATTTGTGATATATAGTCAGATAGGGAGGCTTAAGAGTTGGTAATGTGGATTACTGGGAGGTCTGTAGGCCCACAGGAATTCAGCAGTAGATGCCAATTAAAGGATCAAAGAGCAAAGATCCAAATGCCAAAATTAGGTGGTGATGTCTGCAACAGAGAATGATTAGAATAGGGAGTGCTAATTTATGCAGCTGGAAGAGAACTTTAGAGAACTAACAGGTATGGGTGAAGTAAAAATAATTACAGTTATATTTAATGAGAGAAGTAGGAAAGCAGGTTAGCACTGTTTGCTCTCTGAGGAAATGAGAAGGAAGATAAATGAGAGTGAATAGAGAAGATAAATAAGAAAAAAAGTAGTTAATGGAGGAAAAATGAAAATCGCTAATTTTTTTCCTTTGTCTAATGGTATTATAGAAAGAAATAAGAAAAATATAATTGTGACATTAGGGGAATTTCATATTCCTTGATGATGAACCCATCTCAGCTCCAACAGTATTTGATCATCTGGATAGACATCAGTAAGTAAATCCTCTGTCAAAATTAATCAGCTTTAAGGAAGAAAGATAAAAAAACCAGTCCTGTAGAAGTTCATCTGTAGCTAAGGTAAAGTTTGCTTTTTCTGGCTGTATAGCACCATATTTCTGCCAGTATGTTGTGGAAAAGCATCTGGCTTATTCTTGCTCACAGAAAAGGACGTAACAGTACATTGTATTGTATGGAGAAACTACTAACTTGAGCATCTGTTGCAATTAGGGAGGAATTTATTGATATATTGATATCAATGCCATATGGCTTATAGAGAGTTTCTTGCTCCTAAAATTCCTGCTATTTATATGAGGCTGGTCAAATGTAACCAGCAAGTTCCTCCAATTGTGGAAGCATTACAATCTTTTGTAGGCACTGGGAGAGTGAGAGCCCTGAGACAATGCTGATGGCATGGAGGGAGGCAGTGCCAGAACTGGGGACAGAAAAAAAAGCTCTTGATTTCCCGACCACAGCATTTTGCATTAACCTAATATATTTCTTGGAAAAAAAAATGACACAAAGAAAACTGGAAGGTTAAAACAGCTAAATCAATGTACTCTACTAAATTAAAATTTATTAGCATGAGAAGTCAGTGGGAAAAATGTCAGCAAGGTCTGAGTGCTCAGCTGTTTGCATGTTGCTTCTTGAAGGGGGAGAAAATCCCTCTTTGCAGAGCCACAGAGGTGCCCCAGTAGCTACAGGCACCCTTCCATAGCTCATGCCTGTGTTCCCAATCACTCCTGACACCCTGAATCCTTGTCTCTGATACCATCTGAAGAAGGTATTTTGTTCATCAGAAGAGATCATGAGTTTCAGGCAGTGTCTGGCAATTGCTTGGCCATAGGTAGTGTAATTCAGCTATTGATGTGTGCATGTTATTGATTGCTCAGTACAAATCCTTAGATCCTGCATCCTGGTTTTTCCGGCAGGCTCAGTACCTGTATTTATCTCCTGGGCACCAGAAGGCTCTGCAGCTCAGACTTCCAGCATCACAGGCTACCAGTTCTGCCTGCCAGCCTGTACAAGGACTTCTTGCTGTTTTATTCCTCAAGTCTCTTTGGAGGTGGCCTTCTCTCTCTCTGGTGGCAGCAGTCCTGGGTGCAGACACTTCTCTTAGGCTGTGTCTGATGTCTCCAGACATTGGTGCTCCTGGGCAAACAACCTGTCTGTACCTGAAATGTGCTCAGCCACATTGTTCTCTTTGTCCATTAAGAAGTGTGTGTGTGTGAGGAGGGAGGGTAATTAACATGAACTCGTAAGACACTTTCCTTGAGCTCTGAGTATGTATTTGCCTGGCCTTTTCCAGTCAGTGAGTTCTCTCATTTCTCTTAGGGAGGACACAGACCACCACAACATCCTCCTAGCCCTCTTAGCTTCAAAAGAATTTATACCTTGCATGTTTTAAAATACAATTAAAGGTACAATTTGATCTATCTATGGTCTGCCTAGAATTGCTGTCTGCCACAGAGTGTTCTTATTAATGTATAATTAATATTAATTAACATGGGTTGCAAAGAACCAGAAAGGCTTTCATGGTGTTTAGGGAATTCTGGAGACACAGAACACTTGCAAAGAGAAATTTATTGTTGTCTTTCCTGATAAAGTGATTTTTCAGGTGTGAACACATATTGTCGCACAGAAATACAAGTTAACAACAAATATTTTGTTGTGGTTTAGCCCTAGCCAGCAACTAAGCATCAGGCAGCCACTCACACCTCTGCCCCTTGGGTAGGGAGAATTGGGAAAAAAATTAAAACTTGTGGGTTGAGATGCTAACAGTTTAATAGTTGAAACAAAACGTAATGCTACTAATAACACAAATGAAAAGAACAACAATAATTGTAATGGAAAACAGGGAGAGAGAAGAATAAAACTTAAGAACATGTGATGCACAGTGCAATTCCTCACCACCCACTGATGAATGTCCAGCCCTGGGCAGCAACCCGTGGCTCCTGGACAACTCCCTCAATTTTGTGTTCTGAGCATGATGTTCTATGGCATGAAACATCTCTGTGGCCACTTTGGATCAGGTGTCCTGGCTGTGCTCTTTCCAGGCTTCTTGCACATTTGCTTGCTGGCTGAGCATGAAAAACTGTAAAGTTCTGGATTTAGAGTGAGTGCCACAAGCAACAACTAAACCATCAGTGTGTTATTGACATTATTCTCTACTAAATTCAAAACATGGCACTGTACCAACTACTAAGATGAAAATTAACTCCATGCCAGCCCTAATCAGGTATGCATATGTACACATAGGTGTGAACCTTATCAGAGATCTTTTCAGAGAACTCTACAGTGTAATTTCCTGTGTAGAAGAGAATTAAGAAGCTATCAGTCATATATATGAACAGAAATACTTTGAATTGAAAGAAATAAAACATTATCAAACTAGAATAAAATGTTTGTTAATTTCAGGCAAAATTTGAAGAAAATATTAAACCATATTAGTACTGTGAGTTGGGCTGTCTACAATTACATTATGATGTTGGCACATTGATGGATTTCTACAGTTTTAGCTGAGATCTTAAATTTGTATCTCTTCAAGTTTAACCATACAGGAGTATTTTTTTTTTCTTATAGGTCACAGCTGAATTTACCTTCTAGGTTAAGCAACCTAACATTTACTGTGTTCAGAAAATAGAGAGAGCTGACAGCTTGTGGATAAGATGGTTGTCTCTGGGTACAGTTCTACAGCTGCTAGAGGTCCATGATGCTGTTAGTGATAAAGCAAAGACTTCTGGATTTTTAACATACATGAGTTATAACTACTATGCTGTTATTGCATATGGGGCATTTGTTACAAAGCTGAGCCAGTTTGCCTTCAGTAATCAATCATTTGCTGTGAGAGGTTTCATTTCTTGTTTGAAGCTGCTGGTGTAAGTGTTTCCCTGAGACAGGATGCTAGACTCAATTGAAACACAGAAACTGCCAGGTCAGTTCAGCAAACTTTGCAAAATACCATAGGACTATTTTTATCCAAGCCTCAGCACGACTCTCGTGACTGCACCTATGAAACTGTGTGACAAAAATTAGGTTTAAATGCAGTTTCTTTTTATCGTGGTTTACTTTTTCATCTGCAATAGTAACTTTTTTTTCCCAGTGTGAGTGATGAACATAGAATAACATTCACTTCTAAATAGGTTTGTTGAGTGAGAGAGACAGTGAGAGAGAGGTTGTGCTCCATTTGGCTCAACTGAAGTAATTCCATGAGCCCTAAGCAGTTCTCTGCCTTTCTTATGTCTTTTTTCATGTTCCCTCTGGTTCCCATAGAAAACCAGCAGAAACCAAACCATCTTTTTACTGAGTCTCTGGCTTCCATGCATAGCTCATTCATGATGCTGCTGATGTATTTATTGGTCTTTGGAGGTTAAATGAGGCACAAATAGCACATATAGCTTTTGGAGATGAAGTCCTTTCTTCTGGCTATGTCTGGAACAGAGTTTAAATAGTTGAGCTTGCACTAGTTCAACTTATTAATACTAGTATTAAAATCAGAACCTCTAATGTCATTATAAGGCTTGAGTGGTTTAAAAACTCAAGAGGCTTGTTTTTAACTAACACTTTTATTGGTGCTCTTCTGAGCCTGTAGGTGCAAAAGCTTTGACTTTCATTGGGTTTCTTCTCAGCAAAAAGAGCTGGAAGTGTCCCTGTGCAGTGTCCTGAGGCCAGCAGCAGAGCTCCTGGGAGTAATGCCAAATATATGAGGCATGGAAAAAAATCATGAATTGAAAATAGTACCAACTAGGCCAATCTAATTAATACCTTCTAAACCCAGGAGTTTACAAAATTAAGGATGTAATTAGGAATAATGCGAGTCCTTTGAAATCCTGGCCTTGAGACACATGGATGTTATGTGGTGTAACTAGAAAACAGGATTGGGATCATTAATAATATTCCTGAAAGAAACAGCAAGGCAGTGAATGGAAAAGACCAGGCTCAGGAGTCTGATGGTTGGGCATGGAAGTGCTTAATGGTCAGGACTCCTCAACTCCTGTGACTGTGCTCAGTGAGTTGTGCAAATTGAGTGTGGCAGACAGTATGAGACAGTATGAACCTTGGGCCCCTCTTCTACTATTTAAACTGTGAACATTCAGCTTAAAAATAATACATGCCCCAGTTCACAGGGAATCTGTGGGCTTTGGGTTTTTCACCTGGAAGGTGAAATAGGTATTGCTGGTAGGAAGCTGTGGTGTCTTTTATAGCTTCACTGTAATTTAATGGAGACAGAGATTCCTTCTTGGGCTGCAGAAGCTCAGACTATGAGTGCTTGAGTGGCAGTGAATTGAGATTTTCCATTTGAGGGAGAAAGCCTATGGTAGGATAATTCAGAGAGGAAATCGCTGGTGCAATGATATTTTCTTTTTGACATAGCCTGTGCTTGGGTTCAGTTTCCTTGAACTTGCACAGTAATAATAATCCATGCACAGAAAAGCCCTGTCTTTGGCTATCTCTGCTGCATCATCCTCTGTTTCTAGGATGCATGGAAAATACAAGAAGATCCAAACGACCATGAGATTTTTCTCCTCTGTTAACCATTGTCTTTTCCATACCAGATCGACTCAGTTCAAAGGCCTCCTACCTGCCTGGTCCAAAAGGAGAGCTTTGCCATTAACCTTCCCTGTGCAGTTGCTTGGCAACACAAGGTAAAGATCTAACAAAAGGACAAAGAATAATTATTTAATTCCCAAGAGAGCCTGAACAGCTTTGGAGATAGTTGCTCATAGTCTTTCTGTTGTTTGGCTTATGCTACAAAATTTTGCTCACAAAGCAGTGTGACACCCTCAGTTATCACCGATACGCTGAAAAAAAATTCCTTGCCTCAGACACACATATGGCTGCAGAAGAGAGTGTTTCCTGGCTGGGCTCTTGCTGTTGGGGGAGGAGGTGTAAATAGAACAACAGAAAACTGCAGCTTGGTGGCATATGTTCCCCTCCACCTGGGAGCCCTGACAGCAGAGTCCCCTGCTCCTCTGGGCAGAGGAGTGCCCCAAGCATGTGTCTCCGTGACCCTCGTGTCCCCGCTCCTCTCATCTCCAGCCGGGAGGAAACACTGGGGGCTGATTCATGCACATCCCCTCTCTGTCCCCAGCGCCGGGTGACACGGCTCATTATGTACTGCAGTGGCAATTGGCACTTCCACTCAGTGCTGGAATGAGATGAGTCCTTGCAAGGCGTGTAATGTATGCGCTATCCGTGCCAAAGTGGAGCCTATCTCTTGTAAAGTGGCTTTGATACGTCGATAAATGGAGCTAGCTGACAAAAATTCCTTAACAATGAAGTATCATTTCAAAGCCAATATTTTTTTAGAGTGCTGAAGGTACAAGGAGCCCTAATGACTAACAGAGGATCGTTATGTATGCAGGTGAAAAAGAAAGATGACAAGGATTTTAAATCAATCTATCACATTATGCAGTTACCTGCCAGCAGTGAGTTTTTCACCCCTTTCATTTTCCGCTGCCAAATACCACATATTCAGGCTGGTAAGCAGAACATTTGGGGGCAGAATTTACATTAAAAATGAACCTTTTACATAAATTATGACCTCTTTTGTTTCCCTCCTGACTGATGCACTTTAGCTGTCACATGCCCATTGTAGAGGGACTATTCTTTCCCTGATGCGTGCATGTAATTCTCATTAACATCAAGGCGACTTACAAGTACTCATTTGGGAAAGACAGAACCCAAAGTGCCTCTAAATGCTTATGACAGGGGTGCCCAGATTGCCAGGTCCTGCAAGCAACAATCCAACATGTTCATCTGGCTGAGAGCCTTTCTCTCCCTGGTGACTCTCAGCCATCCCACGAGTCCCACTGCCCCAACACAGATGTCCCCCCAGACACTGACACCATCCCCCTCTGCTTCCCTCAAACCCCCCAACATCTCGAATCCTTCCCAGCCTCCTCCAAACCCCCACATCTCCAAACAGCCTGGGCCATCACACCGTGCTGCTGCTGGCCCACCATCCCTGCTGTGTGTCCCTGCTGGTCCCTGCTTGGGGACATTCAGCAGGCACAGGCAGCAGCACCTCCAGCACCTGCAATGCCACCAGCTGTTCCCTCCGAGCCCCACATGGCCCAGGTGTGCTCTGCAATCTGCTGGCTCCTTGCACATCATGGAGCTTCCCCAGCTCCAGAGAGACAAGCACATGTGAGTTATGCCCCCTGCCTCCAGCAGGCTTCATGGACACAGTGGCCTTTTTACCTGCCACACACATCTCCTGTCCTCCAGTCTGACCCGCTGTTCTCCGCAGGTCTGGTACCTCTGGTGTAAGAAAATGAGAGCATGCTGGAGGTAATGGTAATGCAAACTGTGTGTGGATCACACACTCTGCATTGTGGGAGGTTACCTCTGAGAGTGAGGAGCTATTTACACTGAGAAACACTTTCAGCTTCATGCCCAGCTGACATGGTCCCCATGTTAGGCACAGGCAAGGAATTTGGCTGCCTGCAGCTTCTCATTCCCAGATCCTCCTGCAGCCTTAGTACTGCCACAGAGAGTGTGAGACCAAAACTGAGTCTCATGCAGACTGGTGGGATTGGTAGGTGAGGGAGAGGAGAAACTGCACAGTTATTGCAAGGGGAACATAATGGGAATAGGAATGGGAATGGGAATGGGAAGGGGAAGATGACTGATGAAATTTTGATAGGACTTGTGCTTAGTGCCTGTTACTTGTCTTGGTAAAAGAACACTGAGACCTAGTTTCTCATTTGAATAGGGCTATCATTTCCTCCTCTGTAATACCTCCTTCCATAAGTGTAAAGTAAAAACCAGCCTGATGCAGGGGAGCTTAGAGAATAAAAACACTTCTATATCACTGATTTCTAAGGGTAGTCAGCCCCTATTCCAGCCTTTGAAGAAGCTGGAGATTAATCACAACAATAAAGTAACTCACAAAATAACAAGATATCTACAACATTAGACAGAGAGAACAGACTCATGGAGGAAAATTCCCTGCCAGTGGCATTGGCATCATCTTAAAAGTAGAAGTTGTGAAAGAGAGAAGTATGGCAAAACTGCAGATACGAATCATGGTTTCACCTTGGGAAGAAGTAGCTCTGTGCAGAGGAGAGGAGAGAGTGAGCTGCTCCCTGGACTGCCTGTTTGAGTGCTGAGGCTGGGCTGATTCTTAAAATCATGGGGATATTGGGCACTTGAGATTTAGATGAGTTTAGAAAGCATTTTTTAATTTTCAGAATTTACTCAGTATGAAGTCTTCTGGATCTATCCTAAATTAAAACAACAGAACAAAACTTGCCTCTAGTTATCTTATAATTCTCTATAAAGATGAATCTGGGGATGTGTAACTTTAAGACATTTGCCTCCTGCCAGGTAAGTGAGTGAATTTAGTTTCATAATATGTTGCAGTCAAATAAGTTCAACAGGCCTAACAATGCACATTGTGATATTTAATTATGCAGTTCTTTTCAGTAAGAAAGGTAGCTCTCTTCCCCCCTTCCCCCCTTAATACCTCCTTCTTTATCACTAATATTATTTAGCAAAAATTCTTCTTTTTAGCACAGAATGGATGGGCAAACCGAGAGTGGCAAAATGCTCTTTTCAGAGAGTGAAACTGGCAAGTGCTTGACAGATCATAATTGTATTATGTGGCAGGGCTTTCAGGCTGGTAAACATGTGCAATTCTCAGTATTTGCTTTCATGTGGGGAGGGGGTGTTGTCTCACTGTTTTACATATGCCACCTCAGGGGAAACAGAGCCATCATAGTGGTACAGAGCAGGTGTACTGGTGTCTGTGCTGAGACCAGTCTGTTTTTCAGTAGTTCAAAAATATAACGAATCTCAAGGACTCTAGAAGTTCAAGTAACTTTCAACAATTGCTTCCTATGTCTGAAGGAGGGGCTAAAAGGATGAGCTATAGAA
Organism: Hylia prasina; assembly: GCA_013397195.1. NCBI lineage: Eukaryota > Metazoa > Chordata > Aves > Passeriformes > Sylviidae > Hylia > Hylia prasina. The sequence goes on along the minus strand of VYXD01005580.1, from coordinate 2,303,166 downwards.
GTTAAATGTGAGAGAGGATCAAGGCTGTGGGAGTGGTGAGCAATGCATATTTTGACATTCCAACACTCCATGAACCAAGAAACCTTTATTCAGAGGTGGATGTAGCTACATGGCTGATGGAACATGAGGGGTTAGTCTTTAACCCAGACAGACACCTGAGAATTGTGAACTCAGCTGCCATGTGGAGATGCCCATCTCTACTCACAGAAGGAAATTAGATGCCTGGTTTAGACCTCACTTTGAATGACTAGACGGGATGAAGATGAATCCTATTCCTGCAACTCAGCATTTGATCTCTTTTTTTGGTGTTTTGCAAGAGGATGGTAACTCACTCCTTTCAAGTTTCTGGCTTCCATGTCCCTTTCTTTGCTTCTTTCCACCCTTGCCCTTTCCTCTTCCTCGTGATATGCCTTTGGCTAGAGACAGCAAATAGAATCATGGAATAGGATCATAGGATCCTGAGTTGAAAGGTTGCAATATCAGGTTTTAAAATTTGGTGTGTGAAGTGGAAAAAAATGAGCCTTCAGTTTTGTGTTGCTTTGTTTTCTTTCTTTGCTGGCTGATACGCTGGTGACTGTTCTTACCTACAGGATACAGAGCCCTTTCTGCCCCAAGATAACCAAACTGTGACCTTGGGTTGAACTGGGCTCCTCTCCACGTCTAGGAAATCTACCACCTGTGGACAATTAACATAAGAGTTTTAATAGCAGAAGTTTTGTAACTTCCTTATTACAACCCTGCCTCCAAGAAATCAACTCCTCTGTAAGCCTTTGTGTTTAACTAGTTAGGATTTTCAAAGATGAGTAAAATGAAGCTGCAAAATTCTGCCCTCTGTCAATCCCACATTTGGAGTTTTGTCTTCACCACTCTGTGACTCTGGATGGGAAATCTCTGTCCCCATTGTTTATGAAGTCACTGCACCTTGTATAAACTTGTCCAGTATGATTTTGAAGTGATGACTTAGTTTTTACTAGCAGGACAGATTATGCTAATTTCTAAACTAATTTTGGTTTTCTGTGCTGAGCTCCATGTTGTGGCTACACCATTACACTCAGCATGGGGTCAGAGTGTGAGCACAACTGCCTTCCTCAGACAATTAAACATCTAAACAGTGTTTAATTTAAAATAGTAGCTTTATGTTACATTTCTTTTATGCAGCAGACTTTCTGTATTCTAGGACTGCCTTTATGTGTGCTCAGATGCAAGAGGAGAATTACTGCAGCAGTTCAATGGGAGCAGGCAATGGTAATGTCTGGAGAAAGAAGGAAAGAACTATCTCCAATTGAATCCAGACAGGTGGACTTGTGCCAGGCTAGAACTCAATTAAAACACTGGGATTAAATCCACTTTTCTAGTAGCACCCTCTTTAATTAAGTGCTGAAGGCAGTAATATGACTAAGCTGTGTATCTTCTTGTTAGACTTTCAGTGGAATATCTTTGTAAAAGAGACAGATGAACCTGTGTGTTGAATAGTTAGAAAAACTGGACAATTTGCCACAGCCAAATGCTCTGTTTTCTGAAAAGACAACAGTGTTGGTGACAGCTGGTTCTATTTCACAAGCTAAAGAAAACAATAGAAACCATTGTCTGTACCGAGATGAAGACATAGGAAACTGGAGTTACACTCATTGCTTAATGAACTATTTCTCTTCACTTATATTTAATTATTCTATCCATGAAGAATCTAGGGTCACACATAAAATATCTAGTATTTTAACTACTCCTCGATAACTCTTTCAATATACTAGAGTTTGTGTTCAAGCAGGTTTCAAAGCAGGCTTTAAAAATATTCTCACAGTGCCAAATCCCTGCTTCAGGGGGTCATTTCATCTTGATTGGCTGACAAGGTATGTTTTTATTCACTCCATGGGGGTAGTTTGTTTTAAAGGTCTAAAAATATCCATGGTCTTTGGAATATTAATTCTCAGAGCTGGACCTGCATTTCTCTTCAGTTTTTTGGAAAAGGGTGAAGTCTTTGCAGTCAAAATGATTTATTGAAAGGTGGAACTCAAGCTTCTAAGATCTGAACTATGGTGCAAATAGAGTTCAATTACTCTAGAGATGAGATGGAATGTAAACAGACCAATCCTGTTACTACCAATGGCCATCAAATAGATTTTACAGTCATATAGTTTTGCTGTGTGTGGAATATAGAGAAGATGCCAAACCTTACAGATATATTTTAAAGTATCCTTACTGATGCACACTATGGCCACCAGATTCTTGGGTCAAAAATCTTGGACAGATCTTACATCCATGTTAATCAGACTCCTCTCTTTTTATCCTTTCCAGTGAAATAAAGAGAAGAAGAGTTTAAAAATCCTGAAAAACTGCTGAATGATTGTGATGTGCTTGCCAATAGCAAACAGGCCAGCAAGTTCCTGAGACTTTGGCTTGCACTGAATAGTAATTTACAGCAGGAGTTGAGCACTGGAACTGATTCAGGGAGGGGAAAAGACGAGACTTGTCTTCTGAAGTTTCTGAAATAAGCTCTCACAAACTGTAATTCAGAACAGCTAAATTGGATGTTTAATGAGTTTTGTGAGTTACGTGCCTGAAGTAAACCCATATCTGGTGCAGTCGTGCACCAAACAGGATGTCTAGGGAGCAGAAGTTATTTCAGCTGCTTGAGGAATGAGGAGCTACTAACCTTAGAGAATGATGTAAAAAGTGGCTTTGTATATTTGTTAGCATCAGGAGTTGTTTGAAACTTGCTGTCTGGGGGCTTCTTACATTCTGAATGTACAGTACAAACTTATAGAGCCTGGTTTTCATACAGTAAAGTCAGCAAATATACTGCATTGAATATAAAAATAGATTAAGTTTTAGGAGCTGTAGCTAAGCTGTTATGATAAAAGGCTGAAATTGTGATCTGTGCAAACAGTTGTAATGATTATTTCATATTTGAAACCCTGTGTGAATTGCTAATGACCAGTCTTCTCTGCTTTTCCAGTTGGTTAACATTAATTTTGTATTTTCAATTTCTTCTACACTCTTACTGTGTCACTTACTACTCTGCTAGTAGTCCTCTAAGACACAGACATTGTTTTTCAAGTGGCAAGAGTGAACAGTAGCCCTGAGCATTTCTCCAAAAAAGCTCCATCTGACTTTGCTGTTTTACTTGAGTAAGACCCATCAAACTGGGTCTGGCAGCACCATTAGCAGGAAGAGCAGTGACATTTTGATTGCTCTGTACTTTCTCCAGCTTCAACATAACTCAGCAGATTTGGGGATGTCTGATTACTCCGTTTTAAAGGGCTTGGAAATGACTAGCCATTTTCCATTTCTCTATCATCTGTGCATTTTGTTTTCACAGTATCTTCCAGACATTTGATAACATATGCACCCAAGAGATCACAGATATTTTCTGTACACACTCATATATGGTTTAGAACATGCACTGACCTGAGACAATAATCATAAAAGAGTGCATTTTTCAGAATGATTGAAGATTGACTTAGAAAATTTTATCTTCATTCTGCACAGTGAGGATGGACAAACCAAAATCGTGCTTGGACGTCACTCTAGTATGAACCGTAGAGATTTTCAAGCATAAAGTAACATGAAAATAATATAAATGCCTCCATTTCTTTAATGTAACAAGCACCAAAACATGAGAACAAGCTTCTTCAATATGGTGATTTATATGGCATCTACTGGGACTTGTCCTGTTTGCCCACATAAATGCAAAAAGAAACAAGACATGTTATGGCCTTTTTGTTAAAATGTATATTCAGATAGGAAATATTATTTTTCCTAGTAAGAAACAATCAGAAAAAAACTCGAGGTTTGCTGCAAGCACAATGGTGTCAATAATAATAACTGTAATAATTCTTACTAACACTTCTGATGATAGTTTCTGCCAGCTCATTTCAGGGTTCTGTCAGGTTTCATTAATATACTCACTAAGCCTTCTTCTGTATTAAAAGCAGACTATGATTTTGGGTCATCCTTCATGCTGCCTGTCATGGACACAAGTATGCTTGTTGCTGAGAAAAATACTTAACAAACCATCTAAAGTAATGGTTAGAAATGTGTGTGAAGTTATAAAATAAAGCTGTAAGTTTCAGAAGTTTGAGAGTTCCTGGAGAGAATTAAGAGCTGCACTTCTGAAATAGATGCTTTTTATTCACAGAGCCACAAGAGAATAAAGCTGTAGGTAGAGCAAATCTCTAAGAAGAAAACCCTCAGATTTATGTGAAGTTACACACATAGATCAGAACAAAACCAAAACACAAAATGTAGTGAGCAAATGAATAGATGATTGTGAGGTAGGTGACTAAAGGTGTGAACTGCAGCACTGTAGGAAACACTATAATTACCTTGTAGAGCCAGAGCAAAACCAATTTAAGAAGTAAATTTAGCAGGCCTATAAAAAAAAACAGGTTGAATTCTTAGTTCTAGACTCTGAATAAAGATATGATGAGACCCAAGGCTACCTAAGTATGAGGGTAGGATAAAGCTTCTTCAAGGCATATCAAAAATCTGGAGGTAGCAGTGGCTGACACAATGATGAAGGATTCAGTGTTCTGCCTACCTTCAAACTGCATATATGCATCAACTACTGAACGTGAGCCAGTGGGTTTTGAGAGTCCTACTGTGGCCTAAGTGGTGAAATTTTGGTTCTGCTCACTGACTACCAGGTGGACAATTCTTCCAGAGGTCAAAACAAGCTATGGTAAAAATCAGTCAAAGCAGTTAATATCCTTGTCTTTAGTAAAACCAAAGCAAGCCACAACTGGTTTGCACATATATAGAAATGATTGGTCTTTTTTTTAAATTTCATTTTATGCATCTAAAATATAGGCTCTTTAATCCAAACTATTAATTTAAGCTGCTGTACAGACAAGAGAAACTGGAGCTGTAAAAGGAAAATTCACCCATCAGGTAGGTGTTTGAAACAGTGAATGTAACTCACACTTTGGAGATGATGCCCAACATACATTGGTATGCTGATAGACAAGCTGGATGCTACTCTTGAAGACTAATTGACTCAATTTTTCTTAGCTTCCCATGCTTTTGATATATTGATCCTAAAAATCCAGCAACTGCTCTGGAAAATACAAGAGATAGAGACAGAAATAAAGGTACTTGTCAAAGACACTGGGTTCAAAACCTCCTGTGGGCACAGCAGCCACATTACAGCTCCTGTCTGTGAGGTTGGCAGTACCTTTTCTGTATCTCTTAACATTGCTTAGCTTTACAGGACCATGAATTGTAATCCTGTAGGGACTATCACAATATAAAAATTAAAAACAAATTATTTATCTCAAAGAATATGATATGCATAAAATAGTAGAACAAAATATTTGCCAAACATTAAAGACTTTCTCAAATCTGAGTTTGGAAGTCAACAAAAAGAGCCTGAAAATACTTCTGCTTGTGGAGAAACCCTTTGCATTTCTACATGCACTACAGCATCAGAAGGAATCTGCAAGCTTGACTAAAACAGATATTTAATAACTGCACACACCTTTACTTTTAGGCAAACACTCCATTCCAGCGCTTCTGGTGCTCCTTCACTTTCTGACGTAGAACCACGGCTGCGTCTCAGCAGAGGTGTACATATTGTGCTTTCCCTATTTAATACAAGAACAATGTGACATTGGTTAAAATGTATATATTGTTAATCAGCAGCAGCTCTGAAGAAAGTTGGCAAACAAGGCTGAAAGCCCTATTGCACTGATGAAGTGCCTTTAGCAAGTTTGTGCCCACATGAAGCAGCAAAGGCCAGGCTTGTGTTGAGCTGTACACTGTATGTGAAACCCAGAAGAAACAGCAATCTATATTAAAGTTCACAGCCTCTGTGAAATGAGACTTGATTAAAATTATACAAGTTGTTAGCTCTGAATTGGTTCTTCATGTGAAAAGAACAAAACTCACCACACATTACTGTTCAGTATGAAAAGCAGTGAAATCTCCTCGTGCATTTAAAGCAGTGCTTAGCATTGTAATAAAGCGCATGGCTCAGTTGTAATGTGGGGTCAGCAATGCAAGGAGCAAGAAGTATAGCGTTAAATTAAAGAAAATGAGAGATCCGACTGACTATCAGTTTAGCACTATTACTCATGATGAGAAGTAAAATGAAGTTCATGACCCCATCTACTCTGCCTCTACTCTCTGCTCCTTCGTGTCCTTCATCAGGAGGCGCTTCCTCAAGGAGATTCATAAATCCGTAGTTTTCTCCAATGAATTGGCAGGCACACATTCTAACTCTGCTAACCGCCATACTTCTGTAAACAGAGAAAGAAAAGCTGCTACTCTGTGGCAAGTTACTACATCTTCTAGTTGTGAGGTGTTTGGTTTTTCTCTCTTAAACCATATGGTGACATCCTCCCAACATTTTTCAGTCTATCTAGTGCTGCATGCATTTGCATACAGTACACAGCACAGAAGCAGCAAATAGTCCTCATATTAAATCATAATGATTATTATAATGCATATAACATATTTATTACCCATAGTAATAAGCTAGTAATGGTTTATTTCACTTGGAAAGCAATCTGATCTTTTCCAGAATGCAGCTACAATTTAAGTTTTCATAAGCAGGACTGCTAACAGGATCTTTGGTAAGACACTTACCCTATCAAGAAATCCATCTTTTGCAATAATGGCTATTAAGAGCCATAAACTAATTGTAGATAATGGCCTACTATTCAGCAGCAGTAATTCAGCCACTTTATCAAGATATATGGCTTTAAGCTGACCACTTTAAGACCTCAGTACGCATGAAGAAAAGGGTATAGATTGTGAAAAGACTTGTTAAAAGTAGCAAAGATGATCCTTAGTCACCTGGAGACTATGACAGTGAAATAAGTGTCCAGATTTTGGGTGAACTTTCAGTAACCTCCTCTTGCAAACAAGATAGTGATGCAAAACAACCATCAAGCCAGGAGAGGCTCGGTCAGTGGAGCAGCATAGGCTCAAGAGAATGGGAGATCTGGTCCCACACTGGGCTTCCCAAGCTGGTAAATGGGAGCTGGGGTGTCCTGCACCATACAAGACAGAGCCTGGGGAAATGTGGCTTAATTGGCAGCCCTCATCTTAAGAATAAGGCTGAAGAAATGTGAAGGGAAGACAGTGTGGCATAGGGCATGAAAAATGCATTTGAAATGTGGGTTATGAGTACAAAGTGCTATCACCTCCTGCATATAACTGTTTGGAGAACATGCAAAGGGCTTGGTGTTGAGGGCCAGTGATCTTTCACATGAGGAGTCATGGTACCAACTTCTCCTTGCCTTGGTCTCAGAACTGCATGGTTGTGAGGTGAGGGTCTGAAGCGATGCAGGGTCCCCAGCAGGTGCAAAGGAGAGATGCTTTATTCCAAACCCCAGCCTTTTTCAGCAATTAGCCAGTTATCAGGTACATGGTTTTTAATCATAACAAACACAATTGAACCAACCACCATACACCACGATGTGAACACACGATGGTTAAATAACTTGTTTTTCTATCTCTCATTCATCCGAGTCACTTTCTCAGAGTCCTTTTCTGCAAGTCTGAGCCATGAATTTACAAGGCCTTCCCTTTGTAAGGTTTTACCTATATGCAACACCTGGTAGGTAACTCTAGAGCATGGGTTAGTCCATGTGAGCTGTAGGTGGGACTGAGTTGTAGTTCAGTTAATTCCTTGTTTTGCCTCCCATCTTCTGAAGACTGGCTAAAAGAGAAACTAATAGAACCAAGAATAAGAAGGTCCTTTCTGATTTACTCTTAACACTAAGTATTTTCTTGCTTTTCTTCCATTTTGTCAGCCGTGCTTGGGGTAAAAGCAACACTTGCCTACTTTGGTATTTCTGTCTTCACATCACTTTGCAGACTTGTTAGCCCTTTCCAGATATTACAGGTTAATTTTCAGAAGGTTCCAGTGGCTGTCTCCTTACTGCTTCACAGACATCTCAAATACTACCTTCAGCCAGTCTGGTGACTTTCCTCTTCACTCCACAAAAACACATTTTAAAATAAAAGAAATTTGTATTTCTTTACATATTCAATGGAATTTTTTCAGTGGTGTTAATAAAAATTGGATAGAACTATCTTTCTTTCATGTCATTTGTTTTGTTTTTCTCAATGATAGAGTTATGAGAAACACAGATTAGCAGGCTAAAAGTAGAGAAAGATGAAACACTGTAGTCTACTTAGTAGTATCCAAAGGCAAAACAAGAGTGACCCACTGGCCCACTCTGGTATGCTCACAGTTATAAAGCTAGTAAGTAAATATTTAGTAAGAATATTGATATCAATATTTAATTAATGCAAAGATATCAGGCATGATGTTGAAAGCATTGAGGCTCCCTGAAAGGTAGATTATTTATTAAAGGTGTAGTGTCTGGGTCTCTGACATGGCGTACACATCCCTGGCAGGGATGTGGAAGAGGAGGTGTGGGACCAAGTGGGCTCTTTTGTGACACATGGTATGTGTGGCATTGGGTGTCTTATTTCATGCTATTCATTCCTTAGTAATGCATAGGGAAATGTCACAAAAGCATTTGAGCAGTGAAGGAAGCATAAATTGCACTACAGAAAAATATATTAATAGTAGAAAGCCACACAAGCCAGTAGTTCAGCCCAGACAATGTAGTTTGAAACAAGTGGCATAAAGCAACATGTTGCAGAGGAAAGGGAATAAAGGTGAAAAGATTTCAAGATCAAAATTATGCATAAAGAATGCCTATCTTACAGCCCTGAGATGCTCCCTGGATCTTCAAAGCCACATCCACACCTGTTGCCTCTCTGAGTTTAGTAATCCACCATTTAGGTTCAGCTAACAGGTGGTTGGTACCCCTACTCCCTTCTTCCATGCCTGTGGATTTAAAAAGTGCCTGGCAGTATATGCCAGAGACATTTTTATATTGTAGATTTTTTTTTTTTTAATTGTGAGGTTGTTTTTTTCATTCTGTCAGGGAAAAATGAAGTAATTGAAATGAAGTTTCCTGGTAATTCTCTTAGCAGCTCCTGTCACCAGAAGTATTTGTTTCCTCAGGCAAGCCCTTTGTCCTCCAGACTCTTAACATTGAATTCTTCAGTCTTTGTCACAGCAGCACCTGACAAACCCTGCCAAACATTGTCCTTACCTTCTACCCTTGAGAGATACACCTGACCTCTCTCTCTGGTGCCAACGGTGCTCCAGTAAGACTGCAATTCCTTTTTCAATTAAGATGCACCTCACCCATTATGGAAACACTACTGCCTGTAATAAAATATAGTGCATGATGCACAGTGATACAGTATGATGGCAGGGACATGAATCAAATGTCTGAGAGATGAGTAAAAACAATGTAAATTTAAATAGAATATGATTATTGAAGATGGAATTAGGTTTGGACACATGATAAGACTCCATCCATCTGTGAAAAATGCCAGAAGATTTTTTAATGAGATTTTCAGTTATAAACTTTGAGACACCATCAGTCCTGAGGTGATAAGATTAGAGCTTGATTGTGTGCAGCTACAAGAATGGAAATGTATATAGAGGACTGACCTACTGTGGAAAAGCAATTAGAGACTACAAGGGGACTAATCAGCAAATAAAACAGCTATACAACTTATCCCATGGAAAAAAAACATCAGACATACTCTGCTATAATTTAAAAGACACTTGTAGATAAAATTGTGGTTATGGGTGACTTGAGGCATCAAATGATATAAAATAGGAAATTAAAGCTTTAATAAATTAATGTTGCTTGAACCAATATGCTGTTAGGCATAATGTATTGCAAAGGACAGGACAATTAAGGAATGGGAAGGGAATTACTTCTGGGACGTAATGTCCAGATGCTACAATCTGAAAATTCAACCCAACTCTGACATTTGTCTTTGGCAAAGGGGCTTAGAAGAATTGACTTGGGAATGGACTAATTGTGCATATGAAAAGACTTGCAAGGGTCAAAATTATGGCTGCATTAGCTTGCACCTTTCAGGTCTTCAAACGCCTCATAAAAGGTAGGTTCTGAGGCTGGAGGAGCTTCATCTCCACTGGGACTGGCAGCTTTGCTGCAGAGGGCAGGTTGGCACAGGTGGGCACTGCTGTCATTTCCATGCTGCTCATGGGCCCCACCCAACCTCACACCAGCAGTGCTGCCCCACCCTGTCCTCTGCATCTGCCTTTTGCTGGGCAGTTGTATTTTATATCCTGCCAAAAGGAAAGGAAATGAAACTGGCTACGTGGCTGCTGGACCTGGGATGGTACATTTGATTGGTGAAATAATTAAGGGGTTTGCTTTCACTGCCTGCTAAAGACCCCTCTTACAGACCATGACCCTCATAGCTGTGCACTTCTGGCACTGTTAGCCTGTAGCTGACCCATCTGTTATTTCCATCTGCTCTTCTTTTTCTTCAAGTTTACAAGTTATATTCTTAAAAGTAATTCAGATCCCATTGCTCCATTTTTGTTCTTGCTTTATGCAGCCTATATAGTGTGGAAAACTGAAGGTTTAGTACTAAGCACTTGTTAGCTTCTAGGCAAATTAATTTTCCCTGAATGAAAGAAGGAGAATTTTCTTAACTTTAAATACTTTTCCCTCCTGAACTTCACCCTCAACAGATTCACTTTATATATTTCCCTTTTTCACTGATAATTCCAAGGCCATTTATTTTCCCTTGAAGAGCCCTGTGGCTGGTTATCACAGAAGCAAACAGAGTGCAGTGAAGTACACCTCTAAGGAATTTGGGTATAATGGTTCTGTGGACAGCAACTTTCACAGCCATCTTTGGGGAGCAATCCCTACTCTGAGCAGGGATTTTCCTCAGGTGATTGCTGAAGTTCCATCTTATATTTTAAACAGGTACACACAACGCTGCTCTCTCGAGGAGACATGATTCAATATACTCTTTTCAAGTGTTAACAATGATCAAGTATATGGTAATAAGTACAGTATTTTTCCCATGAGTAATAAAGCAGCTGAAGTAAAATGTTTATACTCCACTTAATGACACACTGACAGTCTGTGCTTTGTTCATGTGTGCAATGTAAAGAAAAGATTTAATGTGCCAGAGTGCTAAGTATTAAAAGGAAACAAAATAGGTAAGTATTGCATAAAGCAGGATGTGTTAAATCTAAAGCTTCTGATCTGGATGCAAGCTTCATCAAGGTCTCTGTGCACATGACCATGAGTTCCATGGGTGAGTTTGGCACCCAGCTGATGCCAAACCAGGCCACCCTGGTTGCACTTGTTCCAATCATCAGCATGTGCTCTGCCTTGGGAAATCTGTCCATGGCTGAGTAAACCCTGGTGACTCCCCTGGAAATCTGCAGGGATCTTATCAATGCAAACAGGAGCAGAGACGTAGTGGAGTAACACATCAAAAATGGGCAGTGCTTGGCAGTAAATCACACCCCAGCCCAAGGGGGGTGTAACACCTGCACAGGGTATTGCAGTGGGTGGCCCATGGCGAGGGGCAGTGGTGGCAAATTTATCCTTTTAAATCCCAAATGTTTGGCTAAAAAGCAGGTTGTGGGAGTGTATTCCAGCAAGGAAAAAGAACTGGTCAGGCAAAGGTGAATGCTTCTATCCTAAACAATGAACAAGCCCACCAAGGTGTCTGATGGAGCTGCCTACTAACAAATATAATTGTGATTGAAACACAATTGTGCCTGTTGCAAGATGCTAAATAAAACCATCCATTTAATAATACCAATCCATTTTAGCATAATAAAATACATCAGCTATGGGATATTTTATGAAAATGTTTAATTCAACTGTTTCTTTGGAATGTAGTAGTCATAGTTTGGAAATTTAAGTTACAGTTCAGTTCTATGTGGTTTTTTTATGCTACTCAGTGTCTGAGAATACAAATGTCATTTAAAGTTAAGGCTTCGCTGTTCATTTTGAAACAACAATTTACAAGTGTCATATTGTCATAGAAAATAAAAATTTCTGTAAAAAAAATTTGCACAAAGTTTTATGATGGTACAAAACATGAAGCAATAATATACCAGTAAAATGAAATCATTTTACTACAGAAGATTTTTATAGTTTTTCAATAAAGAAAAAAATATGTTATTTTACACTTTAAAAATTATGAAACAATCTAAAACAATATAAACTGAACATTTTGTAACACTGCCTTTACAAATTAATAACTTTATAAACATATAATTTTTTTAAATATATTTATCAGTGCAAGATACTTTTCAATGTAAAGTTGCAGTATCATTTTTCCTTTATTGAAGGGCAACTTTAATTCTATTACCTTCAGAGAAATCAAATCTTCAGTGCCAGATCCTCATTATCATAGTAATGTCTGAAGACCACAAAGGAGATAAATTCTTTTTTATGTTCACTATTCTCAGTGTGTTGAGAGAAGGAAGAAAACCTACCAACGATCAGCTTTTCTGTTCAAATAGATCAAGACCCAGAGCTGGTCCAGAATCTATTGAAATCAGTGGGAATATTTCAAAAGGTTTTGGGCTTGGGCTCCCCAATGGGATTTTCTCTTCAAGGCGATATAAGCATGTAACTCTTAGTCAAGGTAGTGGACTAGAAATTTTTTCAGCTAAGGAAGAATAGACCCTTAATTTCTGAGTCACACAGTGGTGGTGCGCTGAAAATAGTTTTGAAAAATGCTTTTCTTCTTTGGGTTAATTAACTAGCTGGTGCAATGCCATTATGGTCAAATTACAGTGTTAGAAACCAATGAAAATTCTGTCAAAGTGAGTCTGTCGCTTTGGACATCTCACGACTAACATTTAGGCAAAACTTTCAGGCCTCAGGTGCACTGGAGGACCCAAGGTTGAGAGGCTGGGGAGGTAGCTCTTTCATCAGTCTAAGGTTTGATGACCTGAAGTGAGTGTTTGGGTTTTCCTGATAGTCATAGCCTTTAGAACCCCTCTGAAGTAGCAACTTGTCCTTTATTTTTTTTTTCCTATTGGGTCTTCCTTTAAAATACTTTCCACTTCAAACCTCATTTTCACCTACTGTCTCCCTCCTTTTTCTTCAGTTTCTGGGTTACTAGTGTACTTTCTACATATTTTTCTATTTTATAGTTCATACTGGTGAAATGATACACTTCAAAACATTTGGTGTATAAATAGGGGTGGATTCTGTTGCTCCAAGTAATTCAAGGCTGAATTAGCCCCTCTTTAATCCTAATCTTGGACAGCATATTTCTCTTCCACAAAAGCAATTTTAGAAAAGACTAACTCAGAAAGTCCCAATCACTTCCCTGACTCTACTCAGGAAATTCAGTGGGGGAAAACATGAGCCCAGCACTTGCTAGGATGTTCCTTTCCCCATGTTTGCACTGGTTTTCTCTGCTGGTTGGTGGACATCCAGGGGAAGGTTGAAGCTGCCCCCCAGTTATGGCTGTGCTGTTGCAGGTCACTGCAGAAACCCAGGGGCTCCCCTTGCACCTGCAGGAGGGGAGTGACTCCTCTGCTCCCTCACTGCCTCCCATGGACCCCTGTGGGAAACATGCTCTTGTTTCTTTTTACCCTGTTGGACCAGCTGCATAGGCTGTTGAATATTATTTGACCAATAGTATTTGCCTTAAAATAGTAAAAAAAAATTGCCACATCATTGTCAAGCACATTTTTCTGACAGCTTAGAGTATTCAGTTCACTGCATTGGTCACTGCCTGCACTTGTGGTCAAACAGAAACCTCCTGGTATGACATGCCAATTGGATGGTAAGAACATACCCTACATACATTGTGGGATTTCATTCTGCCCTCAGCACCCACTTGTAAGCCCAATTAGCATTGATTAGCATGAAAATACACGGTTACTGAGAGAACAGAACTCTGAGTTCAGGTAGGGGCAAGAGGAGGAAAGTTTCTCATTTTAAAGGCAATCTTTTCTGTAAGGGAAGCATTTTCCCCAGTGTAATTAACAGGCAAGCTGCTCAGGATAGAAGACATGCTTCATGACATCAGGAAAAAAGATACTGTCACTTTATGCTGTTAAGAAGAAACCCAAAGTTCGACTTTGGAGGATAAAGTTAAGAATTTTCCCTTATTTTTAAACACAAACTCTAATAAAATCCTTTGCCATTACCAGCAAGTTAAAGCTGAAGTTTTCTTTCCTTGGCAATGGCAAATGCTTATGCAACCTACTCAGAGAGACAAGGAGAGAGAGAAAGAGAAGAGAAAGGGAGAGAGATTTTACATTTGAAAATACATTCTATATGAAAGAACAATAAAAGGGGATATTGCAGCTTTATACAAAAGAGTCAAGAGACACAAAGTTGAAATACAGAAAGCAGAATAATCAAACCAGGTTGTCAAATCTGATTAGCCCTTGCCTTGGCTGAGGCTGTTTTCTTACACTAAAATATACTTTTCTTTTAGTCAGTGAGCCATCAGAATATGATTAAAGACAAGGGCGTAACTGCAGAGAAGCTGTAGTTAATGTTAACACAATGAGAAGCAGTACAAACAAAAAGGCACTTGAGAGGACATACACTAGCCAGTGCCAAGGACTTTTTTTGTTTAGTTTTTAGGCAGTACACTTGGTTACCAGTTGTGTCTGATGATGGCACATACTCTTTTATGGAGTTCACAAGCACGAAATTTAGTACAACACTGAAAAACATCAATAAAATTTGACTGTATTGCTTCGTAAACAGAGCTGACACGCTATATCAGTACTGATGCAGCAGTACTTTCAAAAACATCCTAACCCTTCTTTGCCTATGCACAACACGAGCAATTATACACAAATACAGGTGCAGAAGTCCACTAAATTGCTGTTACTCCAATATTTTCTGGGCACTGAGCTACAGACAGCATGTCCATCCAAAGGACCCCACTGAATACATTTTGTGACAGCATCTTGGATTTTGCACAGTAAAAAACAAAATTATCCATTAACGGAAAACAAAAGAGAGGGAGAGAAAGAAAGACAAAATGAACTATAAGTCAATCATACTTGGTCTCAACACCAGCATTCGATTATTTCAAATAAAACCAACAGAAAAAGCAGACTGTACATGATTCAGGTTGTTAACACAGATTGTTGTCCATGTTCATCGGTTACACACTCATTGAAGCTCCTGAGAAAAGCTTGGCTCAGTGTCATCAATGCACTTTTCAGCCTGTACAGTAAAAGATCAACAGTTCCCCAGCACGACCGAGCTATGTCCTTCCATCCCGATTCTCTGACTTCTCCAGTTGCTTTATGCCTTCATGCTTCCGAGTATGAATTCTGTGTGTTTAGTTTATCTTTTTTCAGTTTTACACCATCAACCAGTTCAAAGTTATAATTCTCCAGTGCAGACAAGTTCCTCTCTGACATCCCATTGTGCCAACAGGCACAGTACAGAACAACTCCACAGATGGCTCCTAAAAGCACCCCGAGTGCACTCATGGCTATGATGGTAATGAGGATTGGATCTAGGGTCTTCAGGACATTGCCTGGCTTCCTGGAGATGTTGTCATCATAGTCGTCACCTGTACGGTACGGAGGAGTAAACCCTGAAATTGAATAAAGAATTGCAAGATTTTCAGAACTGATCCTAGCTAGAACTTTGTTTAATGAATTGGAAATTTTGAGAAGACCATCAATTTTTTTAATGTAAGTTTTTTTACGTAATTTTAAAACTTAGCTTCTTCAAGGTGGTCATAAACAGCTGAAAACTGTAATGTGGCCCAAACAGCTGTGGATTTTTTCCAGACTCTTCTTCAATCTTTAAATCTCCTGCCTGTTAGTAGAGTTCTGGTTCTGCCTTGGATTAAGTGGGAGCCTTGCGAATGAATAACAAGGCCTTTTGATTATATTTTGCCATGTTGCAGTATATAACTCAAAAATGTTAATCAAATCCTACTCAGGTCAGTCTGAGAGGTTAGAGCCTTAGACATTGGCTGGGAATATCCAGCCATTTTATTTCTACTTCAATGATTTTAGGATTGGATCTTGAAGTGCAAATAGTGACAGAACTGACACAGAAGAGCACTCTGCCCTCTTGTGTAAAATATTCCCTGGGTATCATAATGTTTTCCCTCAACATTTTTAGTTTATGAAAATGATCCAAAGGCAGCAAACCCTGTAATAGTTGCTGGAAAAGATGAAAAGTCTTTTTGGACAAACTGAGTCTCTTTCACTGAAATCATTTATACCAACCCTGTTGACTGTAACAGAAAAAAGTTAAGTTCATTGCCTGAAAAATGCAAGTATATTTTATTATTGGAACAATATGACAATTATGATCCATTTAATGATCCATTTACTGTTATCATCATTGGAAATGATAATGCTTTGCTAGACTGGTCATAAAATGGCATTTTCAGCCAGGTCTGTAAAACATTTAACCTGAAGAGTTTTGAGCCTAACTACTGAGGCACAGTGCAAGTCATAAATTGTAAGATATAATGATAGTGCTTTCTTCAGCAGTGGATAAGCCTTCTAGATAACAAAATACTGAGGGGCTATAATGTGCTTGCATATATATGAATATAATGTAACAAATTAGGTATATGAAATTTGAAATGTTTGAGATAGGTACAAATAATAAAAAGTATGTAAGTCCATATGACATGGAAGAATAAAACTATTAAAACCTTCAAATAAATGTAAGTCTTATAGTCTCATCCAGAAAAATCAAACCACCTTAATACAATATGCAGTTAGAGAACAAATCTATAAATAAATAAATAGAATGCAAAAATTCACATTAAAATGCACATTAAAATTCATTCCCTTTTAAAAAATAACACATTTTTTACCTGTTTGATTACTTTCTGGGTCTTCTTCTTCATCTATTTCATTCTCCACATCAGTTGATTCTAATGAAGCAAAAGAATTGACATTGATTATTAGGGTTACACACACTGATTGACTATCATGCTGGCAATAATGGTATAGCAGATTTTCCTGTGTCAGAGCATCATTATGGTGGCTTGACAGAGCTGTTCATTATAATGGGCTCTGAAAATTAATGGAGAAAAATAGAAAGATTAAAAAACTCCTCTCCACCCAGACTTGGCACAGTTTTAGTTATCAGCAGGGGTTTCCCATACCTGGGAAAGAGAAATCAGTCTGATGAATTAGCATCTCATTCGCTGTATTTACAATTTTGGAGCCCAATTCCATAACACTTCATCAGCATAGGCATAGTTAATCACAAGAATAGTTTCACTGACTGCAGTGACATCACTTGTGTTTGGATTTCAGATTGAGCTTTTGGGTTTAGCTCCCTCAGGCAGAATCTTTGCTCAACATTTGGTTCGAACACTCAAAACATGGAGGTAGGAAAGAAGTTATTTTCCTTTCTCATGCTGGAGTCAATTAAATACAGTCACTGTGGTCTCAGCACCTCTCTTGGCACTGGGAACACTGCAGGAGGTCTAAGCTGTGCATCCTGCCTCCCCTTCCTGCCAACTGCCACTCTGGTGGCATTTGATGAACCCCAGGGGTTGGACCACATGGTAAAAAGAGATTGTACAGTTTCCTCATCCTGCAGCAAAATTACCATGTAGCTGAAGACTGTCATGTTACCCTCAAAAGGATGTTAGCTACAAAAGGTGAGGAACACACTCTATTATTGCTCTTAGTTGTATTGTTAACTCGCACAGAATAAATTTATCTTCTTAATGCTGAGTTCTCAATTCTATTCCCTCTTTTATATAAAAGTAATTGCTTCATCTCTGCTATGAAGGACAGTGTTCTGTTGCTTGTGTTTATCTGGGGCTGCTGCTGCCAAATTACGTGCAGTATGCAATGTTCATATGATCAGCAGTGACTGGAATAACCCAAGACTGGCCAGGAATAAAAGGCCTCAAAGAGCATCTCAGGAATAGCCTGGCTCAGATATGGGAAAGGCCATGTCCTAACGTTGCTTTGTGTCCCACGTCTGGGAGCTGACGACTACAGCAAATGAGCCACAGCAAACTCAGAATGACAGGACAGCAGAGGACAGAGCAGGGGCCTTTTCACCCTATCTGCTTATCCTGCAAGGGTTTGATATGGTCCTTTTAAAATATTTAAGAAGGCTTTGTAGAAAGCGATCTAAAAAGGGCGAAGAAATAAAATTGGATTTTGTACATTAGTTAAAAACAGGGTCCTGCAATAGGAAAAGAAGAGAAATTTAAAGAGGGCAGCAATATGCAATACAGGGAGAGACGTGAGAATGTGAATATGCTGTGACCCATGTCAGCAGGATGCCAATCCTATCCAAACTGCTGCCATACCATGGTGACACCTGTGGCACTTACTATGAATAAAGCTATGGGCTGAATCAGGATATCTTCAGTGGAAACATAGCTAATAATTATCTATCCCTTTTTCACAGATAAAACCAGGTATCAAAACAAACAATGTTTTGGATGAGAATTCTCTATGTTCTTGCTTGTCACACTTACTTCTGCAATCCTCTTGTGCTATGTGATTGTCAATTTTAATATCATCCACAGCAATTCCTCCAGTTCCTTTTCCAATTTCTCCCTCAATAACCACCTGGAAAAACAAGATAGTGTTCACATTGTTTTCATGTTAGCACACAACTGCAGCAGTCAGGATTTCTTAATTAGTTGGCAACACACATCTTCACTTGCCATGACGTCACACTTGTGCTTCAAATGTGGCCTGGAAATCTGCATTGCCTGCCTTTATGAACTTATGCAGGCAAATGGAAATTACGTACTGTTGTGACTTTATGAAAGACTTTTACATCAGCAAAACTGTGGCAAAGAGGCAGTTTTGTGACTGAGGATAAATGATTTATAAAGTATTTATTTGGCCTCTGATAAGAAAGTGCTTGTATCACAGTAATCTGAGATAACATGAAATATTTCACTATTATTAGTCACAGCAAGTCTACCTCATCTGTGGGTGTAATATTGTCTACATAAATCCTTCAGTGACACCTTTTACTGCAGCGTATAAAACACAACCAGCAAGGTGCTGCTGGCCTTGGCCGTGGTAGCTCAGTGAGGAACAGCCAGGCTCACCTGGTAGTGTTTCACAGACTTGTGAAGAAGAACACGTCCTTCCTTCCAGTAGTTTGCCTGGTGCCCGCTCAGGGTCCACAGCACCTGGTCGTACTCATCTGGTTTTTGGTAGCGCAGTTTGATCTTCAGGGTGCCGACGTGTGCGCCGGACATGTGGTACCAGAACGTCATGCAGTGGGCAGAGCTCTGAGAGTAGATCACGGGGCTCAGCAGCCGGGCCACTTTGCCTTTCTGGGCTTCATCAGCTTGTGAGTAAAGGAAATTGCCATCTCCTACTGTGACAGAAGGACTGTGTTAGGAATAGCCACCAGCTTTAATTTTCTTTGTTAACATGAGCGTTCCTGACCACTGTGGCAATGTATCTGTACAACTTAGGCCATTCTGTGTACCAGCCAAACTGTTTCTAGATAACAGGCCACCTGCAGTCTTGTTTTCAGGGTTCTCAGGAATTCATCAAGGTTACTGAGACAACAACAGGACAGAATAGAACAGAGAGCCTGGGAACTTGCTTACAAAGAGTGCAAAACCTAGATAGAAGACACAGGATGTGATGATGGACACTTGACTAATTAGGTGTCTAAAGGATGTGTGCCTGCCTCGTGGACAAGTGGCTTAGCCAATTGAGAGACACCTGTACGTGTGGGCAGTAGTGCTAGAAACTATAACTGGGGTTCAATGTAAACAATAAATTGCTTCCTGTTGAAAATCATATTGGTTCTATTATTCTGTTGCCCATTTCCCTGCCGCAAACCACCCCCTGATCTTTTGCTTTCTTTCCATGCTGACGGGTCAAGCATCACAAATAAGAGAGTCAGAAGGCATTGGTTTGGGAGCTCTAGGAGAGCTGATATGCTTTAAGAAAAGGGCCATAAAGCTGATCAGAGGGCTGGAGCACCTCTCCTGTGAAGACAGGCTGAGAGTTGGGGTTATTCAGCCTGGAGAAGAGAAGGCTCTGGGGAGACCTTATTGCAGCCTTTCAGCCACTAAGGGGGACTTCTAACAAAGATGAGGACAAACTTTTTTAATAGGGCCCATAGTGACAGCCTAAAGGGTAATTGTTTTAAATTAAAAGAGAGTAGATTCAGACTAGATATAAGGAAGAAATTTGGTGTATGGTGAATCATTGGCACAGGTTGTCCAGAGAGAAAGTAGACACCTCATCTCATTCAAGGTCAGGTTTGAAGATATCCCTGGTCACTGCAGGAAGTAGACTTTTAAAAGTCCTGTCCAGCCCAAGCAATTCTCTTATTCTACATTTTCTTCTGGCCATCTCCTCTGCTGTTCACTGGGATGTTTTGTGCCAAGAGTGAGCCCTAACAATGTTTTCACCACGTGAAACACACAAGGCATTTGCTTTTGCTAAGGGAAGGAGGCACAAGCATGTTTGGTGAGACAGCGTTATGTCAGTGTGCACCTCCTGAAAACAGCCAGCCCTGGTTCAGCAGGCTAAAGAGAAATCTCTGGGGCCTACTCTATGTTAATTGTGCAAAGAGCTATTAAAAAAAAAAAAATCTCTGTTTGAAGTAATCTGTGCTCAAGGGGCAAGATTAGAATGGGAAGAATGCTGAAGGGTGAAATGGCTTTGAACAGCCATGATGAGAGATCAGGAACTGAGATTTAAAGAATGTTCCCAAACAGAGGCTGAGCATTGTCACAGATGGTGTCAGAGTTATGCCCTTGCTTTTCGTAACAATATATTAGGCTCTATATATTTGTGAGCCCCTTCCTGAAAGAGTAAAATTACAGCTGGTACTTTCCCAAGGGCATAATGGATTTATACACATTGAAATCTGAACACCTAATACTCTTAGACACTTACTTTCTTAATCATGCTAAGAGAGAAGCATGTGGGAGTGTGATTAGTTTGCTAACAGAAAACTGCTAAGTAAGATACTGACTATAGAGAAGTGCTTCTGAATTACATCAGCCACACATCCATTCCAGCTAGCTTTTGAACAGTGTCTTTGTTCAAAGAGAGGCCTGGTGGGAAAAACATGAAGTTCATCCTGGTTTGTGTGAGAATAGATTGCATGCGCAATCATCCTATTGAGAGTAGAAAGGATAGAAGTAATAATAAGAAATATTATTTTTCAAGTATTGCTGTAATAAGTAACACATCACTGTTTATACCAACACTTAAAAAGTAAAAAGAGGCAAAAGAAGATGTTTTGGAAGAGTGGTGTTTTATCAGCATTGGTCTTTGCCTATACATAACATCCTTGATTTTCATGTGAAATAGTGTACAATTGAGACTTGCTGGATTGCAATGGGATAGTCCTCCACCAATGAAGACAGGAAGATGAGCATTGCTAATCTGGTAAGCATAAGAGGGACAGAGTAGTGAGATGGGAACCAGGAATGATGAGGAATGGGTCAAACCCAGTGGCTGGACCTAATAAGTAAGAAACAAATGTTTTTCTTATAACATGAGACAAGGATGTTTTCTTTTGTTTGGATCCTTCTGGGAGCAGTAGAGGAATCCTGCCCAATATGCATGTTGAAGAATTTTATAGGAGAAGATGATGCTAAATTAAAAAAAAAATATAAAATTTAGGCTTTTTTTTTCTGTCTTAAGGAGTGCTTATGTCTATACATTCTTTCCAACTTTGCTTCTGTGCAGAGCAGCACAACATGTGCACATCTCATCAAAGAATGGTAACAGAGAAATCCAGAGGGAGGAAAAAAGGAAAATAATTACAGCATTAGGATGGCTGTCTGAGTTAGAAGCCCTAACACTGGCCAGATTTCATCACAAGATATATAATTTGATGTGACATCCAGTGTATCCTGACGTCTTCAAGCAATTGCTGTTGAAGATTACTTCTGTGTATTTTCTCAGCTTTACACGTGTCTGAGAGAAAGAGGTGCCTGGGAGCTGCTCACTGTGGTTCTCCCAGTTCATAGGGTGGCCTTGTTGTGCAGCTGAGGGTTTGTTTGGGACATCAGTGCCATTCAGTCTGCTCATGGTCTGCGTTCACACCACCCCGCTCACTCCGTGCCTGCTGGCAGGCGAATCGTGAGCCTGGCAGGTGGAGATGCTCTTAGAGTTCAAGGAAAATTTTGGAAAATATTGCAAGTGCAGTAGAAGAAAAAGGCACTGCCTGTAAGATTTACTAAAGCTACAGCTCATGGAACAAATAAGTTTTCTGTACTAGCAGGGCCCAGTGGAAACAACAAAATCTCATTTGAAGAATATAATTTCTTCATCTCCTGATTGAAGACAAGTTCTCTTTCTATAATCCTTGATGGGAAAGTGCAGATAGCTCTCATTTTCAGAATATTACTGCAGTGCCAGGTCAGGAACTCTGTCTTCATTGTCTTAATTAGAGCTTTACTTATGCATGCCTTTTAGATTTTGTCAGTCTCTGGCTAACATAGCTTTTAACCTCCTTTCAATGTCAGATCCTACTGAGCCATTTCACTTTACTCTACATCAATTTTTCCACCATTACAGCCTTCACTTCAGCTAACTGCATTTAGTTAATTTGATGCCATTTATTTGTACAATGCCATTTACAGTCAAAGTATTACAAGTTTTTTTTCCCCTGAAACTACTGTACTTGTCTTAAGATTCAATTGAAAGTGTCTCAGAATTTAAAAAGTCCAATTTTGTCTAATTTCCTTGTCATTCTCATTAAGCAAAGGGTAGCAGAAGTGGGAAGGGGGATTCATCTCAACCCATTTGATTAATCTGCACGTATGCAAGCAAGAACACTAAAGTGAGAGGCTGTGCAGGTCACACAGTGCCCTCCCTTCTCCACTAGCCTGCAGCAAATTTATTGCCTAATTATGCTGAGCTATGAGTTAGTTACAACAAAACAAACCAATCAATTCTCCAGGGTGATATTTCTTGAAAAACTCTTTGTGAGCAGAGGATGGCTATGATCTCCAACTCCTGCTGGAAAGGAGACGGGCATGATAACACACCCATCTGGGAAGTTTCACTTATATACAATACTTTTCTGTGGTGGGTAGTCCCTGTAACTACAAACAGGAATAATGTGAGGTCATTAACTGACTGACTGTATCGGTTGGTGATATTTGCAAAATATTTGGTCATTCAGATATTTTTCTACCCCAGGTGATGATTACCCAAAGGCAAGTCAGGGGAAGGGAATATCTTCAGTTCTTGACAATAAACAATCTTTATTCCCCAATAGAAAGGACAATTACAGTCAGTTGTGATGACCTATAATGGATTAGGTTACTAGAGAACCATCTTTGTGACTTTATGTATTTTATGTATAATTCACCCTCAGTGATTTTGGAAGACCCTGGTATTAAACAGAACAATCTCATCCCGTGTAAAACAGCTACATCATGAACTCATGATTACCTGTGTGGTCTTGAATCGGCCCGGTTTTGCTGGTCAGGATTGCCCACCTTAAATCCACCTGGCTGTCATGCTCCCAGTCACACAAAGTCTTTTGGGATCCCCAGCCAAAGGCACAGTTGTACAGCGGCTGCTCTGCAAGGGAAGATGGAAAAGGGGGGATGAAATGTGATTATTAATTGCATAATTCAGATTTTGTACTTCTAAACAAATGCATACATTTGACCATTAACAATACCATTCCTTCCTGAAACTCTGAGAAGCCATAGCAAGAACAGCCCTCCTGGGAAACAGATTAAAAAAAAATCACTATTTTTTGTAAAAGATGCGGTTGCTTCCTGTCTCTTTATGACCCATATTATGGGATTTTTTTTCCCTGTGGTTAGATTAATTGTTCTGATTTGCCCACATTATCTGATAACCACATTGCAGCATATAAGACTCATAAAGAAAGCTCTGCCTTACTTATCAGATGTATTTTCTGGTTGTCAATATCTCTTTGCACCGTAATGGTGCCACAATTTGCAACTCACAACGAGATTTGGACAAAAATAAGAACAACCAGAAACATTAATGGAACGTCCTCGGCAGGAAAGGATTTCTGGTGAAGTCTACACTTCTTGGCTTCAATAAGGAACTTTTTTCAGCATCTTCCAGACAGTTAAGTAGGCCCACAAGATGGCAGCATTGAAATGGACAAATTGAGAGTGAAAAGGGACAAATGTGGCTGATTGCCAAATGAACTCAAAATACGCTTCAAAACAAGCTCTGCATAAAATAAGGGAAGTCTGGTATTATGGTCAGGATGAGATCATATCTTGTTTTCAGCTTCTTTTCAATTCTGCCCAAAGGTTTAATACATAGTAGCTTATTTTCTTCAATAGAACTTGGATTTTGAATGGAAAGATTATAGAAAGATAGCATATAAATCCTTTGCATTTCTTATTTTCAGAAGCAGTTTGAAATCTTTTGAGCATTTGGTTCTACCCCATTGGCATGAACTTTTATCTCACCTTGGGCAGTGACAACTCCCAAGTAGAACAACACCCTTCCAACAGCAATGTGACCAAATCTTGGAGTATTTTCTCAGGCATGACTCACGCCTTATTAAAGGAATAACTTAGGTTTACTTTAATGAGATGCTTTGTGCAAGTATGAACTAAGAACAAAGGACTATGCTTCCATCAATATTGGATCTGGGGGAAGAATTGTGTTTCTTGCCCATTATTAATTTAAAAAAGCCAGGAAAGATAATGCAACTCTTTAGAATGTGCTTGTTTATTGTGGGAAAATAACGAGAAATATGGGAAGTGTGTTGAGACCTGCAGCTGGCCAGACCTTTGAGGTGGAGCTCTTCCAGTCTGAAGAGGCAAAGACCTTCTCCACCTATTGAGCTGCCAGGGAAGACTGGTAAGGCTTTTGAACTCACAACCCAGATTTTAATGGCAGGTAAACTAGAATAATAATTTTAACAACACAAAACCTCAGGTGAGTACGTTGAGACAGAATGGATATATAAAGGGTTCATCTATCATTCTCTCCTTGCCTGCTGTGTCCTTGTTCAGCAGGCCCTTGCTCCCAGACACAGTTTTTTCTCAACTCACTGGATTCCTGCATTGTGGCCACCGTGCCCTCTCCCCTCTGGCCCCTAGAAAATTTCATTCTGTCAGCAGAGACATCTGAGCCTATGGCAGCTCCTGCCCCTCTGCCCGGCCTGTCAGTGCCTCGGCTGTGCTGTGCTGTCTCTCTGCACTGAGCCCTCATTCTTCACTCCTTTCTTTCATCCTCCCCATCCCATCTGCCTCCCCCTCTCTCCTGCTGGCCTCCAGAGGGGTCTACTCCACATTGTCACGAATGCAGCATCCTAGTTGGGAACAAATGAATTCAACAGATAATGTTTGGCACAGGAAATCAATGTGGAGGAAAGATGTCTCCTGGAGCACCCTAGCCCTTTCTAGGAAAAAAGCAGATTGTGGTGAATAATCTCTCTTTGGGCTCAAAATGTTGAAGAAGCAGAACTCAGTCTATGCACACGAGTGCAGAAAGGCAATCCATTATGTGTCTTTCTTCAGTATATGAGGTATTTTTTTCTAGACAATAGGGCCATGATCAAAGACATCTTTCCCAAAAGGGGACATCTGAAAATCAAGGGGGTTTTTAAAAGAAACAGAGTGACATTGCAATGAATTAAGGAGTTTTAAGATTGTGAAAAATAGCCTTTCATTGTCAAGGAGGCCCAGGGAGAGCTACATTGCATGGCTTTGACATCAGAGCCATGAGGCAGAACTTTAGAAAAGGTTTTAGAAAACGTAGAACAAAATTAATCTTATTAATCCCAAAGGATTATATCATGCAAAGTAGTGATAGCCTGTGTGGTATTCAAACCACAAGAAAGGAGAACAGTGGTAGATAGATCACATCCATCTGAAGATACCACACAGCAAAAATGAGCACGTAGCACAAAGACATTGGCAGGACTGGTATTGTTCAACTCTGAATAAAAGTAAATAGCTGAATACATAGGAGAAGTATGTACATGGGTGATGAATCCAGAGACTCAGAACAGAACAATATTCTGGTTTCTCCATTTCACAGTCTAAGTAATATGAGTTTGGTACTGAAGCTCAATGTACTCAATGTAGATCAAAGGAAAAAAACCTCATATGATGTGAGTGGTACTTTGAATACTGCAAAGACTGAACACAAGTCAAAGAGAACTGGACACTGACATGGATGAGGAAAACATCCAGAATTTAATTGTTAATTCTAAAGTGCAGGAAGTGACAAAAGCATTTTACTTCATGCTCTGATGACAGTTCTGAACACTGGGATCAGAAGGAGAGTTTCAAAGCAGAGCTAAATTTCACAGCTCTATCTAATAAATACTTTCTTACACTTTCATATGAAATATATAGTCCAGGAAATTGGCAAAGAGCCTAAGTCTGATATGCTTTGGCCATGCCTGTGTTCTTTGGCTTCAGACTCAGAGAGAGCATGGTATAGCATAAAAATGAACTTGTTTTCCACACAGAAGTAGAATCCACTGAAATTGAGGAGAATTTGACCAGTAACCTGCATGCAGTTTGCTGTTTCTTGCTAGGTTCCTATTGTTTTCTCAAAAGTTATTGTGTTACTATGTTCCTTAGACAATCACAGCTATGGGATTGAAGGTCAAAGGCAAGGCATTTCAGAGTGCTCTTATTATATGAGCTTCTTAAACATGCCATTTCTTATTGCCTATGCTTATGTCTCTTCCAGTGCTTCTCCCAGGGACCCATAAAAAAGGAAAAATAGGTCTGCTAGCCAATTAATAATGGACACTTGTAGCATCAGGATAGGTTCATTATGGTTCAGTATGGACAATGGATCTGCCCCAGAAAAGACAGACTAGTTCAGCCCTTCTATTAAAGGTCCCAGGGGGCTGTTACAGTAGTTCACACCAAGCTACAGGCAATGTGTCCTCCTCTTTGTCCTTGAACTACAGCTTGGCAGCTCCGGTGGAAGGAAGGAAACAAGGGATGAGTAGCAATTGTTGGGCTCCTTCTGCAGTGCTGGCCCATTCCCATGCAAGGATAATTCTCCTGCCAATAGGTGATTGATCTTTGGGTTTGTGTGTATTGAGAGGACAAAGAGAACCAGCCATTATGTAATCAAATAGCAGCAGCTCAGATGAGAATCTGAGAGGGAGGTGTGACAAAATCCCGTATGCCTTTTCCAAAATGTAGGGTACGTGATACTGAATTAAAACAGATTTATCCCCTCAAAGAATAACCAACAGCTGTACTTTTTGACCACATCTTGCTCACAGCTGGGACCATTACTGCACATGAACAAGAAAGTAATTTGAAAATCTAGTTGAGTGAGTTTCTTGCGACTCCATTAATCTTTTGTGGCCCACAGATTTTGACATATTTTTATAACTCCTCCAACAAGAGGCAAGAAGAAGCATGATGGTATTAAAGATGATATGAAAGTGTTCTCTAAGATGCACTTGCCAAAGGGTAAATCAACATTAAAATAGGAAATTACAGACAGAATTTGGACCACTTCAAAGTAGTATATTTGGTATGATTTGTGTTTGCATTTCACCTTTTTATACCCTTTATGCTGGCAGCACAGAATTACCTTAAATGATAGTAAATGATAATTTAACAGCCTTAATATTATCCCTATACTGATACAAAGTTACTCCAGCATAAATGAGAATCAGACCTATTCTACCTTTAAATTATTTCTTAGCAGAGATTTTAACTTCAGGATTTTTTAGTTATATTTTTCTGAAATAGCTATTACATGTGTGAAAAACAAGACACTTCTCAGAACAGTCTGCTTTACAAAGGACTCAGATTACACACTGAGAGCACGTAATGTAAATGAACAGCTTGCTCTGTATGTAAATATCTAAGAGACAAGCATTTCAAATAGTCCTTTAGAATTGAAAAAGATGTGTTCAAAAAGACTAGATGTTAGAAAGTCTTAGGGCTGAGGACTGAGGTATTTACCTTGACAGACAGATTTGTAAAAGGTATCTTTTTAAGTTTGAGGAGGAAAGCTGATCCTCTCTCTCAAAAAAAAAACAAACCAAAAAACCAAACAAACCAAAAAAAAACCCCAACAAAAAAACCCCCAAATCTTTAAACATTTTTAGCAGTTTGAAATCATAATCCTTTTTTATTTTCTTTCAATTCAGTCCCCTTCAAATGAACTGTAAAAGACTCCTTGATGGAACAGCTTGTTTATACACAGAGGCTTTCCAGCTATTTGCTCTTAACTTTTTCCATAGTGTATGAAAGCTGGTTGGAATAGGATAATCTCAGGCTTTGACACACACAAGCATGTTAGTCTGGGATAACAAGATTAGGGATATTAGCAGGCTGGAATGCAGGCAGTAGGACAGCAGTACACGGTGCTGGCACCCTATTGCCGAGCACTGAGGGCTGGTCAGCCTCTGTCCCTGTCACTGTGGCACAAGCTGCTGTGGCCACCCCTGGCACCATGTAGCTCATGCAGGATCACTCGCTGGATCCTGAAAACTGCAACTGATCTGGAATAACTCCTTGGCTTGGAGCTCATCATTTATCTCATGGTGCATTAACATCTTAAGGTAAACCAGGCCTTAAAGGGAATCAAGGCCAAAGCGGAAGGCTCAGTCCTTGATGTGTTAAATTCCTACCTTGTTCAGCTTGGGAAGAGCTGAAAGAGTGCACTTATCCTCAGGCAGCAGAGGGACAGGGGCCCCCAAGCAGCCCTGGAACTTCAAGGGCAGTTTAAACTGTGTTATTTGTGGCTGATGGAGCAGACTCTTTCCCGGCTGCACGGCCCCTGCTCCGTTTGCTTCACTGTGGCACTCGGGTCCAACCATGTCCCTTCAGCAGAAGGAAATGTTTATACCACCTCCATGCCAAGAGGGGTGTCCCCATGCTGAGGGAAATTTCTGTCTGCCCCTTTTTGGGAGTTTTTGGCTGGTTTTCAGTGAGGGATTATGAGGCAGCTGGAAACCTTTACGTCTTAAACTGGAAATTCTGGAAACCTTATTCTTATTTATTAGCGTCTGGCTGATCTCTATCTATGATCTTTGTAATGTGCTGCCATGTGGGAGCCTGGAGTTTGGGATGTGAACTTGTCCCTTATTCCCCGGAAGGAAACGGTTCCTACCAGCACAATGCAGGGAAGTAACACTGGCATGCTCTGAACAGAGCCTCAGAAACTCTTTTAATAGAGAAAAAACTTGGCACATCACGGAGTAAGCAAAGGTGGTGCAGGAGGAAAGTCAGGAGAGAAAATGAGGATATCTTAATCTCTGGTAGTAACAGTCAGTCTGTTACTGGAGAGTCCCGCCCAAGCCAAGGGGATTTAAACACAACCTGCAAAGCAGCTGGCACTGCTCAGGAGGGAGTGAAACTGTACTGCACAGAGGCACTTTCTAAATCTGCAATTTGTTTAAATGCAAGAAGATAGTTTAAAAAACTGTAACAAATCCTTAATCTCATCAAAATGGAAACCTATTATCTGAATATTGTCTATTACCTATTATCAATCTGAATAGATAATTTCAGACATACAGATTAAAATGCTTTGCTCTAAATCCACTGCACAGAATCTTTTCTTCCTCTGCATCCCCAGCCCCTTTGCAGAACTGTGAGATCAGCAGCAGCCTTGCAGCCCTTCAGCAGCACTGACTGTGAAGAGGAGGGTGGGGAGGTGTCCCAAGAGGGGGGACTGGCTCGCTGCTGTGTTTCTCATTGCACTGGTGCTCCATGATCCGCCTCTGCTCATAAAGCAGGGCAGAGGTAAAAATAGTGTATGCTGACTTAGCCAGTTGGGTGACCCTGGAGACAAATTTGAGGAGAGTAAAAGCATTGGCCTCTTCAATATCTGAATGCAGAGGCCGAGAGTGGGAACAACGTCTGAGCTAAGTCAGCTCTATCTCTTAATCAGATCAACACCATCAGCGTCCTTTAGGAAATTTTTTGCATTATTAGTCCCTTTCTTTCACTTGAAGGAAGAGTGGATTGTGTCACGTGTTTGAGGAAACAATGATAAACACTTACCCACCCTGTTAATAAATCACTTGCAAGACTGCCTGACTGTGCTTTAATGGAGGAAAAGGGAGTAACTGAAAACTGACCTCTTTACTGCTCCACAATTATTGATGCAAAGTTTTAACCAGTGCTTATAGTTTTTGGAGTTTGGGATTTCTGCCCAAATCCATCCTCTCCCCCATTCCCAGTAAATTGTACAGGATATTAAAAAATGGTATGAAAGCTGAGGAAGCAGCAAACTAAGGAATTTAAAAGCTGCTAGCTATTGTATTAGGTAACAAGGACCTGCTGCCAGTGACAACTTGGGTTTCCCTTTTCAAGTTCATGGTAGCAGTTTATGTAACCCCATTTCAAGAAAACTTGCTAGAAAACAATATTGTAAAATTGCCAGCTCCCTGGTGGAAAAAACTGGCAAACTTTACTTGTCTTAGTTTTGTAAAACCATGGATATAAATAGTGAGTGGGCCTGTGTGGCTGTTTTTGTTTTCCCAGAGTTTGCAAACACACTTTGTGTCACTGACATGCCACATTTAAACAGTGCACTGTGTGATTAAGTTAGTTTAATTTTGTCAGCACTTGGCATTTGCTGATGCAGAAGGAAATCTTGTTCTCTGCTGTATCTACATGTGGATGAAAGGAATAAAATATTTACTGTACAGAGCTAAGAGACCAGATGCTTCTTTACTTCAGAGACTTTAAGGAATGGTAAGTCAGGAAGTGCTGCAATTCATTATTTTGTCTCTGGCATGAAATTTGGGTATGGAATTTATTGTGGTTTTAATAAGAATTTTTTTTTACCTGGTTGTAATGTATTGTCAATTACTGTCGGCTTTTCTGTGTTCAGCACTGTAGTCCCACCTGGAAAAGAAATTATGCGTATCATGATACATGTGACACAACAAAGGACACAGCAGTCATGAGGAATAACCTATATATAAACCTGAAATATTACTGTCATTATTAGACATGTAGGTAACTGAGTATGTGATCTTAAGCATGAAAATATGACATTAAAAGTCTGGTTTCCTTTATCAAAAAAGAACACAAGGACTCTTCATTAAATAAAGCTGTTTATCTTTAGAATCCTTGCAAACACCAGCTAAATCATCCTCAACATGTCCCTGTGACTGTCCTTGGTTTACAGACAATGATTTGCTCCAAATCACATGGGAGGTGACAAAAAAACGTTTATGGCACCTCCTAAGAGTCACTCTTTTGTTCATTTACCCATGACCAGTTGTTTCTCACATCAGGGATGTGAGTAAAACTGGGGCTTCCCTGTATGTTGTTTCATAGCTGTGTTGTGAGATCAGCTCACAGGAGACGTGCATGGGAATTGCCAGACTTTAGGATCTAGTCTAAGGTAGGTTTCATTTATGTCTCAAAGTGAAGGAAGAATTAAGGACTTCCCCTTTGTCCTTTTTTTCATGCAGATAAACAAGAGGTGAGTGGGGTCATGGCACTCTCCTAGGGTTACTAATTAATATTTTTAAAATACTTGACTTTTTAAAGCAAGCCTAATATTCATAAGGAAACAAAAAGGAAATTAGTACAATTATAAATGCACGGTGGGGTGCTGATTACCAGTCAATGGCTCCTCTTTTCTTTTCTCCAGCAAGCAAGTGCTTAAAGCATTATAGAAAGGATGACCATGATGACTTCCAATGAGAATGAATGCCCAAGCTGTACCAGCTTTATGTTTGTGAGAATGATCTGATGGGAAATGCTATAAGCCACGCAAATAGAGTAGCTCTGTATGGGGTCCAAATAGAGCAGGAAGGAATTTGGCCTACAGCACAATTACAGTTAATTGCAAGGGAGGCTTCATTGTGGCACTCACATATGTGCAAGTGCTGTCAGGGAAGCGACTTGAGTCGCGCCCACGAGAGCCTGCACGCCGTGCTTGCACTGGGAACGGGTAAGAGAGGGTGAGGCACTCATGAAATCCCCTCTGCAGTGCCCTCCTATCCTTAATGGGCCACAAGACTTGCACATTTGCCTTCCATGCATTTTGGAGGAAGAAAAGAATGTTTACAATTAA
This sequence comes from Hylia prasina, assembly GCA_013397195.1. Classification (NCBI taxonomy): domain Eukaryota; kingdom Metazoa; phylum Chordata; class Aves; order Passeriformes; family Sylviidae; genus Hylia; species Hylia prasina. The sequence goes on along the minus strand of VYXD01005580.1, from coordinate 2,271,368 downwards.
TTTATTGGCAAAATCAGTGCTGTGCATTTTAATGTTGTGAGTAACACCATCTGTACAACGCAGCATTTCTCCAATGTACAGAACAACTGGGCACGCACTGCCTAGGGTTTCTAGGTGTTCTAACAATAATTTATAGTTAAGTGTCTGCACTTTTGTAGGAGGGCAATGCAGTAATTTTCAATATTAATACTGGAAAACATTCCGTTCCCTAGAAGAGATGGTGCTCAGGAAGACTGGTGGCTGTTCCCTTGTCTTAGAGATTATAAATTGCCCCCTAAGCACAACCTGCAGAAACTGCCAGAAGTCTTTTCTTCTGCTTAATAAATGTTCCCTAAGGGACATGTGGGATGAAGTCCTGAGCTCCTTGAAGTGTGGAGACTATGAACATGGAAGGTACTTGCATAGATCTGTCTGCTTTCCCTGACAGAGCCTCCTCTATGTGCAATATGTCTCTACCTATTGGGCTTTGCAAGACAATGTACGGCTCTGCAGGAAGCTGTACTGTTTCCTGACCTGCCTCTTTCTTTTCTGAATAATAAATAAATAAATTACATTGCTTAGTAACATTGAAAGCTTTCTGAGCTACCTTAACACAATACAGACTATTTTATCAGACTCCCTTCACGGCAGTTTTCAAAAAGAATAAGGTTCATCTGGGACACTGATTTGAAAAGCAGTGACAGTGACCGTGCACTGTCTTTTCCACTCAAGAACTGTTTTTTCAATTTATGATTTGCAACATGCAATTACAGGAGACACTGGCAAAGCTCAGAAAGGGTTTGATATTGAAATTTCACTTTCATTTGTATCTGCTGCCTGATGCTCTACTTGGCTCATTCCAAAAAGCCAATCTCTTACCTAAGCTTACGCAATGTCCTCTTCACAGCTATTGCCAGATTTTAATGCTATTTTATGTCACGGATATAAGAAGCAATAAACATTTATTAGACAAGCACATCAGGGAGCAGTGATGAAATAACTTGTGTCGCTGCATCTGAAAACAAGCTCAGTTACTGCAGATGTATAGATCTAATGAAACAGACACGGAGATTTGTGGAACAAGTGACCTCCAAGAAGAGATCAAAAGCATAGAGGTGCAGTGTCAGCTGTCTTAGCAGGACTAATGATTCTGTGCAGTGTGAGGATATGAAACCTAGCAAGCTTCCTCTGCTCCAGATGCAGTCTATGTTACAGTCTATCATCTCCCCCTCCTATTTTTCTGCTGGTGATGGCAGCTTGGAGAACATCAGCCCCTCTGTGGCTGTAATGCAGTGTAGCCAGTGAACCTCATGGAAATATTTCTGGCAATGTGAGTATGTGGCAGTACACTCAGATGAAACAAATCCATTTTGTTTCTGGCTGGGAGAGGTTTGGAGATGAGATTTGAGTCCTATACTAAGTTTTAGGGAGGAAGACTGTGTGTAAACCAAGCAATATTTCAAATTCTTCAATCTCAGACAATAAATCTCTAGAGTACTATCCAGCTTTTCTTCTTAGTAAGAGAAACTTTGATTAGAAGATTTGATTAGACACAATTTCTGCTCAAAAAATTGCCCTCTCTTCCATCTAGTCACTATTATTTTCTTCAAAAATTACATAGCTGAGAAAACAATCAAAAGTATTGTCATATGTAAAAGGCAGATGCCCATGTTTTGACAGCACTGACGATACAAGCTGCATACTAATGTCCATTAATATTGAGTGGCTAAATTAGTGCAAACATTAAGCTGGTGATGGATATGAGCTACAATGAAGCTGCAATGGAATGAGGATGGTTTCTGCACCTGTCAGTTGGTAGTCATCACCTGTGCCACTGTGACAGTTTGCCTGGTCGTCATCACACTCATCCACGGGCTTGCCTTCGGAAACGGTGGGGACAGCAGTCGGAGCTGAAACAAAATCCAGTTGTTCAGTTAAAACACGTGCTGGAGGACCAGCATGCAGCTGGAAGTAACATCCTGATGAGCACCATATGCTGTGTCTGAGGACTGAAGCAACTCTACTTTGTGGGTTGCTTAGTACTATGGAATGGGGAGTATCTGTCCTGCCTCCTGCACTGAGGCATATCTGAGCTCAAGGGTTGAGCAGAGCTCGGCAGCAAAGCCCTAGACTGTCTATGGACTGGCTGATGGGTGTTTGTTGTTCCTCTGAAGGAATAGTGAAAGCAAGGCAGAATGAGAGTCCTGGAGGGTTGTGTGTGGGGTAGAGACCCACACACACATTTTATTGTTCTCCAAAGTCCCAGTGCATGGGCCTGTGCAGAGGAGCAGGAGGGGAGCATGATCAAGGTGGTAATTCTCTAGCACACAATGCATTACTGAAGAAACCTCTCTGCAGAGCACATGTAACAGAGGAAATGTCTGAGCATGGCTCTGGTAACAGCAGCAGGAAGGCAGTGTGATGTGGAATCACTTTGTGCTCAATGAGGACACATGGAAGGTGTTTCTTTTGTTTTTTGTTGAAGTTATAAATAAGACATCAGTGATATCAGTCATCCCTCCCGGCCACCTGCCTGCCTCTCACTGGTGATGACTTTCCGGTAGCTGCTGCCTAACCAGTAAAAGTCTGAACTTTGTTATTACAGTTAAAAGTTTCAGATTTGTGTAAGATGCCAGAAAACACATAGCTCAGTATCTGCAAAGCACACCACATCTGGAAAAACTAGAACACAGAGACTTGGTGCTACTTTTAAGTTTATGTTTCATGCTGCACGTATAGTTAGTTCCCTGGCTTAAGATATGCACTCCTGGAATGTGATCCAGCCTTTTGTCTTTTCTCACTTACTGTTATTTTCATTAGCAATCTTTTTCACTCATTATAGGCTATGCAATAATGTATGTCTTTTGCAGATTCTTTTTTTCCTTTCTATGCTCTCAGCGTCCACTGGCCACATAAGATCACGTACCCTGACTTCTTGGCTTGAAAATGTCAGGACAGGTGGTAGTTTTTGAAGTAGCTATATTATGGGATAAAACACACCTCTTTAGGACCCCGACCTATGCTTTACAGCTTCAATCTATCCCTAGTTAAAGAAACAGTTCTGTACCTATTATGAATTATGCAGAACATTTGTTACCCACATTGCTATAAAAACCCCTCTGGGGGATCTCTCTAGCTTTCTACATCCAGTTAAGTTTCTTACCTTGATCTTTGTGTCCCTGTATAGCTTCAAGCTTGCCTACATCTCTGCCATCATTTCATATATGCCCCCCTGGGATACTTCAAGCACACAAAACTTGCCCTTGCTCATTACTGCTGGAGAGCTGATTCTACTCCTTTCTGTGCCAACCTCCATGCTTCTTTTCTCATCTCAGCTCTTTTCTTGCTCAGTAAATCTCATGTGACTTCATTCAATTCCCTCCTTAAGATGCAATTATATAGCATTAAGCATTATTGTGCTTCTCCCACAGGCAAATGGGAATTGACCTCACCTGTCCATGGGTGACCTACAGGTGAGTGTACATCAAAAGTATACCATAGGAAAAATAAAAATGCGAAAAGATGTGTCCCAGCGGGAAAAAAAATCGTACCTACTGTTTCAGTTTGCCTAAAATCAAAGGCTCCTCCATCTCACTGAGCAATATATTCTTGTAAGGTGGTCCACAGACTCACTCCTGGATGGCTGGGTGGCCACAGGAGTCCTGTGGCTGAAGGGCTTTGCCCACGGGTTGTGAGCTTACATAAGGCAGGTGCTGGGTTTTCTTTTTTTCTGAGAAAGTAGCACAATAGTCTGCAGGAACTAAGTATTCCCACAGGAAATGAGGACTTCCTGCAGGAACTAAGAAGTATTTCCAACCTCCCCACTTTCCGGGCCAAGTAAAATCATACTTATTCAATCACTAAACTAAAAAAAACCAACACAGAACTCATCAGTTCTCACAGCAAATGCCTCCCACACTTCCCTCTTGGGGGAGAAATGGTGAGAAAGAAATGGAGGTAGAGCAGTTGTTTCCATTCATCTTGGGAGCCTGTTCAGCTGCTTCTACAAGAGGTGTCATATGAAACCCCAAATAATATGGTTTGTTATTCTGTGTATTTTTAAGCTGTGTGGTTTATAAGCCTCACCACTGTACCATCATTCATCAGATAAAATTGTTAAATTCACATAGTGTTATCTGTAGTTATCTACGAAGTTAAATAATTATGTTTACGTAACAAAAATCAAAGCGGACTTCATGTCACAGTCCAAGGACAAATGTCTAAACTTTGCTTTTCCTGGTCTTTCATCTCCTACATACTCTTGCAGAATTAAAGCTTAGTAAAGAACAAAGAGGCCCCCTTTACCCCCCAAAAGTAACATGACAGACACTGTGCAGTGAAGTGATCTTTGCCCACCATAGTTTGTGGTGTGACTTTCAGGTCCTTTGAAGGATAGAGGGACACAATTACTATATTTAGTGCAAAGCTCCCTCTGCATTCTCGGAAAACATCTCCTCCAGCGTTGTATCATGGTAACATAAAATTTAAGTTCCTGTCTTTATTCTCTCTTAATAGCTCTATGATTCTCAAAAGTATAATCATAAGGCTGCTTAAGGGAATGGAAAACCATGTGGAGAATATCACTGTGATTCAACAAAGGAACGGGAAAAAGAATAATAATTCTGCCTTGGGCACATTCAAATGTTGCAGAGAGGAACTGAATAGGCCAAGAATCAGCACTAATGGCAGTCATGGAAGCGAGAGTCCGATGTGCTGCCTGTGCAGACACAGCGGTCTTCAGCAGCAGACCAAGTAGAGAATGTATTTATGAAAATAATAAAGTGCATTCATTTCTAGCAGAGCAATTACCTTCAAGTTCACAGCCCAGCAGCTCCATTCGCAGCCCCAGTCCCCCGTGTGTGGCTCTCTCAGGGTAGACACGTATGAATCGTGTCGATACAGGTTCAAAAGTCCGCAGTTCAGGCGTGTCATAGTTGGTGTTGCCTTCAAAAGTCTGCAAAGCATGACAAATGCTACTTGTTAAAAAAAAAAAGTCTATTTTCCACACTCATCTTTTTTCCTTCATTCCCCAGCCTTTGAATTAGGTGAGCAGTAGGCCATTTTCTAACGGCTTAATAAGTGTCAGGCATTTCTATCCCAAATGAGAATGGAAAATACATTGTTAAAGCTTCTCGGAAAAGTAATGCATTTCATTTTTCATAAACTCGGTAGCAACCAATCCATCAGGGTCATAACAAGAGCTGAGTGTTTAATGAGACATGTTTTTAAATGATGTTCTGATCTGAGGTTTAACTGGGTGACATTTCCAACACTTCTCAGGGAAAAAAATGGCTGAGGTGAAGATCCTGTCACCTTTTAAGTGGTTACAATAATAATCCAACTGTTCAAGAGAAAATTTCAATCTGATTTCCCCCAGTGACAGAGCTTCACAAGTTGTAGCTATTTCAAAAGGCATAAATTAAACTTCAGGAGCAGTAGCTGCAAGAGTTCTTCCACTGAGCCTGCTATTGAAGAAGAATTAGAAGAAAGAGAAGAAAGCTGCTTCCTGACAAAACTGCAATATAATCCAACAGGCAAGGCAGGTCAGCAAATGTACATTTCAGACAAAAAAAATCTCTTTGAATTGCACTTTGGGTTCTTCAGACGTAATACAACTCTCAGTGGCATTTGTTTGATACCTTCAGTTTCTCCTTTTCAATAATCTTTTGCATATAGAACACATTATAATTTGTACTTATAGCAACACCTCAGGTGCTTCCATGCAGATGATCAGTTCTTAGAAGGAATCAAGTGAACAAAGAAACAGTCCTTGGCATGAAAGCTTTATAGCCCAAGATAAGCAAAAGCAGTTAGTTTTACCCTATTTTATAGCAAAAAGTGTCTTCAGAATATCATGTATAGAAGTCTCTAAAGTACAAACTATGAAAATGTATATAACAATGAAGTAAAAGTATTTTCACGTTTTCCATGAATTAGTGAAATTGCAAGACTCTAAAATACCTCTTTGAACTGCACTTCAAATTTAAGATTACAAGTGTTATCATAAGATACTTCTAAGATGTAGCTCCGAAACCAGAAGCATTCTTCAGGAAGAAAGCACCAGATACCCTTCATTTTGGATAGAACAAAACCCAACCTGCAATGAACTCCTTCTATTCATCTGAGGCAGAGAAAACAGAGGCAATGGGAAAAGCTGGCTGAATTCCTAAGGCAGAAAACCAGCACAGGTAAACCCGATTGCTTCTTGTATTTACAGTGCAGTTCTAAAAGCCTTCCTTTTTTTTTACTGTACACCTCTGCATTATGATCACAATCCTTCTGGCCACTGGTTACAGAGTGCCAGCAGCAAAAGCCAATGGGGATGGGAGATTGTGAACAACTAAACTGAAAAAACAATCAACATCAATGCTGCTTCTCTTACTTCCTAGGGAAATTGCACCTCCAAGGTGGCTTCAAGGGGCACTGGTTGACCCTGTGTACTGCCAGTGCTTGGAAGACAGTTGTCACAAATTCATGTGTAGAGGGCCTGTCAGATCTAATTGACATGGAATTACATATTATTATATTTGAATAACAATATAGTGCAAATGATCAGAAAAGCTAGCTAGTATATGAAAAAGAATGAATGTCATTTTTGTGTAAAAACTAGACAGACACATGTATCTGAGGAATCCTCGCTCCCTTTTTTAATAGTAGTCTTAATAGCAACATATAATAATGAAAACTGATTTATAAAAGACTTCACTATGGAGTACTGACACATAGACATTAGGATTCAATAGGCATCTAGGATTACATTGAATCATTGTCCTTTGTAAAGCAGAGCTGCCTGTGATTCAATTTTGACTGCTCATTTAAAACACATACTGATACTCTTTGTGGGAGAGGAGAGAGGACTGTACAGCAAAACTTCACTTTGTGAGTGTCCTTTATACAAGCTATGTCACAAATTGCTTTACTTCACTACAAAGATAAGGTATAATAAATAATAGTTAAACGAAAGAGGAGCTAAGATGGTGAGCGGAAAAAAGCCTTCCTAACATATTTTAAAAAATAAACATTATCAAAATAAACATTGCTGAAAAATTTTAAAAGGATGTTCCAAATGGCAGGATGTCCTGAAGTTTCTTGTACCTGAAATGATGAGAGGAACTGCAAAAACAACAGCAAAAAACCTCCCCCAAAACAACTCATCCCACCCCCATAAAAAGTGGAAGGAAGAAAGAAGTATGAAAGAGAAAGATGACTTTATGGAGTAAGCTTGAGTACGCAAGCCCATGGACAAGAAATACAAATTAGATCTTGAAATGGAGTTCTGCATGGTTATTTGATGATTTGTGATTTTCACTCCTTTGAGTGCTTGAGCTAAATTACCGGGGAAAACATTTTGCACACTCAAAAATAGCTGGAATTGGGTCAGTCAAAGAGGAAGGAGTGATGGTAGTCCTTGTGAAAGCAGCTGCAGGCATGAATGACAAGATCATGTTAAGAAACAAGGTGATGTTTCACCCTTTGGACACATTCTCTTGTTATGTTTAGCCTGTCACTGCTCTTTCTTCTCTGAAATGCAGTTGTTTGTTTATTGAAAGTCCCAACTTTAACCAAGTGAAACGATGTGTTTCATTTCATATAGCAGGGCTGTTTCTAATCCATGTTCCTGCTGTGACTCATTATAGCATCCTGTCCCATCCATCTCTACTTACAGTTAAAAACACTACATTCCAGTATTAACATTTTAAATTCCTCAGGCTCCAAAATCATGGGATTTATCCTATTCTCTTTAAAGCAGACTTGTGCTTTGGAATAAAGTTTATTAAATATATTGAATTTTTAGGAAGGACTATAATTATGCCACAAGAGATTTGAATTCCAGCCCTCTCCGTTCCATTAATCTTGAAAGTTAATTTCTGGTGGTGATGAAAGCTGAGGATGGGCTCAGTGCATTAGTTAGCACACTAGTTTTCTTGTCAAACTGCTAACTTCTGACAATGATGGCAAGTGCCTGTATTAGGAAACAGAAAGCCATGCAGCAGACGGCGCGCTGCTTCGAAAGCATATGGCATTATTTTTTTCCCTCGTTGAGCCACAGTGTAGAAGTACATGTCAAAACAACATCTATTTTAGAAAGAAAATGGTAAGATCCCATTGTTGATTTACACTCCCTTCACACTTTATGATGAAGTCAAAACTCATGGTAACAAGAGAAAGGAGATGACTGCAAAGGCTGAATCCGTTTAGTTTTAATCCCCCAAACAAATGATGAAAAGTGAGAAAATGCAGACATATTCAGTGAGATTAAAACAGGAGAGAATGAAGTCCAATATTTACCAAATGTGCCTGGAAAAGCTACTTCCATGGGCCCACTCAGCTTTTCCTTTAAGGAAACACAGGTTCCTCCAATGGATGAGTCTATACAGCAAAACAGCTTTTACATCTAATTTTCAAACTAACACAGATGAGATATGGAGCAACTCCCAGGATTCCCATCTGCCAAGCACCACAGTGATTTGCCTTTTGAGGGCACATTTTGGTATAGGATTCCCTGGTCATCTCAGTACTGTAGCACCAATTTGTGAGCAGGGCTGCACACCTACTCATTTCCTCAAGGAACTGGGTAGGAAGACTAAGAAAGAGTTGTCTCTTTCGAGGCAAAAATGAACTTTGTGAGGAGTGATAGCAAAATGGGATGGAAGACTTCAATGGGATTTGGTGTAAATAAGCTGAACTGCCAGTGCAATTTAGGTCCTGGAATGCATACAATCAAAGACAAATCAAAACAGATACATTCCCAGAAACTCTTTGGGGACACAACAGTTTTCTTTTCCTTGGAATCTAACCCAGCAATTAATTAGGCCCTCCTCTGGAAATATCTTCCCAAGTAACACCCAAGATACTTCCCCTGTGACAGTACAATAGTACTTCTCACTTGGGGTGGGATAACATGACAAAAACTTCATCACTTTCTTTTGGAGGGACTTGGATCAGATCATTACAGAGAGCCTGTGAAACTCTCAAAGCAATCTACAGGCAGCTGAAAAATACAACAGGTACCCCACTGAGCTGAGTAACACCATTCTCATTCCATAGCTCTGACAGAAAAGAAACAAAATAAAAGTAATTCAAATAAATTTGTCTCAAATTTGCTCACTGTTGGTTTTAGAGTCTGGCTTTTTAGAGTAGACTTTTAAATTCCACTGCATGGGATTTTACAGTAAATTTTGGGCCACAGAGGCACCAAGGCTGGCAGGAGTCAAGCCTGAACTGGCTGTTGAATAAGCAAAACTTGCTGCCAGAGAGGCAAAAGTCCTAAGGCCAGCTCATGCCCTAAGGCATGGGACAGCTCCCACAGCATTCCTTCAGGGCTGCTGCCCTTGGAGTTCTCCCACTTGGCTTCACCCAGCTGTGTGCCTTTTCTAAGGTCAGATAAAGGTGTGTAGAATTGCAATGCAAACTTTTTTTTTTTAACTCAACTTTTCTTTAGTGCAGAGTTTTCGCCCTTACCTTTATCTTTTTCTTGCTGGAATCCATGATCATTTTCCAATCTGATCCATTGTTGCTGTAGCCAATTTTGAATTTTTTCATGAACACTTTGTTTTCTCGGTGCTTGCCTCCTTGGACAATTATGCCCCTCACTATTTTTTCCTCACCAAGGTCAATTTGAAGCCATTCATTTGTGTATGGATGAGTAGTTGGTGGCAGTGCCCAGCCTGAACGGCTCGTTATGAGACGAGCATTTTCTGGGATCCAGTTTCGATCCACTTGAGTAGATGCAGTAATTTGAGAGTCAGGAATAAGGCCAGACACCATACCCAGCATCCCAGAACAAGGATAGTCTACAGAGAAAAAAAAAATCTGAATAAATTAAAGTTATTCTGAACAAGCACAAAAACAGAAACAGGACATGTCAGTCAATTCAACTATCAAAACTAGTTACTTATTTATTTCTTACATTCAAAATAATCTATTTGATTTGTATATAATTTTCATTTGTTCAAACTTGCACATCTTAGTTTTGGCAGGAAGTACCAAAATACCACAAGTATTTTTGGCTTGGTGGGAACCAAAAAGATCAGAAAATCCTATTCTATTCTTGTTTTCTATTCTTCTTGCTATGGCAGAGTGCAGAGCCATCTGAACTTGTGAGTATTTCCTCAGAGAAAACTCCCAAAACCAGCCAAAACCTGGTTGCAGATTAACTAATTTTGGTGGCATTGGAAATAGAAATCTTCATACATTAAAATATAATTTATTGTTGCATTTGAGATTTTCCTAATGCACTTCTTTCACCTGTCAGTCTTTTTGAGGTGACACAAAAGCTAAATAGTTGTTTCTTTTATGATCCTAAATAAAAATAAGTTAAAAGTACCTTCTAACAAGGAATGAAGAATTCTAATATAGCATTTAACAGTAGTTCTTATTACTTACATCTAATCTGAAAAGATTTCATAGAATGACTTGGAATACTCTAACAAAGTAATCAGTAATCTTATTTTCCTGCTGTATGGAAACCAGTTCTAAGAAACATTTTCAAGACTAAAGAAACACCTTAAGAGAAAAAAAAAGTATCCCTAGAACTATTAAAAATTAGTGGCTTTGAACTGTATTGAGTGCTAAAAAACGTGCTAGAAAAATTACCTTTCTAAAGTCTAATAAATCATTAACATTTTCTTTCAACTGTAAGTTGTATTTTACTTTACACATAAAGGCACTTCCACTGCGTAGAAATTATAGAAAACCTAAAACAGTAAAAAAGATATTTCTAAAAAATTTTTGACAGGTAGCTGTGTGATATAAAGGAATTACATTACAATACTGATCATGACTGGGAACTTGACTACAAACACCACTACTTGCACAGGCTTCAGATCTAAGTGTTTGTACCTTGCAATCCTTTAAAACCTACTCATGTATGTTTGTTCCTTAAGAAACCTGCTGAGAACTACCTATGAATATCAGACATGAGAGAGGGACTAGAGGGTTAGAAGAGCAAAGTAAGATGGGAATTTACAAAATATCTGTGTATCTCAGGAATTTTGCATGAAGCTGTAAAATGATTGCAATAAAAGCAATTAAAACTAAAATATAATGTAAGAAAAATATTTAGATAACACTGGATGTTTGGGTTGTGGTGTTTTACTGTCTTTTTTTCTGACATTCAGATTGTGGTGAAAATCATGATCGTGAAATTTACTTACAAAAATAAATCCCACAGCATAGGCACAATAAATCCCCCTGATTTTATAATCTTTCCCAAGACCTACCTGTTATCTTGCAGCCGTACACTTCAAATCTCAGTGAAACTCCATTTTCCCAAGACACAGGTCTAATTCGCACAAACCGTGTTAAAACTGGTTTGGCAAAAGGTCTGTAAACAACATCAGTGGGATTGCTATTGCCTTGAAACACCTTTGTGTGGAAAGAAAAAGTATATATTTGTTAGGCTTTCTCTTAAATGGTGTTTACAGTTCTATGTTTTACAGATAGTTATGATATGAGGTCTAACCAGGGTTGGTTGTGGGGGCTGAGACAAAAGACTCACGTGGGAAACTATTTCATTAATCTCCTAACACAATTTTTGCAGACAGGTTTGCTTTCCCTGGGGACGAAAACTGAAAATGTAAGGTGTTCATTGATACTAAAAAAGTTGCTCCTAATGCCCAGATCTATATGCAGGAATGACAAACACTGGTCTTTGTCACCCAACAACTTCTGTGTCCTGGAAGAATCCCCCAATGCCCCACTTGAACACAAGTTCTATTTCTTGTACACTCATAGAATGATGCAGAAAGCTACAGAATCTCAGGCTAAAATTAAAGATTTGGATTTCAATTAGACCACATGAAAATCCTATATTGAGTTATGATAAAAACATATATTATTTTGCTGACCTTGGGCTTAAGAGTTTTTAAGGTTTATTGTGCAAACTTTGATTTGTTAACCTCCTGCTTTCAAATCCTTTTCAACAAGTTCTCAGAACGTCTTTCTTCTTGCATATTGAGACTGAAGTCTATTTAAACTCTGTATAGCAGGCTCCAATATTTTCCCTGCATCCCCTAAGGCTGGCAGTCAAATCAGATGAACAATGAGACTTCCACCAGAAGCACATGATTGTGCTGTGCTTTCATGTTGAGGATCCTGCAGACACACTCCTTCCTAGCCCAGCCGAAACCTTGCAATGTTCCAGTCCAAAGAAGGTGATTCAGCTTCCTGCTTCTTCCTCACGTAGAGGGGACCAATTTCCTGTTGTTTTCCATGGATGCAGATCCTTGTCCTTTTATGGGAGATTCTCCCATTTCTTACACACACTGTCCTACTTTCCTGTTTGTTCCTTACAGTAGCTGCATTAATTTGGAGTGGAGGCCAATGGCACACAGCTGTCAACTCATAAGGCTCAGTTACATCTCAACTAATTCAAGATTAGAGTTTCATATCTAGTAACAGATTTTTAATGGAACTGCATTTCTTTCCAGCAACTATTTCCTGTGCAGGCCTGCTGTAGCTTTCTCAAAGTTTTCATCAGACAGGGAAGAGGAGTCTTTTCTCAAAAGTACACAGATTCTTATATGTAGTTAGTTCAACACTGGTGTATGACTGCCTTGAGACCTGCAGCTGCAAACTTTTAATTTGAATTAAAATATCTGGGAGGAAGACTGGTGCATGTTTTTCTTGTCTTGATCAAGAGCAAAATACTGTCTATTTAGAAAACTGATTTTTTAAATGAAACCTTTGTACAAGTGACACAGGTTTAGGAAATGCTCTCACTAATTAAGGACAGCATGTGCAAGAGAAACTCATGTAAAATACACTCTTGGAGAGTTTACAAATTGAAGCTGGTAATGAAAATCAGGCTTGGTCTGATTTTGAAAGAAGCATTTGTTCAGATTACAGAATCCAGAGCCAGGAAACCCTGTGTCTCACACCAGCCACTGTGCTGGCCCCTCTTGTGACTTTGGGCAAGTCTATTATTGTATCTTTATATACATCACTGTACAGTGCCCACATTGTGTCATTTGACTTTCAGAACTTCCAGTAAAACCAGGATAATACCTGTCAGAGAGAAGCTTTAAGTATTCATTTTCTATTATTTTCCAAAGTGCTTCCAAAAAGCAAGATGTATTTGTTAAACACTGCTACCATGTTGATTAGATAAGTGTAGTGGACTTGGCATAGCACTTACAGATGAGTCAGGGACAAACCAGTAACCAAATATTTAGAGCTAGATAGGGTTACACTGATAGAGTCTGATATTGCACAGCTCTTCTGTGTCTTTACAGAAGGGTCACAAAAAAGCTCTTTTGAAAGGAGGTACCACAAAACTTTTCCAGTTGCATCAGCCCCTGGCAGTCTCTGGGGATGCTGCTCTCAGGCACATCCTGAGCGAGGTGGGAAGGGAGGCACAGCCTCACTGGGGCTATTCATGTGAGAGCTGGAGCAGAACTGACTTCTCAGTAATGAGCTTTATGCTCACGGTAGCGGATAATGACAATTTTTCTTATGAGTGTCTAAAGCTGTTTCATTGGGAGGTCACAGAGAGCAAATCTGCTGATAAATGGAAAGGTGATAAAAATCTATAAGGATGGAAAGATGTGCCTAATCATCTGTCTGCATGACCCCCATCACTGAGATACTTGGAAGCCTAACAAACCACTAATCACTTGCCAGCAGTCCTGCATGGCCGTGCACAGGGCGCTGAGGCACTGACACATTGCATATCCAGAGCTTCACGGCACATAACGGACAGACACATTTTTTGAAAAGTTCTGCATAATGTTTTTCTCAAGGTCACATAGAAAATCTCTGAGAAACAGGGAAACAGCAGAACAGTCCAGGAAAAAGACACAAAATGACTCAAATTATCGTGAGTTCAATACGTAGGGCATCACCTTACACCATTTTCAGCTGCTCTAGGTTTTGCATAGGCAATTTCTGTGGCCTATTACTACTGAGACATAAGGTGGCTTTTAGATTTGGGAAATAGTGCTGATCAACCTGACTAAACCTTATTCCTCTTTTTTAAGCAGATGACAGCAACTAAACAGTTCAACCGACTATTTCTCAGCTGAAGAGAGATTAAAAAAAAAGGAAAAAAAATACTTACAACAGGCTTGTTTCCCTCCTTCAGTGTAATCCAGTCCTCTCCGTTGGAGCTGACATCTACACGATATGTTTTTAGATAATATTCTTTCTTTGTTTCTTTTGAGATGGCTCCTTGAGTCCCAATTCCAGAAACAAAGCGGAGAAGGCCCAGGTCTACCTGTGGTAGAGAAAAATTTGGAGTGTGAAGATAACCAGTTCAGAGCATAACAACATTGCAGCAGTGGCACCTTCTCTACCTCACCTGTTTTACAAAAATAATAAGGATTTTATATAAAGCAAACTGCAGAATACTGTTGACAATAACATAGACATAATCTCCTCCTTTGCAAACAGTGTCATCACAGAAGAAGGGCAAATTTGCCTAATTAGCCAGGAATGTTATTCACACGCCAGAGAATTCTCTTTCTTCTGTGAGGGAGGAACCAGAGACACCATCAGTGCAAGTGGGAACCACCAGACTGCAGAGTAGTTACTTGAGAAATTCTTCAAGGACCAGTCTGCTGAACAACCTTATTTAATACTTCCATTAAGCATTTGCATAGATGCTAATGAAATTCCCTAAGGACACTAAGCTGCAAGGTGTTGCCAACACAGAGGAGACTCACGTGGTGAGAACCGACTGACCCTGAGGACTGCATCAGTAGAAATGGGATGGAATTTACTAGGATAATGTCAAAGTTGTGCACTTAGGGAATGACAACAAGAATGCTGCTAAAACCCCACAAGATCGTCACTTAGAAGGGAAGAAAACAATCCCCATGTATATTAGTTGGTCACGAGATAATTACAAATCACTGTGATTTTGTTGGGAAAAAGGCAAAATATCTTCTAGCACTGCATGATGTATTTGAGGAAAACAGAAAGAAGCATTAGCACAAGTGCAGTAATTCTGTTCCAACTGTCATGTGCCATGAACTTCTATCATTAGAAAACAATGTCATTTTGAACACGCTGCAGAAATGTACATGAATGTGTGTTAGAGGTCATCTCTCTTCTTAACTCTTCTCTCTTTCCTTCTTTCATGGAAGTACATTATCCATTACAAATGGACAAGTGATTTAAGTTAACTTTGCTCTCCTCCGTTATTTATTTTTCATCCAGGTCTTTGCCTTCTCTAGGTCATCATGTGGCATCAAAGAAGTATCAACATATTTGGGAGAATGATGTGGGGTGCAGGAATACAGCTACTCAGTTCTGCTGGCAGAAGAAACCCTTATCCCAGTGCACAAGTCTAGCTCCCATATAGCTGAAATGCACAAAACTTTTTCATAGTCAGTTCGGTGACCAATGTTTTGAAACCTCTGCCACAACAACAAACCAATTAAAATCAAATGCTTCACTCTCTTTCTCTGCAGTTAGAACCTTCTCTTTGTTTCCTACAGCAGGTAATTTAATTTCAGTATAAAATGACACTATTCACAAAGTATTAATCGGTGTAATTTACTCCCCTAACTTCAGTTGTCCAGAGTTTAGCAGGATAATAATAGGTTGAATTAACCCTTCTCAAGTGAATGGCCCCATGAATGTCCCAGGCTCTTCACTATTTCCAAAGTATGTAGGATGCAGAATGTATGTGTCCGGTGTCCCCCAGGCATCCTTTTCCTGGATGTGTGTCCTATATCCAAAGGCAGTGGAGCAGTTAAATCAACACGCTCTGCATTCTCTCTCAAAAGGCTGAAGGAAGTGCTGTTGAGGACAGAGTGTCTGCTCTCTCAGTGCCCATGTCATATGTAAGGCATTTTGGAGTTCTCCAACACAAGAATAGCAGCCTTGTGTGTGACATATAGAACTGGCTTTCAGGGCAAAGCCCCTGCCCCAGTTTGTAAGGCTCATAAATTCTATATGTAACATTTTAGCCCTTGTCTTTAGGAGTGAAATACGGCAACGTTTTGTTTTTGTGTGATAAAAAAAATTCAGTCTTTAAAAAAAAAAAAAAAAATCCCAGCACCACCTCACAAAAACAATCAAGTGATTTAAAGTAACTGGAGAGTCTCAGATGTTAGATTGTTGCAATCTGAAAGTTAATGGGGGAATCTGAGCATCATTGCTCTGAGCAATCTCAGCTTAACTTCAAATGCTCTCCAAGCTGTACTCTGCTGATTGTAAAGTGTGCTGCACTGAGTTATGTCCAATACCACATTCACTTCCAGGCTGAAGTGCACTTGAAAATCTGGAAGTCTGAGGGAGCGCAGAGCTAAGTTATTTAAATGATCTGCTTCTCTTACAATTTGAAACAGCTCTTCAGTTTTGAAATGATTAGGGTCCCAAGCCCGTACCATTCCAACTGATTTGAAATTATTCTAGTAGAGGCTTTTTAATATACAGTAAGTACTTCATTGTGAATAAAGTCAAGCAATGGCCTACTACAAGAGTTCTAGGTATTTGAAGCCAAGTTAAAATTTAACATTGGTGGCTTAGGAGATTTGATTATTTGATGCCTGATTTAACTAACAATCGCTTCCAATCACTGATCATTTGGGCCTCAGGCTTGTCCTGTCAGAAAACTTTAGGCTCCCAAATTTTGCTCGGTCCCAAATTCTGGGAATCAATACACCTTCTCAGCTCCAGGGCACTGAATATCCTGCAGCATCCATCTTACTGCCCAGGATTAAGTCCCAAACACACAATGGATATAGACATGTAGTTTCATGCCTAAAACCTGGCAGAATCCTCTCACTCGGAGAGGAGACTCTGAGAGGACTTCTGATTTGTTGCCTGTAAGTAAGGAAGGAAAGGCAACCTCATTAGCACTCCTGGATCCAGTAACTGAGAAAGACTTTACTGGAGGAAGGAGGGCTCTCTTTGTTAGGGAGCACATCTCTTCACATAGATCGGCTCCCTCTCCAGGTCAGCAAATCTTTATGTGCTCTTGAAAACCAGAACTATGTCAACAGTAGTCCTCTCCTGGAGCCCCTGGAGTCTGACAGCTCCAGTGTTCAGCATAGCTTTAAACCCCTTGCGAAAGCTGTGACCCCAGACCTGGTGCATGCCAGGGGCTGTTTGCTCACAAGCTGAGAGAGGAAAGAAGAATAACATTTCTCCATTGGTGTTTTGTGAGAAAGAAGCAGTGCAAACAAGAAAGGTGAGATTAAACAACAAAGGAGCAGAAGGGTCTCTTGGAATTTTTAGTACTAAGTCTGTGTCAGGGAAAAGCTCCAGGAGAGAGGTAGGGTTTAAGGCTTTTACTTCCCTTTGGCTGTTCCTTGCAGTGGCTTCCAGAGGGGAACTGCTCCTCTCCAGGTGCATGCAAACAGAATTGCAACACTGGGCACCCCTCTGTGGTGCCTAAGTATGTTTGCAAATTAAGCTCTAAATGTAGCAATCTTCTCTAAGCAAGGTGATAGAAATGAATTATGTAGAAGACTACCCTGGAAACTATGACACATTTTAATGGGCTGTTAAGCTCCCCTAATTAATCACTTTGTGATGCACTTTGTTTTTGTTCCAATGTTTTTTGAACTTTGCTTTCTATAAATTGCAAAAAGTTGTCCATAAAACACAGATTCTAAATGTCACTGGGACTGTTCAGAATTGAAGTTCAACCATCTCAGTTGCTGGTAACAACTGGAACCTGAAGGTACCAAAGTGTAGCTGTGATAAGACCCAGCTCTTCTCTGGATTTCCCAGAGGAATCAGTGCAGAGGGTAATAACTCTGGAACAGCTGTGTCACCACATAGGAATTCTTTTGCATCTTGAAGGCTTATGTCTATAGAGTCCACCTCTCTGCATAAGTTCCAGTCAACACAGCATGTCCTCTCCAAGGAATCTCCAAGTGTTAACATGACCAGAGGTAACCCATTTTTCTCAGATGCAGGCTACTCCAGCTATGATTGTAATATAAGTCTTTAATAACTAGCTTTTTGTTTTGGCCTTCTTGGTCCTTTTCATTTCAAGAACTTGTGTTTCATGTTAGAGTGACTGTGAAGAGATGTGGTGTTGAAATACGGTACTTTTGAAGATGAACATCAAATGCATTTCCCTGCAATTATTTGACATTTAACGTTCTGCACATATGATAAACAAACATCTGGTATTTATTTCAGAAAATGCAAGTGATTTTGTAAGTTATTGCAAGCCTTATGGCTGTGATCTGAGATAGGCAGCTGTCTCCAAACCTGAAATCTTCACATTTTATTTCCATGACCAGAGTTTCAGCTTTGACTAACAGCAGCATGTTTCAAGTTCTTTTTTTTTTTTTTTTTTTTTAAATTTTCGCTTTCATTCAGATTAAGGCGCACATCTCTCTTGGAAAATTATGCCTAAGGACCTTATCCAAAA
Source organism: Hylia prasina (assembly GCA_013397195.1). NCBI lineage: Eukaryota > Metazoa > Chordata > Aves > Passeriformes > Sylviidae > Hylia > Hylia prasina. Next base: position 2,253,052 of record VYXD01005580.1, on the reverse strand, counting down.
ACACATCCTTTGATAGTTGCCTGTGCTGCAATGTGAAGATCTTTATTTGAAAGGGCAAGTCTGGGAGCAAACTTGCCTATAGGAAGGGGTCCCTAACTTACAAAAAATGAGGAGCATCTCGAGTGTGTATTTTTTTTTTTCTAGGAGAGAAATGTTCTTTTTTTTTCCCCCAAAAAAGCCTCACTTGTTCCTATTTCTAAAATCAATTTATTTCCTACAGAAGCATATTGCAAGGCACTAGCTGTTTCTACATATGAATTACTTCCTTTCTATTTATTCTGCAATATGTCCTAGCATCCAGGAGAAATATTCTTATTGCTGTATTACTGTCTCCAAAAAATGCAGGTGGGTGCACATTTTTAAGACAAATATATGCAAGGGGTGGCATGCACATTTTATTTGAGACCAGTTAAGGGTGAAGGAAAAAAAATAACATTTAGCTCTGCACAATGCATCACGTAGAAATCTGAGCAAACTGCTGGATAAAGAATGACACGGCTTGAAATTAATATTGCTGCTTCCTGTCATCATACATAACTAGTTTGTAGTATGGAAGACCTTATCTTCAGAATGAAAATCTGCCTTGCTAAATAAAATACAGTCATTGAGGGAGCTGTAGCAAGGGAGCAGTTTTGCCAGCTTTTAACACTCCTACTGTAGCTCTGTTCAACAGCCTGAGAAAATAAAGCACTGAGTGCTGGAGTTTGATTAACAACAGGAAGCTTTTTGTTGTGGGCATCTCTTGTGGCTTGAAAAGCTGTACAATCCATCACTTGACACAACACACTAAAGCAAATATTTTTAGAGAACCGTGTCATTTCCCTAGATAGCATACAGTGCTGGGAGTCAGATTAACTGTTGTGACGCTTCACTGTTCTGTCAAACATTTAATTAAGCAGGCGTTGATCTATTTTCTTAACATTGCTGTTGATTTGGCCAATCATGCTTTCTCATGAGGTATATACAACTATGACTTAATTCCTTAATGTCTTAGATTGTAATGCTAAATAAAAATGGGACAGTCTCCAGTAGAAATTCTGAAAATAATCTAATTAATTTGGTTGGAAAATTACTTCCAAAAGTCTTCATTCTTGAAATGAGTAGTCATTACAAGAGCACAACTCCTTGATTAATGACAGGTTGTAAATATTCATCCTGGATTTAAGTGAAAATAGTTAAGCCTGTAAACGACCTCAAATCTTAATGTAAAACTCTCAGTGATATTTGTGGTAGCTCCATAAAGTGGGGAGAAAATATTGCTGTTATTAAGAGCTCTCCTGAGTCACTGAAGTCTTTTTCATTGACCTTGACAGCAACATCCTGACAGACCCAAAAGGGAAAGCAGCTAATCACATGCTCAGCTTGTAGTCTGTGCCTAACAACTGTCCCCAGCCAGCATGTTTTACTAAAGTGATGCTTATGTGACTTGGCAAAAATAGGGAAGCATGGAAGAAGAGACAAGCAAACATTCAAGCCAAAGACATAGGAATTCTTGGCAGCAAAAGGGAAATGAACCTTTCTTTAGCAGTTGAAATATATATTCCTCACAATCTTTACCTTCTGCTCAAAATCCTTTCTGCTGAAGAAAAAATCATAGGTGTAAAGATTTCCCCCAACTGAAAACAAAGAATAGAGTCAAAAGATGCTATCAAGTTGAGCTACTGATGCTGGGGTCACAGGATTGAGTACATTAACCCTTCTTAGAAGCAGATCAGTCACTTTCTATAGGAGAAAATTTAGGATAATGGTGAAAAAGTATGCCTGATAAACATAAGAGAACCTCAGTCTTTATTATGAGGCCGATTCAAGAAGGAAAAGATGCAGAAAGCATAAGAAAAATGAAATCCAGAAACAATAAGGAAAGAAGAAAAGACAAGAAGAGAATAAAAGAAAAAGCAAAGCTTCTGTGTCTCTGACAGAGAAAAGATAATGCTTGTGTGGGCTGTGTTGCATCTGGATTCATGGCACATTCTCCCACTCTTATGTTAATTTTTTTTTGCATAAATCAGAAGCAACTAATTAAAAAAGAAATATTTAATTCTGACATGTTCTTTGAACTGGTGTTCCATCTGGTTCTGTTTGAATAGTAAAATCTGCTGTAGTCATAAAAATTGGCAAGCAGCACTCTGGTAAAGAGAAACAAAAGAGACTCAGTACAGCAGGTTAATACACTAGCATTTTAACTGGAGACATTTCCAGAATTCAGCAAACCAGATCGCTCCAGTATGGAAACTCTAAAGATCAAATGTGAAAGAGAAAAGCTGTGAGGGGCCGGGAGGGGCAGTGCCACCGGCACAGGAGCCCCTGGGTGACCCTGGGGCTGAGAATCCCTGCTGGAGCTGCTCAGGGCAGGGCAGGAGCTGCTCCCCGGGACGGGGCTGCGAGGAGGAGACGCATCCAGGGCACAGCAGGGACAGGGAACGATCCCCCTGCCGCTCATTTGCAAGCTCCATCTCACTCATTCATGTGGGGCTTTGATGCAGTGCCATCGTTATTCAGAAGACTCAGAAAATACCTTTTTCCTAATTTATTTTTCTTACTTGAACGCTATTTAAAACCCGAACACCAAGATACAATAAACTCTGATAACAAAGGGAGGAAAATGTAATCGTATTGGGTTTTCTATAGACTCTGGGATCTAAGCAATCAGCATCTTATGCCATTCAAATCCTCTCTGTAGCAATGGCAAAAAGGCTGATTAACTCCCAGTGCTTTAGAAAAAGATTGTTTTACATCTTGCAGGAACATATCTTGCTGTGAAATATTACTTCTTTAAAATGAAAACCTTTGCTTCAGCACTACATTAACTTGCAAATGGATAACCTAAGACATGTACAATGACTTGGTCAAAAAAAGGAGGAATGTGAATGGCCCCTTTCTCCAGCTAAGATACTTAGGAACCCTTGCTGAGCAATAAATGAGTCAGGAACGTAATACTTTTAATTAACGTTTTCTGAATACTTATTTGTAATTTACATTTAATTTTAAACCTGAGCTTAATCCTCTGATCTGGAATGAAGACAACTATTTAGTGCAGTTTGAATGTGACCTTCCCCGGTTTGTGTTAGAAACTATAGAAAAGGGAAACTCTATAGCAATACTTGCAGAACCATTCTTTCATGAGAGAAGGACATAATTGTAGGACTTTCTTTCCCCTAAGTGTACTGAGCAACAAATGCACAAATGGGAAACAAGTAATCCAAAGCTTCTCTCTCAGACTTCTTCACATGTGAATAAGCAGACTTTGGGTGGAAAAAACTGAATTTTGCCCATTAAGTTCTTTTGGGGTTTTTTTGTGCCAGCTGCTGCCTTATCAAAATCAGGGGGTACAGGCAGAAGGGCTTGATTTATAATTGTGGTATTTTGAGTATAAGTACAATACTGCATGTGTAAACACAGTAATAACTTCTCCTTCCTGTTTCACAGCATACCTATGCTAATGGTAGGAAGCTGCTAAGCAAGAGATGATATACTGTGCAAAATTAAACCTCTCCTGTCTCAGACAGCACACCTTGATGGCATAGATAGATCTGACTGTGCAATCACTGTGTTCAGCGCCAGTTCCACTGAAATAACTGGAATTTACTACAGTCAAGTATTTTTGAGAGTTCAGGCTTCACGTTTTCTATAAAAAATCACAGCGAAATGAGGAAAAAGTGCCAGTGTCTGTGATATAATACTTTTAAGCCTAATTTCACTGGAATAGGTGTACAACCTGCGTCACATGGAAATACATGTATTTTTTTTTTGATCAGCTTTCTCATCTTGGAAAATCAGCACAGTCTCTTTAAATCAGTCATTCATACACAGGAGTCTGCATTCATTTATTCTCTGTTAAATGGAACTGTCAGTTTTGTTGCACCAAAATTCGATTTTCTATTTCATACACATTGTATATGATGATTTTAATTTACTGCTGGGTCACCAAGCAAGTCACTGCTTTTTTAAAATATGAGTTTTTGCTACCTTCTAGAAAAATGTCAGGTAGCTACAGTTAGACAGTGTGGTGAGGGTGCCGTAAATGTATGGTGAAAAATGAGACAGACTGCACATGCAAAGATTATTTCAATTTTTTGGTATGTCCCTCACAGCTCTGAGGAAATGAACACATGTAGATTAAATACTTCTGAGGCTGTGATTTGGAAGACCCACTGCTGAGAGTGGTGCTCTTATCCTGCGCTGGAGGAGAAAGTGAGACAGCAGAAGGAATGGCACTGACTACCAAGAAAACTTCCCCTAAGTGCTGAACCAAACCAGGGAGACTGGCTGCCCCCAGCTCTGTCCTTCCCTCAGCAAAGCATGCTCAAAATTAAGGCAGGAGGATTTTATTTACAGAGTTTCTTTGGCCAGATAATGGTGTCTGGTTTTTGTACCCCCACTCCACCTATCTAAAAGTTACTCTATCTGCAGTTATGTAAAGAGAAAAGCTATTGATTTTAAAGTGCTGAGGCTTTTAAAAATAAACACAGGATGTATTTTATTAGCTAAGCATGTCATGAAAAGGGTGAACCCTACTATGGACAGGTAATTTTTAAGGCCTGATAATAACATTTTAAAATTATTCTGTGCTATGTTAACCCTTCAGTCCATAGCCAGAAGTTAATAGTATTTGCATTGGAGAAGAATGTGCTCCTGTGTCTGTTATGGCTGAAAGCCACTTCAGTCTTTAGCACAATAATCTGTAACCTAAACACAACCAGTTAAAATATACCCTGCTCTGATATGTAATAGGACAGATTGATCCTTTCGTCATCCTCAAGAGGATCAACACCAGAAATGAGTTTAGCCTGAAGTGTTCAACACAGGACGTTGCAATGAAGAGAAAGACCAGACTACACAGGTACAGCTGGTTGATGAAGTTATGTGTAAACAGTACTTCCCTGAAGAGAAGCCTGAAGTTGTGCCTGAAAACAGAGGAACCAAATCTCAGCTTAATGTTTGGTCAAGTGTATTTTCTCTGCCAGCAGCTTTTGTTTACCAGTCAGCTTTGGAGGTTATTCTGGTGCCTTTTTAAAGACTTTTTCGAAACCTTAAATGAAAACATTAGAGGCAAAGACAAAATGAAATTAAGTGTTTCCTTTTTGAAAGATCTTTTCCCCCCACCTTTTTTCTGCAGAGGGAAGAAGACAAATTGCTTTCTGAAGGGCAGGTATTTACCACTTGGAAGAAATCTCATTTATCCTTCCACTCTACCTATTTTGCTACTGCTGTGAAAATGTCACCTAATGGGCAGAACAGAATTGAACTGGGACAGAAAAGCAGGATGACACAAGGACAGGGGAGGTAAATAATAGCTCAGCAACAGAAAATCTGGAGCATGGATGCTGAGTTCGGGAAGGGCCCCAAGGACTCATGAACTCTACAGCTTCATACTACTGTGCAGGTGTGGAAAGAGTGAATAAAAATGCATAATCGTCTCTGCAAAGCACTCAGCAGCACACCTCCCATCTCCAGCCCAGGGCCGGCCCCGTGAGAGCAGAGACCTTTAGCTCAGTAATAACTCTGCTTATTATAACACACCTCAGCTGTGCACTCCTGCCCAAGGCTCTGTTTCTAGCCACTGCCCTTAGTCACTTAACTCCTAGCCTTGAGCTTTACCTCACCCTCAGGCTGACACCTGCCTAGTCTTGTAGATTAATTTATTTCTGCCAGACTCAGAAAAATCTCCCTCTGAGATAGCTTCCTTCACATCTGCAGGGGTCCTGGCTCTGGTGTTGCTTAAGATGTGTTGCTTGGTACTGGGTGGGCAAGGCTGCCTCAGCCCTACAGGGTCTGCAAACCATCTGGGACAGAGCTCCCCTGCCCAGCAAAATGGCACAAACAACTGATTTCTTGGCATGATGGCAGCTTAAAACCCACCAAACGATAACAAATATTTTGAGTCAAGCCAAATGAGTGAACCTGGTGAATGGAAAAAATAAAAACAAAAACAAAAGAGAGAGAAGAACCACTTTGTATAGAGTAAGTGGATTTAATTTCTGTGAAATAAAGAAGAAAAAAATGTGATTTAACAAACAGAACAAGCCTGTGGTAGTTTAAAACTAGTTTTAGTTTTGATTTAAAGATTTTAATTTCTTTGCCTCCTGGAACCACCTAGTGATAGTGAGGTAAATGTACAAAATTATTTTAGTAGTTGCTGAATCAGTGCTTTCGGTGGACACATTTTTAATTCACTATCTCAGCTCTAAAGGGCCATCTGTCTTGCAGCCATTGAGGGGGATGTAGGGCTGGACTGGGAAGTGGATGCATAGGTAATTACAGAGCTACATACAAACTACTCAGATCTCTGCATAATGGATCCCCTGAAAAAACTGAAACTATTATAATGATTAGGCTGGCAGTGGAGGCTTGGAGGGGCTCTGCTTCTGCTGCTCCTCCATATGCTGCACTCAGGATTGCTTGAAGCCACACAGGACTCCCCTCTGTATTAGGCCTGATGTTGAAACATGTCAGAGGGAGGTAGAGAGGATTTTCTTCTAAACTGCATTTTGCACCTGCACTTCTGGAGCAATAAGGCTGCCAATGGTTTTGCACAGTTCTCTGAGCATCTCTTCAGCCTCCCCAGAGTGATAAATCTATGGCTGGGAACTTTCTGGTACTAAAATAGCTCTTAAAGCACTTTGAATAATCAAAAAACCTTCATACTTTGTAGGGCCCTTTTATTTCTCCCTCTCCCTCTAGTCTAATTTCAGTACTTGCCTTTGTGAAACTCTACCATTTATTCCCATGTCACAGTAAATAAAGGTATGAATGTATCCTGCTGGGTCAATTAACCCCGGTTCTGCGCTGTGTCACAGTCTGTGCTGGCTGTGATTTCCAGAAAGGAATATTCTTTTGTCATTCTTTGCCCATGTGCAAAGCATGTTAAGACCGCTAAGATAACTGTAACACTTTTCCACACAAAGCTAACTCTGCTTTTTGTGATTTCTGGAGTGCAGTTATGAACTGTAAAATGACATGAACCAAATTCATGACTCGTAATCTAAAGTGGTAGAGAAGACAAAGGACTGACAGTTTTTGTGCTTTAATGTCAGTGTGCTCCCTAATGATGGGCAAGCCCCACCACAAAGCCTTGAACTCCAGCTCTCAGGCAGTCCTTCAAAGGCCAGGAGAACTGGGAGTCTGAGATTTCCTATTTTTCATGTTATTCTATGCTGCATTATGCTGCACTTCTCTTCTGTACCAAACTCCAAAAGAAACACGAATAATAATAAAAATAACAGGCATTGCTGACTAGCATATCCATGAGGTTTTATGTGAAATATTTAGATAAGCTTGCTGGGTAAAGTCAGCCTAAATGGCTGCCTGATATACGAATAAACCTGTTAATGAAACAAATGTACTGTGCAGCAGCAAATATAAATACTGACTATGTTTTTAAGTGAATACCTGATAAGGAAATCAGCTATGACACAGATGAAAGGTCGAGACACCAAATGATGAACTGCAATGATTTTCAGAAATGATATGGAAATAAATCAGTATTAATCTATATACCAGTTCACATCAGTGATGTATGCTCCTGCGTTTCACTTACAAAGGAGCAAATAATGAAGAATGTAGGTTAAAAACTAAAGGAATGAAGACAAATGTGGAAGGCAAATTCCATCTCTGAGTTTCCCCTCAGTTCTGGTGAAGTAGCGTATACAGAGAAATGTTTTAAATCAATGGGAGTATATTTTCCTTGCACAGCAGAGTTAGTGTTAAATAAACAACTGATATTTCAATCAGTGAAGGCAAGGGGGATCTCCCAGGTTGATTTTTGAGGAGAACTATTGTTACCTCTCTGGCCTTTCTCCAGACTCCTGAACGCTGCAAGATGCAGAGGGAGAATTTTGCAACCAGATCAGCTGACATTCCTAGTGCTGACTGGTCTAGAGGTCTCAAATTACTGCAGGGGTTGTAGGTGCCAAAGGGATGGGTGGGCAGTGAGATAGAGACTGGCAGGATGAGGCCAGAGGGAGCAGAGCAAGTCTGTGCTCCCTGTGCCAACCCCTGAGTCTGGAGGTTTACATGTGGTATCAGGTCTGTGTCCTGCTGAAAAACCCAGCAGTATAAATTTGGGCTGGACTAGCTGGATTTATGTCATATTAGCCAGAACACACAATAAGGAGTTCATCTTAATGTATGGCCCTGTGACAGCTGCAGAATGACAGATAATGCTCAATCCAGAGCATAATGTCTACTTATGTTAACCCCCTGTTAACCTTTTTGAACAAATTTGAACTGGCAGAGTGTGTTTATACCAGACTAGAGCTTTTTGGTTTATGGCTGCAAAGTTTTGATCTGATTCTAGGATTCTTAAAGCTGGATTTATGGTTTTGTCCTACCCCAGACATAATGTGAACTGAACATCTCATGTTATTAACAAACAAGTTTTGGTCTCTGGGCAAGCTGCAGGTCTCACTCACTGTTACAGGATGAGAGAAAAACTGTGCCACCCAGAAACTGCCATCTAGCTTGGTGGGAGCACAGAGATGTGTGTTATATGCATTAGAAGAAACATTTTGATAGAAAACATACAGATCCTGCAGTAAAAGTACCCAGAAGGTGTTGCTCCTTGTGGGTTTGAAAACCCACCTAATGATGAGGATCGATGGCAACAGAGGTTCCCAGTGACCCTGGTAAAAGGCAATCAGTCTCTCCTCAAAGCCACACACTTGGGTTTCAAGTGTCTTTAGCTGACCACACCTCTCCCTGTGGGCACTCCTGGAGCTCCCCCTGCTCCTGTGCTGGGGCTGCTGGCCACAATCCATCGGGGCATCCCTGAGCCAGGAGGTCTTGCCATGCACAATGGCCCGTGACTCCTTCTCAAAGGACTGAGAAATAAGATGCAAAAAGACCCCTAAGTATAAAGATTTTGCATGTTGCTTTTTCAGATAAGTGTAAATGTAACTGCTTTCTCAAATGCAAACATTAAATCTACTCTGTAAAAACACAATTACTGCTGCCATGGCAGGCGTCAGTTGTCCCTTTTGAAGGAATGCCTCGAAAACGCAATCATAAACCCCTCGCGCATTATGGATTTCATTAACATGGCACTCCCCTAGGATTCCCAATTGCACAATAACAGGAGTTCTTTAAATTTTAAATACCACAGACAGGAACAATTTCAGTAAAACCAGATGTGAAACCCTTGCATGGGCCTTCTTACTGGTTCTAAGTACTGAAACTGGCTGGTAATTGATACCTATTAACATGTTTGTTGTTCAGATTACAGAAATGGAAACACTATACTATTTTTCCTGTGAAAGGATACGTTAATGAGGGACAATGACTTACACTGCAATGGCAGCTCCCTGCTCTTGATTAAATTAAAGGGCTGGTTTTATTTTTTATTTTAAATTATGCTGTTTCAAACTGAAGGGCAGTCAAGTGTGTGAAACATAAGTGCAATAAACAAGTAGGCTGAGCTTAAGGTTGAGATGCTAATAACATCCCATATAACAATAAACTACCTTCACGCATATTTTTGGCAGCCCTTGCTCCCTCATGCATATCTTTATTCCATTCATATTGGAAAATTCACAGACTTATTAATGTGTTTTTAAAGAAGAAATTCAATCTAGAGTGAATCTGTTTCTGATTAAGGAGTCACTCCAAAGCTCATGTTAGTTGAGCAATTTTCAAAGTGTGTTTGAAAGTAAATATAAAATGGATAAAGTACTGTGCAGACTCACAGTCTGACTGTACTATGGTTATTTTGAATCTAAGCTTTGACAATGATTTTCAAACAACTAAGGAAAGGAAGGGAAAGGCAACTTTCACTTAACAGAAGCAGGTGGCACTCGGACTCAGGAGTTCATACTTGTCAGCTACAAAGGAGCAATCTAGACTTTCACAAAAGAATGTGTTTCAGGTCCACAGATGGAACTCATGCAAATCCATTACTAAGAGTAAGCCAACACTATTTTCCTAATCATTTCTGTCAAAATGGTCCAAAAGACTTCAACTGCTCAAAGGAGACAATAATATCTTGTGCCCTCTAGATGTCCTCTATAGATACCAACCTCCTTTGGCAGATACTCAGCGAGGTTTTCTGTTTCTTTTGTTTTAACAAAAAACAATAACCTTGAAGGGAGAGGCAAAAGAAGGGAAAGGAGAATAATAATATTTCCCCTATACAAAAATCCCCCAACACACTGAGGAAATTAATATTTGGAGCTGAATTTTCAAGCTGTTCTGCCCATGTATGACTGTACATAGCTCACATATATGCCCTAGTTGCATATGCACATTAGCAGCTCAAAGGCAGATATCACTATTTAACCAGCTGCAGTGTTTGTACAGGTATGGAAACCTGCAATTATGAAAAAATTAATGATTAACTGATAAACACAAAACTTCTGTCTCTCAAAGGCATATAGGCGGACATTTTCACTTTGAAAGTTCTAAGTTCAGCATTGCTGTATCCTTCAGCTTTGTTTTTTGCTGTTGAATATCTTCTAGAGTTCTGCACTGTGCAGCAAAAATCCATTTATGCTGCACTGCACAAAAGCAAATACTTCACATAAATGACTAGTTTACAATAGCATGCACAACCAAGCAGAACAAAGTGACCTCAGTCCTTCACATACAAGTGCCTTCCTCCTTTTTATAAAATATTACAATTTTTTTCCTATGGGTAATTTCAGAGTACTTTATCAGTTACATGTCCTTGGCTGTTTGTCTGTAAGCTCTTATGGAGATGAACATCTGTTCCCAGGGATATTTGTACAGAGGAAACACGGGACTTCAATATTTTATCCAGACACAAATTCACAACATGCAGTTACTGCCACTGGCATCAAGGCTTTGGAGAAGATGGAGGTTCATATGCACAAACCTTATTGTGGTCTGAAGCTCTTAGCACTGATCTCAAGATTGTCAATTAACAGGAAAGCATTTAGAACACAGTTGGAAGTTTGAATTATCAACATCAGTATTGAATTAAACCACAATAAAATAAGCATAATCAGAGCCAAATAAGAATTATCTGAGCCAAAGATGAGTTAAGGCGTTGTACCTTGTGAAAGGGGATGATATTACTGAATCTCTGAACTAGCTCAGTTCCTTCTGCCACACAGGCTGAGTGATAGAAACTACTTAGCAGTTTTTCTGCAGCATGTGTAAAGCATCTCTACTCAATGCAATGAATCTTCAAGCAAGACTTTGTAGGCTCAGTCCTGCCAAGAGGACACAGCTACAGCCTAACTGCTCTGTGATGAAGTCTGCCTTGGGGATGCTGGTCCCTCCACATGGGCCCTGGGCAGCGAAGGAGATGTCCAAGGAACTGCTCAGGGAAATGGTTTGTGCTGCTTTTTCCAGACCAGGAGCTGGGTGAAGTAGATGAGACCCCTGGCATGAGCAGCACAGCATGCAAATAACCACCAGCTTCTGGGTGGACGCGGCAGCTGGAGGCAGCAAAAAGCTGCTAAAACTTATGCTCAGCCCCTGAGCACCCAGGTTCATGGATGGAGGAAAAGGAGGCTGAGAAATTCATGTGCAGGAGGCCTGAGGTATCCTGAGCTGTTTTAAGCATAAAACCTGGAGTAGTTTGAATTCTGTTATGCGTCTGTTATTAAAGAAGTTTATGGTCAAAAGAATTCCTTTGAAAATTTTTCGCAGAAGGATCTAGTTCTAAGTGAAAGGATTAAGATATATATACATATATAGGTAATATATAGGTATGTAGTTATCATAACTTAGGAAAGTTAATAAGTGCACAGAACACATGAATGAGATTTGACTAACTGTCTTGTTTTGATTATCTGGTCATAAATGTGCAAGTGACAGCAGAAAAGAAGGAAACAAAGGAAAAGTGGCAGCCCTCCGACCAGATGCAACACATGGAATTTGATTCTGATGCATTCCACCCATTTTCCATGTGCATTCCATGGATTGCAAGTGGCAATGATTAATAACAAGTCTTGCACTTAGATAAGGTGAGGAGATTTTAATGTTTATTCCTAAGTAATGAAAAAGGATCAGCGGGGGCAGGGGGGGGGTTTGCCACTCTGAAGTCTGATTAGGTCCATTGCACATGATTGCCAAGAGCTCAGGATGCATAGGGGCCCCCAAGCAGGACACCTGAGAGTCCCATTGTGTGCCAGGGATCAGAAGTGAAAGATTTCCCCCTCTTTCTTCCCTTTACTAACTACTACTCAACATGCTTTGGAGCTTTCTTGCGGACATCAAACCTCACAGGAAACATCAGTGTGAACATTTGTATGAAAGGCTAATAAGGCATTGTTTTTATATGTCAGTTAGTAATTTCCTATAGAAAATAAGAGAAGTAGGAGGAATGTTTCAAATCTATGAACAAGTTTTCAATATTAGTAATATAGATATAATATGCTTAAGCATTTCTCTTAGCTTTTGCCAACAGAAACAGAATCTAGGTTTCAGGCAAGTAGTATAAGTCAACTTAAAATAGAGGAAAATCAGTGTTTTTCCATATAATGATATTAATAATTGTCTGCTAGTATGGTATTTTTGTACACAGTAATTGATATGAATAATGTGAACCTGTTCAGGAGTTATGCACCATTCAGCTGTGGACCTGATAATACATAACAAGCCCAAAGAGATTGACTGAACTCAAGGAGCCTCTTCATGGTAACAGATGCTTGCAGGATTTCTCCTGTGTTAACAGTGCAAAGCCGAGGCAGCCCATCTTGGTAATGAATGTTGTGCTTAAGGACATGGAAGAATAGCCACCAGACAGAGACCATTGAACTCATTCTCTGAGTAACACATTCTAGAAGGGACATAGGTCTTCTGAGGTGAAATCTGAGTGCACGAAAACACCACATTGTGTTAATGCTTACACTGTAATCAGCTAGAGACATAGCACATATTCAGTTTACTGGGACATTCCACTTTAAGTGCATGTTAAACTAATATTGACTTTTCCACTAACCCAAAATCTTTTTTATTTGTGCCCAGAAGACTGCAAAAACAATAGACGTGGGAAGTAGAAGAATTAATCTTCCTGACCTTTTCTTTTTCTATGCCTTTGGGAGTAAGTCTTTTTTTTTGTCTAATGGGGAATATGAGCTATTCACTTGCAATGATTCTTAAATTATGTAGAAGTACTTTATTGTGTTATTTTTTCTTCCTTTTTTGCTTTTTTTTTTTTTCATTCTCCACATTCAATAAACTCCACAGAGTATTATTAATAACATCTTGAAAATGTTATCTTTTTACCTGTATCCATTCTCTGATAGAATCTTCCCCTGGGGTCCATCCATTCTCAGGGTAATTTAGCCGGGACCTTTCTGAAGACCAGATAGCACTGTACTGGGAGGAGACAGTGATTTGATCAGAGTGAATTTCTCCTGACTCCATACCTAGTGGTTCCATGCACTGGAAATCTGAGGAAAAATAAATTACCATCATTATTGTGGTCAGCTTTTTGATTTAGACTTTGAATAATAAGAACATTTCCCTGCTTTGAATATGAATATCTAAAGAATTTATTTTTATGTGACTTTGAATACTTAAGCAACTTTAAGTGAGGCAGTGTTGGGCTTATGGTGTCATTCTTAATACTGCCATTTGAGTTGCCATGGCAATTCCTGCAATAATAATGCTATACAAATATTTTTAGCTGAATATTGTGGCCATTTCAGTATAGGACAATAGAAGTTATGTGATAGCCTATCCTAGGCTAGCACAGACACTGCTGTGGATTCATAATATAGAATAATATATGATCACCTCAAAATTATGCACAAACCCAGAAAAAACAAATTAGGCTTTATGAAATAATTTGATTTTAAAACTATTTACTTCAGTACAAAAATGCTTCAAAAAAATTCTTAAAATTTTAGCCGTTCTCTTTGGATTCTGGACACGGGAATTAAATAGATCAACAAAATTTGAATTCGGGCCACAAAATTATTGACCTAAGGAAATTACCACCTCTTCTGTAATGTGGTGTATTGCAAATGAGCTGATCATCTCTATTCAATCTCTTTTTGTTGACACAAAAAAGTACCTAGCTAATTTAGAATCAATTGACTTCTTAATCACTACAGTGAGTTCAAAGGTTGATAGGGCAGAGTGACTCAATTCTTCTCTCAGTCTTTAAAAATAAAGGTTCCAACCCCGACTAAGGCAAGAGAAGCCACCAGCCCTCAGACAGATCCTCACACCCAGGTGCTCCTGGGGCTTCATGTCAGAAGTTTACCAACCCCAGTACAAGGGCAGGAGAAAAAAACTCATGTGCCTATGCTTCTGTTCAAGGACTTCACACAATAGAAATATAATTCATTCTTTTATTAGAATTTAAGCTAAAATAACTGTGTGAAATGGAGTTGGATATATGTTGGATATATGCTCCTTTTTATTGCACTTTCTCTGGATCTGATGTTTCTCTAATAAGGGTGGGTGCTAAGCTGAAATTTTCAACAACCATGAGTTAGAAAAATGAGCTTTAAATAAACGAAGTTTTGGGTTTTCAATGAAAATTAAAGTATTGTACAAAAAAAAAAAAAAAAGCTTAAATCTTTTACCAGATTCAAAAATTTACATTTTGAAATGTTAACAGGGTATTTTATAGGAACTGTAGTTGTGGCTTCCAGTAACTGAATCATTCCAACAGTTCCTGAGGAATAGGACACTCTCCCCCAGTTCTGTGCTGATTCAGTGTATTAGGTACATGGTGAAGTACTGAAGCTGAACTGCATTGGGGTAAGACTCAAAGGAAAGGAACTTCTGCTTGAAATCTGAAGGAAAGCCATAAGCCACTGCAAAGAATGCAAAGCCTGGTAAGTGTGACTAATATCAAAATACCTAAAAAGTTTCTAGTTTGATCTAGATGTTGGCTTTCCCTGTAGTCTACTGGGAGGGACAAGTAGCTCCTGGGGATACCTCACATGTCTGTGATAAGTAGATTGGGCTGTCCTCTGGAGGTGACCAGACAACACAAAGAGTAAGGGTGGTTGAAATTTAACAACAGAATTCACTTCTAAGTCTGACTAAGTCTGCAGCATATAAAATGCTTCCTCTTATCACCCAAAAGGGTTTTGATACACACTAACTTCTGTCCTGTTGTCCTGTGTTTAAGAGCTGAAGGCAGCTCAGCATAGCAGATATGATTAATTCTGACGTTAGTGTGATGGTGCACCTACAGCCTAGGGAAGGTGACTGTGGAGGAGGTTGCTTGTTGTAACAAGCAACCTAGACAAAGTTGCTTGTGCTAGTTATGAAGAGAGAAGAGCAGCACCTACATAAGGAGAAACCAAACTAGCTGAAGGTACAATGCCTCCCATCCACAGAGTCTGTGTGTCCCCCATTCCCTCTTCCTGCTACGTGTGTGTAAGAAAGCTGTGAAAAAGTCAGGGAGGGGAGGAAAGATGGGGAGTTACAGCTAAATTTTCAGTTTACTCATTTTTCTTTTGCCCCTTTTTTGATTAAACGGGTACATCAAATCTGTGTGAATCTGCTTGAAACTCAGGCACAGAAAGGAGAGGGAATTTGATGTAAAGTGTCTGTTCTATCATTGAGGAAAGCAATGAAATCTGCAAGGACATGGTGTAACACAGCATGTTATTTTCCTGTTTCCCTCACTCATTTCATTCTCTGTCCAAAGGGTAAGCATGAAAATGAGTCAACTGAGAAAAAAGTTGAGACAGAACGAATGAGACAGAGAACAAAGCTTAGATAGCTTATGAAATGGTTTAACAAGAGCACATATATTATATGGGTTCTTTTTATTCAAGAAATCCTTCATCAAAGCTTATTCCATGTAATAAAAGAAGGCTTTGGATAGTGCATTCATTGTTCATGTTTCATTGTTTTAATGCAGTGTTCAATTGCTCTGCATTCCTGCGTTTCCTTGGTCAGCACAGTTTTTCACAATAATTATCCCAACTTCCTGGCAATACAGTGGAATAAAACTGTGAGGAGAATTCTGCTTCTTGCACTTATTTTCAAAGGGCAGCTGTTGTTAAAAAAAAAAAANAAAAAAAAAAAAAAAAAAAAAAAAGAAGAAGAAAAAAAAGGGAAAACAGAACCAATCCTTCTCTACCATCTTATTTATTTCAGGTTTCTTTAAAACTTCAGGCAGCACCTGGTGTGCAAGAAGACATAACAGAGAGTATTTTCCAAGAAGCTCTGTGGGGTAGATAAATACTGACCTTCTGAGACACTGCTCTGTGACACACTGTAGTTGGCTGAGAAGCCCTCCTTCGCTATTGCACTGTCGGTGTAAAATACCATTGAAAGAATCCCTGTTGAAGACCGGACACGTCCTGGGTTGTTCTGCCCACAATAACGCCCGATGTGTGGGCCAACTGCAAAGAAACAGCATACAATAGTAAACTACCAGTGCTGCTATAACAATAGGTGCACTACAATATCCTCCCAAAGACAGTCCCTCAGCAGGAAACAGTGAACCTCTGTAACAATTCAAAATCACAGCGCCATCAATAATTTAGCGATGAACAGTAAATTGTTTATCCTGCCATAGCAATCGTAGTTCTAAAATGCTCCAGATAGAACTCCATGAACCTCTGAAAATGTACAGAACCAGGATTTTAAAAAGTGTCCTTCGAAGTGTGGAGACAGGGCAGTGATGCACAAAATTACACATACAAAGCACCACAAGTATTTTTCAAAGTGTGATTGAAGCACCAATTTATGACAAGAGCAACTGAATGGCCTGATTTGCCAACCCGGTACAAAAGATGCTGTGAGCAGTTCAAACAGTCTCTTCCAGGTTTTATGCTCTATACTGCAGATGATCCGTTAATTTCATCTCAAACTTTGAAAAACATTTTTGACTCATATTGAGGCTATGATCAATGAATGACTCTTCATCCCCCTTTATTTAGGCTTTCAGACCATTAGTTCTTTTGCCTATATGGTCAATGTTAAAGAGTATTGTAAAAGAATTTAAGAGTGAAATCTTAATCCTTTCAAAAGAGCAAGAATTTCTTAAGTATATCTCCATGTCACAGAAAACACACACATACACAGTGACATGATCTCTCATCATGTTAATACTGTATAAACCCAATTTTGGTATTTTTCAGCATTTCCTGTGCAGTGAGATAATCTTTTTCCTTAATTAGGCTACTCAATTCACAACCAACATATGTGGCCTCCTAGCACTTGAGTCTTCCCTACAGATAGGTCCCTAGGCTGTGGAATGGTGGTGCATCTGTGCTTACAAACAATAAGAAAAGATAATGCTAAAACCCACCCATGGAGTCAATCATAAAAATAATCATGAGGCATCATTCTAATGCTTACACCACTGGCTTTCCAGGCTTAAATTAACACCTTGTCATTTCCCTAGGAAGTCCATTACACTTTCAGTTTAAAATATAAAATGTTTAGATATCCTAATTATTCACAGTTCAAAGAAAATCTACAGCTAACATAATTTTCCAGTCATTTATTGGCATTTTCCAACAAGTAAAACAGTTCCAGCTTGGAATAACTTTATTATGTAAGCTACACATTTCTGTAAGGCCGTAGAGTTGCCAGAAAGAGAGAGCTCAGATGTTACAGCTCTTGCTGCCAGCATGTGCCTTTCTATCCATATTCTGGCCACAGTTAGTCTTCAGTTGCCTTGGCAATCCCATGGCATTTGAAATACCTGCCAATTCAGACTTTTTCTACTAAGATTGTTCAATGCAGCACTGACAGAATGAAACATCCTATAGAGGATATGAGTTGAATTCTTCCTCATCCTAGAAATCTTTAAAGCTCCATGGTTTTATTTTCAGAGAGAGAAATTTGTCTTAGACTGTTACCATTAATGGCTTTTTAAAAACATAAACTAATGCCCCCACATTCCAGTTGCTGCAGGTTTTTTGTTTTGTATTTGTTTTTGTTTTCTTTTGTATTTTCTGTGCACAAACGACTCTGATCCTACTCTTTCTCAGAATGGCTTTCAAGATTATAGCTGCTGATGGTGATCTAAACTGCAAGAAAATAAGGAGGATAAGGCTACGATGCTATGGTACTCTGAGCCTCCCTCCTCCCATTTCCTGTAGGGAAGCCTCTTTGAAACGACAAACAGAAGAGAACTTTGTTTAAAGCAGACAGGCTTTAAGATTCCCCATGACTCACCGGTTTATAATTTTTAAGACATATTTGGTGATTATGCATTTGAGTCTTCAACAGATTGGCCCTGCCATCACAGTACTATTCCCTTTGCTAGCTGTGCGGATGCATGTGCCAAAAATGTGCAGAATATGACACAAAGAGGTACTGAATTTTTTTGTGCAACATGTAAACCTTAGCCTGCTGAGCTAATATGATATTGATCTGAGCACAACTGGATGAAATAGAGATTCTCCTTCTTCCACAAATAGCTAGCACAAGGTTTCCCCCTTCTAATTTTTTTGTTTTTTCCATTCAAGTCTTGAAAACTTTTGAATGATAATAAATTATCACATATTTCGTGTGTCACCACATCAAATAAATGCTATGCAGGAAACCCGTCTGAGTCGTCATTCAGGGGGTGAGATTGACGTCTCTTTAGGTAGACTATGCCACTGTTTTTTTTTTTTACCATCTTCCTGACAATTCCTTAGGAAACAAGATGGGATTTCATAATAGACTGTGTAGAGTTCCAGATGGAATTTTAGGGCAGAAGGTGCTAAAAAGTCATTAGACCAGCCTCTAACTATCAACCATCATGTTGCTGTGACAGCATCCCCCAGGAAGGGCTACTCCAAATGTGAGTCACCTGGACTATGTCCTCACTCAGGGATGCTTCTACACTACCTGCAGAACAAAGGCATTTCAGTGAGACAGCTACCTCAACTGACTGCCCATGTTGTAGCAATTTCTGAGACCTTGGCTTCTCTTTCCACTGGCACAGTCTTATGCAGTGGAAAACTGAGGAAGTTTCTGGTTAAAAGATGGAGGGACAACTAAGAAACCTATTTTGCATGCATTTCCCAAAATGCAGAATCTAATTCTATAGCTCAAATAAATCCTTGAATATTCCTAGTAAGTATTTTTGAAGGTTTACAGATTGAAGTGCAGAATATATAGAAAGTGTCTGGTGGTTCAAGACTAAACAGAAACCTTATCCTTACTGATTCTTCTTTTCTTTACTATTGTTTGCCCTTCTGCACAAAGAATTTTGATATGAGGAAATACTGAGATTTACTGAAATACACTTTTATCCATCTGGTTGGAATGTTAGCTTTTGGAATTAGGTTAAGAACACCCCCCCCCCAAAAAAAGAACAAACCAGAAGCAAGGAAAAAAGGTATATCAGACTTCTAAAATATTAAAACAAATGTTATGTTAACTAGCCATGTATTTAATTTTAAAGCTGTTTTTTGTAAGTATGCAGATATGTTGTGGACAGTATTTTCACATCACTATGATTTTTATTAAAAAAATATTTAGGATATATTTAGGATGCACAATTTATGATGCACAATTTAGGATGCTGAAGAAGAAACAACCGAAAAATTAATTCCATCCTCACATTCCAGTTGTCAACTACACTGAGCTTGTATGCTCTCAGATCGTAATGGCTTCTCACAAGAGTGTAGAAAGCAACCACAACAGGAGAAACACACTTAGATTAATAGCAACCTTCATTTGCACTGATGTTAATGACTGCAGTAAAACATTCTGCTTTGCTCTGTAATTCAGTGGAAGCTCTTGTGGTATTGACTGAAGCAGCAATGCTTAGGCTGTGGTTGTCAAACCATACATAAACTTCTTTAAATTAGGTTTGAGCCTAGCAGACAGCCTATAGAGCTTCAAAGAGAGCTGCATGATGAATATGTGCAATTCATCACTAAAGCTAGTCCTCATTTTGAGTGGGCTATTTTTCTTCAAAGTCATCAATGGAGTGTTCTCAGCAGACGGTGGCTGAGATATATCTGTGCCTTGGGCAAAGATATTTTTGGTATCTAGTTTATTCCTGCAAAATCATATCTTTCTATTCTGAGATTGACTCACTCTCCAGCTCTAAATCCACCTGTTATCACTTTCAAACCATGGTCCCTTTTCTGTACCATATTTGCAACAAGCACCTGTAGTTCTCAGATATTCTTCAACAGGGTTTTTTTCATGAAACAAAATGCCAGATTTAAGGCATTCCTGAATGCCTACCATTCCCCTCTTGAAACAGCAAAACACTTATACCACTGTTTAACTTCAGTCCTGTAAGTGTCCTTGGTGAATTCCTTTTGAAGTCAATCTAACTGTTCACATGCTTCAAAGATAAGCACATATTTTGTAGAATCAAGTAGCAAATACTCAGCACTTACCAGCTTCAATCCACTGAAAGGACAGCCAGGTAGGCTGAGGACTCCGTGATTGTGACAGAGCATTTCAGGATTAACATCTTTTTGAATGACTGTTACAGTTGCTGTCAAATTATCTTACAGAAAATTGTTTTCCATCAGTGAAATGGAAATTACGTAGAAGTAAAATGTAAATGGAAGCTTACTGACTTTGACATATCCTTTTAAACATCATTGTGAGAATTTGTTTAAAAGAACAGTTCTCTTCTTCATTTTTTGCCTTTTTGGGGGGGGGAGGAAAGAAAAAATAATCACAACTCTATAAAACAGCGAAATTATTTCCTGCTGATCTCTAGTGACTGTAGCTTATCAAATTCTATGGTGAAAACATTTTCCACTTACGTTGGGTTTCATCTGCTCTAACTTAGGCATCTAAAGTTTACATCTGACTTAGGGATTCATAGCTTCTAATACAGTCAACAAGACAAGAAACTCCAGAGCTCCATTAACTGTGCCCTAAAGTAGATGTTGAGATAGGTCAGAGTGGGATGCTGTTCCCTGCTGGGAACAGAGAGACTTGCTGTGCCTGGCTCAAATCCTGATGCCTGTTTCCCAGAGATGCATGTTCAGGGGGCTGTCCCCCTAATTCTGCTCTGGTTGAGACCACAATTGTTTTCCAAAAAACTGTTCTCTCTCTCCTATTACAATACTGCCATCATCCCAGGAAACCACAGCTGTGTTGCTGTAGAGCAGGGGATGTGAACTGAAGGACACATATTTTTTCCACATATTTAAAAAATCCTTCTGTCACATTTATACCAATGCAATAGCAGCTTTAACACAACTGGGCGTGTGAGCAGCAATGCATTTCAACAAAGCAAAATAATGTCCTTTTCTATGTCACTAAACAGAGCAGGCCAGGGCATTGCCTCTGGACCTGGAGTTGGCAGTCAGGGACCAGGGACCAGGGACCCAGCTCCTGGGACCAGACTAAGAGTGTGATACAGCTTGTCCCTATGGGGCTCTTCACTCTGAAACTGTCTGGCCATGTCCAGCTTGCCTGTTGAGAATGATGTCTGGCTTTCACTGTCCTCGAAATCATGCTTAGGAATTTCTTGGGCAAGTGCAAATTGATGTGTGCTAAAACTGTGTAAGGGAGTACACCAGCAATTTAACAATGCACACAACTATGCCCATGTTTCAGTCAATAGCGTAGAATATTTTTTCATAGACTAAGGGGAAATGGACAAATGGCTTAAAGATTCACCTTGGGAGAGTCTCCCTTCATCAAAGGGAACCATACTGTCTAATTTACCACTGTGTAGAAATTTACTATTTCCATGTAGATGCAAATTAGATTTTTCTTCCCCCAGATTCTCTCTCTATATATTCTCCAGTATCCAGACATTCCCTATCTTCAGTTCATGGCCAGGTTGTACCAGTGGTTCCCTGTGCCAGCTTTGCTCTTCAGTTGAAATAGTTGTCCCTCCCAGGGATTCATCCTGTGATGCATTTACAGAAAAGCAATCACATTCCATCTTTCTTTGTAGTGTTAAGTTAAACAAGAGAGACTGACTGCTGGCTGAGGATCATCCTACATTTTCCTACAACTGCTGCAACCTTCAACAGTTTGTATCTAAGAAAACATTTTCCAGCCTACAAATGCTGTTGAATATTTACCAGTAAACATGCAGGTGCCCTTAGTGGATGTCAGGATCATTTTGAGTGTAGAGAGTTTGTGAGACAGTCTGTGGAAGGCTGATAATGCCTGTTGATAACTGTTCTTCAGTATGGCTCAGCCACTTTCTTGAACCAAGCAATTACTGCTTTGAAACCCTCCACACTGACAAAAATGCATTTCTTTTTGGTTATATTACACGTAAATTGATTTACTGGATCATCTTTTCAAATATCAGTTTAAATGCAAGCTCTACAGGACAGATTTGGTCTATATACAAATAAACCTATTATTAAATGTTCCGGACATCATTATTGTACTGTTAAAATATTGTTTTCCTAATTGAGGCATTAAATACTAAATAGTCTTTTAGCTACTGTTATGGGTCTTTCTTCACTCTTTATTGAAATGCATTGAAAAGAGCCATGATAAACCCATTAAGCATAAAATAAAAAAGCGCAAATATGTTAAAAGACACATATTTCCTGC
The DNA here is from genome assembly GCA_013397195.1 of Hylia prasina. Taxonomy (NCBI): domain Eukaryota; kingdom Metazoa; phylum Chordata; class Aves; order Passeriformes; family Sylviidae; genus Hylia; species Hylia prasina. The sequence continues at coordinate 2,230,672 of VYXD01005580.1, read as the reverse complement.
AGCATTAATGAAAGGTTTAAGCAAAATTATATTGGGGATTTATTTAGGAAAACAGGTAAGTTTTATTGTGTTATTAAAGTATTTTTTAGGTTATATATTTTCATTTAAATCAAATATTAATGTAGGATTAGCAGTTCATAGAAACTGCAACTGCTGTTCATAAACAAAAAAATCTATTAATATGGGTTATCACATGAGTAGAAAACTGAAATAGTTGTAATTAGTGCCCAACACAACATAAATTTTCAGTCACTGAATTTTGCTACAAATTAAAAATTAAGAAGAAAAAGGACAGCTTCAAGACGCTTCTCTTCATTAGCTTATGCCAAACATAGAAACAGTGAAAAAGGCCTCACTAATAATCAGCTTTACATAGCTGTTTCCACAGCTCATATAGGCATTTGGGCACCCTAAATGTTGGGCATTCAACTTGAACAATCCCTTTCAGGCTGGAGCTGCAGGCTTTGGCTCTGGGTCCTTGGAGAGCTGGTACATGGCTGCCCTGCCTAGGGGAGATTTAAACCTTGCAGACCCAAGACTGTATATGAAAAACAGAGAAATCATGCAGCTATTTTATTTGTCAGACTCAGTGTAAAACAGGGATACGGGGTTGGGAAGAAGGTGAAATGAGGGCTCTCTGGCTCTATAGGGTTAGCTATTATCTAGCTATGCACTTAGTGAATGTGCACAAGGTCAAGTGTGGTCAACAACTAAGTGGAAAATTACTGAGATGGCAGAGATGTTCCAGAAGGGTACCAAACACATCCACCCTGACACATGAGGCCATCTAATCAGAGATTATAAATTAACAAATTAAGATAAAACCTTTGGATTTGCTTAAACTGCTGGAAGAGAGAGCACTATAATGGAGGAACCCTGCAGTGCCCAGTCACTGAAGCCACCTGAATGAATAACTCAGTGACTGTTTACTGACCTGGGTAATTGTTTAGTCACCATGATTTCAACTGCATGGACACCACATTTTCTCTGGCAAAGAAATTCTCTGCTTTGACAGCTGGTCTGTAACGCAGTTCCTCTGCAAGTCAGAGGGTCAGTACCCAAAGTCCAGTTTATGCAACTTGTTGGAAATGTCTGGACTATACTCATGGGTTAACTGAAAATTTGGGGACTCATTATAAGGCTTCACATTTAATTTATTTTTGTGTCGGAGGTTTATCACATATTACCACTGAACACAGAGGTTTCTGCTAAGCCAACTGTTAAAATTGAACATATTTCATTAAAAAAAAATCATTCACACTATGATATGCTTTACTGAATGAATTTACAGAGCATTTTCTCCATTTCTTTTTAATTCAAGTCACTTCAGATAAATCAAGCAAGGATCTCTCTAGCATGACAGTTTAAAAAATGGGAACATGCCTTCTGCAGGCCACTACATGGTAATGGTTATGCATATTACAGTCCATTTTTCTCTTACCATCAGGGAATCCATCCCAGATTTCCAAGCGGTCATAGCGACAGAATGCTCCCCCTGGAGTATTTGAATCAGGTTCTAGCTCAAAGCTTTCAAATTCCAGTATAATCTCTGACATCTTTGGTGCAAAGATAATGTAAGTGCATTCAAGGCTATTGGGATATTTTTCAGGGAATCCAGGGGACTTTATCACTCCACTTGAAGAAGTAAAGTTTCTGGAACATTCAGGTCCTGTAGGAGAAGGAGAAAAATCAACTGGGTTAACACTGTGCTACCAAGCAAAGCAGTTAGCTGGAAAACAAATTAGGTTGTATTGTCTCTCCAGCAGCAAAGGTGGCTTTTCAATGAAACACCTCATTTTAATCACTGTATTAATCATTCAGCCAGCTTGCTCCTATTATTGATAGTCAGTCATTTAAAGCCCAATTCGCATATACTGTCTGATCTTCAATTTTCAATTTGTATGGAACAATATGAAAACTTGTACCAGCTCTAGAAAAAATTATGACAAATACAAAGTCATGTGGGAACAATGAAAGTGTAAGCTGCAGAAATCTCGACAGAGCCCTAGAGAAATAATTATAGCCCCTTCAAGCTCAAATCTTTAAATCTTATGGCTGACAGGCTTTTATTGGTGAAATAGAATTTTTTACAAAAGCGGGTGAGTGAATTCAGTAGAGGGAGTAGTGGTTTCAGATTCCTGGAGCACTGACTCAGTAACTCTGCCAGATGTGACCTATGCCTCCTTGACAAACTAAATGTGAAAGGTAATTCGTACATGTACTGAGGGTGAGTGACTCATTCTGAGTGGTGTTGACACAGGTGCACCAGTAAAATGTTGCTGTTAGTGTGGCAATGATAAACTGTGTGATTACAGGCAGTGTTGCTAGAAGTCACCTAATGTCAATGTTGACACACCAGCTTTCCCTGATGTTCCCACCATGGCATAATGGGATGTTCCAAACAGCGCTCTTGGTGGAGCAGGATAGTGGCAGTAAAGATGTAAGGGTATAAAAGGCCAGGTCACTGAATTTGCCTTTGTGAATACAGCGAACAAGCTGGAATCCCTCTCTTGTTGACAGATCTCATTTCTCCTTTATTTAGGTCCCTCAGGAATCCTCCCTGTGCATCCCACACCTGCAGGTGTGCTCAGAAGTCAGCTGCAGGCACTGCCCACACACCTTCCCATAGGTCGGCATAGGTACCCCCCTCTGCCTTTTGACACTCCACATTGAATAGGGTGATTTACAGGACTTGGGGCATTGGTGGATATCAGCTGGCCTGAGGAGTTTGAGTAGGATGACTCAAATGAAGGTCCTCAGACATGGAGGAGAGGAAGGACACAGAGAGCACAGCTTGGTTGCAACAGGCAGGTCTGTGCTGGAGGATGATGTGTGTGAGGCCCCAGTCTGGATGAGGATGCCCAGCATCGTTAGAGACTGTAGACAGGAGCCTTAGAGGATTTCCAATGCCTAACACAGATCATTGAAGGAAAACAGTCTGGCTTGTTGCATATATGAATACTCTTATTTCACTATAGAAAATGTTTTCATTGTGAATGTGCCAAACATATTACCCCCCACAGATCTGGCCACCTCCCAGCTAAATTCAGCATGCAAGAGAGAGGTCTGAATGAATTTACTCAGTTCAGGTACTCTTGCCCTTCAACAGACACTGAGAGGAAATTCTTGAACTATCACATCAATATTCAGAACACTTCATGGCATATTTTGGAAGATGTGGATATCGATGCTCATGTAACTTGACCCATTCCAATTTGGGAAATTACATTTTGCCTGTAATTAAATCACCCCCTTACATGTAAGTCAAATATTCCTCTTCTCTCCCTGTCATTCCCTTGTCTCCTTGTCATGTAGGGGAGGGTTATATTCTGATTGTTGCTCCTCACTCCCACCAGTAGCTGCTGTTCCAGGATAAAATAGCTTTGCTATGCCATTCATAGAATAAAATGCTCTGTACTCCTCTTGGAATCCAATAAAAGATGCAATATAAAATGTAAGCCAGGATCATTATTGCTTTATTAAATACAGCCAGATCTTGGCTCCAAGTGTGCGCCATCGTCAGGCTCCTTACATTCACACACGGTATCTTGATGCCAGCTTGCTTTATTTTAAACATGTTCAAGTCAATCTGGTGCAAGAAACAGAAACTGTTTTCAGGGGAAAACTGTCTCACTAAAATGCCCTCCAAAGATTTTGACCCTTTACTGACACTGTGAAGCAGCTGCGGGAATTACATCAATACTGAGGCTACGAGGAACTCCATGGGGCAACATGCGTGGAAAACTGGCAGAAAAGATTCCAGCAGAGACACCAGAAGTAGATACTTCTGAGGTGGAGAAACTACATGTGTACATGCATATGAAACAAAGGAAGATATATGAACTGAAGGAAAGACAGAGAGGAGGCAACAGAGAGCAAAGAAAAAGAGATGACACTAGGGATAATTTAATCTGCTATCTGTGGGTGTCACTGAGCCAAAAATTCATTTGCCTTCTTGGTTGACACTTTCTTTTCTTTCAGTTTACACCATAAATTTAGTTGACTAAAGTTAGGAATGTTGAATGTGAACTGCGTAGATCCTTTTCTAGTGAATACGTCACTCATCCACCCTAAAATAGGATGTGTGCGCAAGCCAAAAAGATGAACATTTCATGTGGGCTGAGTGATGGGCAAAATGTGTTTCATGTTTTAGTCCTGACTACAACTTCTTCAGTGTCTCTCTGGCCACAGAGCTGAATGACAAATAAAGAGCAATGGGCAAAAATATACTGTGTGTTGGAGTGAAGCTCAGCCTTCAGCTCAGCACCTCAGGAGCCTGGGCTTGGGATCATTCTTCCCATACCTGGGAAATGATGAGGAAGTTGTGAATATGCTAAACCAGACATACTTGTCTGGTGTAAGCAGCTGAGCTTCACCTGTGCAAAAGGGTGAACTGCTTTATTTGGCACAAATATTAAAATATTTGTGATATTAAAATGCAAAACTGGTATAGTATATATGCGTTTTTTCAGAAGTTAAATAGGGCTGTGTTCCCACAGCAATGATAATTTGTATCCTTTGTGTACACATGGCATTTTCTAACACTGCGCGGTGATAACAGTCCTGCCTTAATATACAGTTTATGTGGAATGAACTGGAGTTAAAGTTGCTCTGGGAGTCATAATTTTGAGTTTCCTGACTTCCATGTGTGTAAAATCACATTCATAATGCCATCTTAAGACGGTAAATGTGTATCTTTGAGACATGTAAATGACCACACAATGGAAATAAACACAATGTTCCTGTCAGAGTTCTGAGTTGTCATTACACTATTAGGATATAAATAAAACCTTTTTTTTTGAAAGGGTTCAGTTACTAAAATAGATTGTTTCACAGATCATTCTTTCACTTCTTCTGGTGTTTCAGCCTTGCTCTTTATGAAAGATGGTACTGCATATATAAGCACTGAGAAACGTCAGAACACATTTTCAAGAGTTTAGGCTCCTAAGGACATCAAAATAAATAGAGATATTTTTTCAGGAAAGCTTGGTGTCATTTGGATGTTGAATTCTTCTAAAAAATGTGACCCTGAAGGTCAGCAAAAGAATTTCTGGGAGTCAAGAGTGGATTTACAGAAGGGAAGATGGTGAACAAGAGGTCTGTGGCCCCAATTAGCACTGTGCAGAGCAGCAATAGCAACAGAAAAGTGACTTCACTACTGCGCTTCTCCTCATTAGCACTACAGCTGCTACCAAGAGTGTGTGCTGAACACAGCTGAAAATCTGGCTCTGGTCTAGGTGCATAAAAGGGACTTGGACTGGTTCTGAAAATGGGGCACGGACTGGGAGTGGCGTGCATTGGAAATTTGAAGTTTTGAGCTGCTTTTGTGAATATGATCCTAAACATTGATGTTGAAGTCAATTTTTTTATATAAAATGAATGTTATTGTCTTTTTATATATTATGAGTTTTGGTCCTGTATTGTCCAGGAATGGAATATATCGATTATTAATCTCCATCCAGCTATAGGGAAGATGTATGCTAAAAAAAGTGACCTTACAGCCCTTCTAGCTATTGACTCGGGAGGAGTATTATAAAAGAGGGAGTGTCTCTATGTCTGGTTAATCCTGCACTCTCTGTTTCTCTGAGCTCTCTCTGTGCCCCATAAAGCTAATTGTGCTCACTGGCACCAACTCCTGGCATGAGCACCCAGCAGGTCATGCCTGTGATCAGTGTGAGCTGCTTCTCTCCTCTACCTCCCAAACATGATTTGTGAGAGCAGCATCAACATCATCTGCTGCCCATGTGTACTCAGGTCCTTTCCGAGCCCACAGCCATCTCTTGGGAGTGCAGAGCAAAACACTAACCAAAATAAGCCAGGGACTCAGAAGGTTGCAGTGCTGCTAAGGCAGTAACATTGTAAATCATACAGTAATTATTATTTAAAAAAAAGAAAAAAGAAAGCAATAAAGCTAACGGTTTTAAGACGGTTGAAACAAACAGCTGACAAAAACTACCATATTTCATGCAAAGGAGTCAACCCCCAGACACAGCTGACCCTCTGGATTCATGATGATTTACACCCACTGAATACACACCCCACCTTGGAATGACTAGGGTTAATAAGATTTTCTCTTTCAAGCATTTTCATACATTTTCCCCATTCCAAAGAATTATGGTGAACTTTCTGATGCAAGTAAAAATCACAGGTTATGAACTATGTAACAATGAATTGTTTCTCACCTCTTTTGAAAACTTCATAACGGATAGAAAATCCTGCTCCATGCGTCTCATAGTCGGAAACAAATTTAATAAAAAGATATGGTCCTGAAGACACTAAAGGAGGGGGAGCAATTTTTCCACAGTACTTTCCCCATAAGCGTCCTTCAGCATTATCTCCATCAATCACTTCAACATAATCATACCTGGTAGATAAATGGAAGGAAGAAACTTTTAACTTCCAGGAAAGAAGGAGACCTAATTAATTTAGAAACCATAACACAACATAGATAATCAAGAAAAATGCTAGCTTGCTTGGAAAATGCATTATGCTGAAAGATGTAAGCAAAATGAAATAATTAAAATGGACTACATTATGTCTGTAGACATCATCTGGCAACATGGAACTATTAGGAAGAATGGTGTCCATTATGCTTGCAGACAATGTCAGCTAAAGTAACCAATTAACAAAAAAAAAAAAAAAAGGAAATCTCACGAGCACAATTCTGTATTATTAAATTGTGTTCCTTTGTCTGTGTAGTGTTGTTATCAATACATAATGCATAGCATTCTTTTCAAACTGTGAAGTTCTGTTATGAATTCAAAAATGTCTTTTTGGCTGTAGCTTTTTATGAACAATACTTTGATTTCCATATGCTGTCCTCCAAACATATGTCCACAGAATAATAAATAAATCCCTAAACATTAGATTTTATTCCAAACTCCATCATGTTGCAGATCAGTGCTAGAAAAATCTGTTATTTTCCTTATTATCTGGACAAATAGTTTGGAGCACATCACAAAATCCACAAGTTGGTCATGGCACTTGGTTTTTCTCAGACAAAAATTGTTTCAATACAAATCACCTTCATTTAGGTATTTGAATCAAGAAGTGCAGATTCCAACATTAATATTTGTACAGCATATGATTACTAGACAGACTGGGCTAAAACCTCTGTGATTATTTGCATCAAACCTAAGACAGTATAAGGAAAAGCATGTAATAACCAGACAATGATTGGTAGTAAAAGTTTGCCTGTGAGCAACGTGTTAGGGCTCCTCAGCCCTGTCACAGAGATGCCAAGGTGTAGTGTCTGGTCTGACAGATCTGGCATTCAAGGGCTGAGGAGAGCAAGCCCAGCAGGCTGGTGGTGCTGAACCAGCCCAGGGAATACAAACGAGAATTAAAGTCATGGGAGAGAGAAGCTGCAGGTGCAGAGACAGGTCTGTTCTTAAGTTTTATTAGAGGATGATTTCACTTGACCCCAGACAGGAAGGAGGATCAGACCCAATCTGCAGAATCAGTTTAATTGTCTCCTAGAAAGTGGTGGCACTTGGAGGTTGGGTTGTGCCCTGTGACTCTCTCAGAGAGCAGCAAAAGGCTTTTCCCTGCCCCTGCGTCTCTGTGTCTCAGCCACGTTGCCCTTTCATTTAACAAGTTGCTGTTAGCCAGACAATCTCATTTACTTTTCATTATCTTACTACGACTGACATTAAAATGTTGCCATTAATTTGTTTAGACCTTTATATTCTACTGTTATGCTCACTGAAATGTTCCAAGCATATTAATATACAAGGAAGAGCTAAAAATGACAGGACAATAAAGCACGTCTGGCATTTTTAAAGAGATCAAAGGAAAAAAATGTCTTCATGATGACCAATGTCATTTTTAACAACTCTGCTCCAAACCATCCAGGGCACATTACTTATGTTTACATGAAGTCCTGTGAGACAGCTGCAAAGATGATATCACTAGTTAAAGTGGACAGCTTAAGGCTCCTTAAATTAAAAATGACATTACCTCATCAGTTAAAACTGTGTGCCAGCTTTGGTGTATATCAAATAGAAAATAAAGCTGACACTGATGGAACTGTAAGCATTAACATATGTGAAATATTGTGTTAACTGCATTTCTTCTTATGTATTTGATTTTTCTAGTAGCAATTGCTCAGCTCACTAGCTTAACTGTCCCAGTGCAGATTGGTGGAAACATGCATTTCTGAGATGATTTTACAGATACTTAAGTAGCCTGTAAGTTTTTAAAATTAGACTTCTGTTCTTTCTATAATTTCTTTATCATATGTGCATAGCAGGATTTGAAAGTCAGAAGAGTTGTAAAGACACCTCAGAATTCCTGGGTTTTTTTCTGGTTGTTTTTTATTTTCCCTTCTCAGAAATATCCTTAAAATTGCCAGCTCTGGGTTCCTTGCAAAACCTATTGAAAGCAGTCAGGGATACATGCTACTAATTTTTAGATTTTAGGAAAAAAATGAGAAGTTTTAACATGACAACTTTTCTCCAAATAATCAACTGCTTATTAAAAAGCAAGAATAACCACATAAAACCACAGCATCTGAGTGACAGCCTTTGCTCCATTTACCCCACAGTGACATTATTTCACCAGTTTCCCAGGCACCATTCCTTACTCTAACTTCAACAGTAGACAAGTTTTCAAATAGTATGAAAAAAAATAACTAAAAATGTGAAGCAAATTTTACATTCTTTTTTCCTTCATATATAATGGCGATAAAAAAATTCAAAAGGCTAGGTGTTTTTTTTCTGCTACACCTTAAAAATAAACATTATATAGCCTTGTTAAGTCTTCCATATACAGCCAAAAAGTAACTAACCTGTAAGTACCAATTTTGCTATTACATGAAGTAAATTAGGCAAAAAACCCCATTCAAATGAAATTCTATCACTCTCCTAGTTTTCCTCCTTTACAGCAATAGCCTGCCCACACTTTCCATTGTCCCCTGTAGTGACAGAATCGTAATTTATGGTTCTCTTCCTGGCTGCTGAGCAGTTGTAAATGACACAATTTGGTTACTAAAAGGCTTTCTTCTAATGGATTTTTGCAAGCTATAGGTCATGCAGCCCCTTGGAAGATTGGAGGAGTTTTCATTTTTTAAAATTTCATTTTGAAAAATTACTGACAGACAGAGAAGAGGCTTAGCTGTGAGACAATAGGTAAGAAGTACAATTTGAAAGAGGAAGCTTTAGAGATCAGCCCCACACCCTTCATATTCTAACAATCATGTTTTTCAATTGGCAGATAACAAATGGATTTGGATCCTCCTGCACTGGTGGCAACATATGATATCTGGGCTGCAGTAAATGAGTATCTATATTATTTTTTCTTAGAGAAATAAAATTACTCTGGATTTTACTAGTTTATACTTGGAAACCAACATCCTGCTCTCATTTTTGCACTTTTCAAAATCCTACCAGAGACCACACATATCACAAACAACTGGTCTTGTAAATAGGAGAAAGTACAGTCACAACTTGGAAATGGAGTTGCTGCCAAAGAAGCTCAGAAAGCAGCTTGCATGTCCCTCTGGACTTGGTAGCAGTTCTTTTCCATAAGTTTGTCAGAAGATGCTGTGCCAGGGATACAGTTGGCACATTGGCATTCCTGTGAGAAGACTGAATGTGTCACCTCCACAGCACCCAGACAGACTTGGCACTCAGCCCAGAATACTGAGTTTGCAAATTTGGATTTCCCATTTGGCAATTCTTCACTCAGTTACTGCTGTCAATGGTGTGGCAAATATTTCTTGTAATTTTATAGTCCTTTAGGGCTTATGGCAGAGAGATGTAAATATAAACACAGAGCTAACCATGGAGTGCAGTTTCGGGTGAAAGACTAGAGCATGGGTTCAGATGTGAAAATAGGAGATGCCTGCCCAGAAGAGAGGACAGTCAGTGAATATGTTCATGGAGCTGCTTTGACACGATACAAAAAGCATTTCCTTTTTGCTTGCCTGGGTCTTTCCAGATATCCCACTTCTGTCTGCACCCTCTCCAGTGTGCAAGGCCAGTGCTTGGCTGTCGGGTGGGAGACTGATGAACAGCAGTGCAAGAGTTCACACACACTTCCTGCTCCTCCCAGCTGGTACCTGAACTGGCCATTACTAGTTGGTCCTAATTTTATGATTTAGTAAAGCCACGTCTGGGAGACATTCCCAGTGGAAAGATAAGGGAACCTAGAATTCCTTTAATTCTTTAAGGAATTGCAGAAAACTTTTTCTTTTTTGGAAAGTGTAAATTATAGTTTTGAGGAAAAGGCCAAGCAATACCCATAACATGAGTCTTGGGCAATGAAAACCATAAAGAGCTGCAGAATTCAAATTTTGGTGAATTTTCTAGTACCAGTTTCTAGTAAGTGATAACAGTGCTTATGTTGGGGTTCAGTTCTGAACATGCTGGAGACCCCTGAAATGCACCATTGCATGTTGTACTGTAGAAGGTGAGGTGCAAGTGCTGGAAAGCCCTGCCTGCTGCTGAAGCCAGCCATTCTGCCAAGCTACACTCTGCTTCTACACATTTGCCTATTACCAGGGCAGTGAGATCTTATTCCTTTTTCTTTAAAAAAATTCCTTCTCAGGAAATACGCAGAACTCAGCTGAAATCTAAATATCTGCCATTTAATCTTATGAAACAATCAGTGAAGTATATACAACTATAATTTATATCCAAGTATACCATATTTTTCTGCAGTCTGCTGTGATCTATATGGTTCTTATGAATACTTTGGCTATTCACCTGTTAGGATGAAAGAATTTTCCAAGTCTCTCTTTATTTTATCACTCTGATTCGACATCCAACCAAACTGCTAAATTTCTCCCTGACGTGAATTATCCACCCTGGTCAGACTATCTTTGGTTTTGAAAATTTTCTTCTTAGTATGTGTCTTTCTTTTGCCTTTATTTTATAAAGTTTGGAGGGTTTTTTTATTCCTCACAAGTCTCCACTTTAGTTGAACAGAAGGCATCGCAAGAAGAAATCTAAATAAAGAGCTTCAAGTTGTTCTGCACTGTGGCTTTGTGCCCCATTAGTTACTGAGGGTCAGAGGTGTGGGATTTACTGCAGTGCTGGTGGCACAAAGCAATCTGTATCCCAGAGCTAAAAGCTTGAAAGCTGCAGGCACTTGAGGGACACCAACCTTAATCCCAGTTTATTAGCAACAAGAAAAAGAAGTACATGCTATTAAAAATAAAAAATTAGGCACAGCCCTGAATGTCTGATTTTCTGCCTGCAACCTCAGCATCTGCTGCATTTCTCTTCATCTGAGCCTCCTCTGTGCAGCCTGACTAGTCTCCAGGGCCTCCTGTGAGGTAACCCATCTCATGGGCACCCCTCCCTGTAGCTGGGACTGTCAGTGTCTACACCAAGGGGATATAATTCCTCACACATGGGCCTCACAAGACACCTTGGTGGAGGTGAAAGCAGCCCTCAGAGGATCCTGGGTGACTGCTGTGTCCTCAACAAGCCTAAGCAGGGCACAAATGCTCCCTGCAGTAGCATGGGAACTGCAGGGTTTTTTCCTTTTTAAGCCTCGTCCCAGTGTGCTTACTGGCAAGGGTCCTGCATGGTGTGTTCCCACCTGGCTGCTTGCACCTTTCATGAGGCCCTTCTCCATCTTTACAAGTCACGTGTTGGTGTGGGCTTCCTTCCTGCTTTCCTTCCTTCCCTCCCAACCTCCCTACCCCATTCTCCCGTTCTACCTTTTTTCTTCAAGTCTATTAAAACGCCCAGTAGATCATTTCTCCGAGAATGGACATGCATGCAGCTGAATTAGGATGAGCCAGGCAGTGCCAGCTCTGTGAGAAGGGAAGGTGGGAGTCAGTGCCCATGGCAGGAGGCTTTTCAACTGGTTTTGTTTGCAAATGTGCAAATGTGCAGATGCAGCCCCCTGAGATGCGGCATCTAAATCCCAGAGTTCTCTAAAGTGCTGGATATTTAAATGCACAGTTTGCAATCGATTAATGATCTGTAATTTATTGTCAGTTTGGGGGGCCTTTGTTTCCATTGGTCTTTTGTGAGCTCGTGTTTTTATGGTGTTCACCCAGGGCCAAAATTCACTGGAGTTATTCATACAAAGGTCCTGTCAACCTAAGAGATTTCTGGGAATAAGGCCATTGGGATTTGGCCACTGTTCAGTAATTTAGTAATGCCATTAAATGATGGTGGGTCTCCATTAAGAATGAACTACTGAGGGTCTATTTTAGTACAAGACAATGCTGTAGTGAAAAAGAGAAAAGATGTAACAAAGACATCAATGAAGATCTACAGTTACCCACTGCAAGTGTTTAATTCTAACTAATGGTAGCAGCAGTCTTGCTATTACACCAGTTTCTGGAGTAATTGAATGCACTGGGATTTGTGCCTTCGTTTAAAATTAAGCTCTTAATTCTCTGCCTGAACAAAGGAATCCGAAATGCAACATACTTTAACCAATAACATTTCAAAACCCAGAAGTAACAAAAGCAATCATTACTATTTTCAAATCTCAGTATCCTTCATCTTATCACATGCTCCTTATATTTTGGCTCATGTTTTTTGAGTACCTGAGACTGGCAGAACTGAAGATCTGAATCAAATAAGCAAGATTGTATCTGCACTTTTATCTATACAGCTCCATTGAGAAAAATAGACAGATCTTTAGTTGCTGCAAATGAGATTAGGCCCTTTATACCAATGGATCTAAGTCAGTTTACACTGACATACGGCTAAAGAGGGTGCAAGTGGTGACAGAATATTCTACCTTGTATTTACTTAGTTCTATTCTATTAATAACAAATAAAATCTGGAAAATTCTTCAACAGAAATGAGAACACCAGGATTCACTTTTGGAATGTATGTAACATTGTCAAGCAGAAAATGAAGAACCAGAGGTTATGGACTGGGTTTTGACATTTTAGCATTACAATGTCCTAAGGAAGTAAAAGCAAAATTCATCTGCTAAGGTCTTCAGCACATCTATCTGCAAAAGGCATTTCACCAATGAAAAGATCTGATCTTCAAGTTACAGTAAATTCCACTGATTTCATTGCTCACCACATACTGTAATAAATTATAATATAATGATCCCAGTATATAAAAATGAAAACCTCTTCTGGGAAGAAACATTCAATTTTAAACCTCTTCAGTAAGAAACTTCAGTTCATAACTTTCTGGCATAGAGAAATGCTATCTTTTCATGGAAAAGGTTTCTGTCTGTCAAATAAGACAAATTTACAAATGCTTGACTTCCACTTTAAGTGGGGGAAAAAGAAACACTTAGCAGTTTAAAGACTTCAGAGAGGAAGGAGCTTTCTAGTGTCAAACTGGTGAAGTTTAGTATTTATAGGAATTTCACATGCCTCTAATTACTCTAAACTCAGTTCCCAAGTAAAATATGCCATCTGGAAGATATTAGAGTCATTTACAACTTGTTCACTTCCTTATTTCACTGCAAAATCTTACCTCTTGCCAACTTTCCAGTGTTCTTCACAAAATGAATGCATTTTTACATCTAATTTTTACTGGTTCTTTAATAGTTACTTTATCTATTAGATAGAGACAGATAAGGGTTTTAGAAACTGGGAAAAAAGTTACATTTTTTAGAAACTAATTTTCTTGTTACTCACTGTACCTCAAGCTTTTCATGTGGACTTTTCAGGTGTGAGGGTTATAGCGTGGCTTAGTTTAGTATTGAACCACTAATTTGACATGGTTAGAGTTGGAAAGATATCCTTCGTGATACGAGAGAGAAGAAGGATGACACAAACAGCCATCATGCATAAGAATTGGCTCTTGTAAGCAAAAAAGAAAAAAAAAAACCAAACCAAAAACTCAACTATATGGTTTTGTTTTTGTTTCTATGACCTCCCAGGAGACGCCCATCAATCAGAAAACTTCTTGTTAGTAGAGCAACTTCATCCAAGTATGCCAATCTGTTTATAAGTGAAGCTTTGCGACATTCCTCTGAGGTAAAGTTGTCATTCTCATTTTACATATGTGGAGACGAGGGAGAGAGACTGAGTGCCGGCAGTGTTACAGAAATTCTGCAAACAGCAAGGAACAAAGCTGAGATAGCCAGATACTGTGTTTTAAACATAACAGCCCAGCCTAGCTTCTCCTGAAATAATGGAAAGATTCCTAGTGGCTTCTGTGGGTTTCAAATAAAGCTTCTTAACAGAGGCTTGAAAATTGGAAGTTTTCCTAAGCTATAGAACGACTGGAAGAAGGGGCTGAAAAGTCTCACACTGAATCACAAATACATTTCTGTAGGAGAACTAGACTAAATAACTTGCATACAGAGACTCATGCATATATACACACCCTCACTGTACACCTCTATATCCATCAAACACTGTTTTCATGTGCCTAACAAGTTTAATGGTTTGTGGTTGGATTAGTGCTCTGTGCATGCAGAATTCACTGAAAAGGCTGCCTAATTGGTAAGTTATAGAAGCCTTGGGTTTGCTTCCTCGAATGCCTAAGGAACAGAGAAAGAGCTGTATCAAATGGAGATCAGAATCGGTTGTGATTTCTTTTTCTTTCCATGAAAGGAGAAAAGAAATGCTTTAAAGTTATGGCAACCTTACAGCACTCCATTTGGGAATTTTGAACCACTGATTAATTTGTAATTATCCTTTGGGGATCTATGTAGTATATTAATCACAAACCTTAGGAACTCGACTTTTAAAAATATAAGGTAGATGTTTGTTTTAAAAAAAACCTGTGAAAGTTCAGAACATAAAATAAGTTCCACACTTTGGAAGCTCAGATATTTTCCCCTTGTGGGCTGTCTACAACCTCTCTGACCAATACCTATAATTAATGAAACTAAAAGAGGCTAAAGGAGAAAGGAAATTACAGACAGACGTATCAGCTTTAGATCAGAAGTTATGGCAATTTTCTTCCATCGCAACCATGTCCTGAAGCTCTGTAAATACAGTAAAATGATGGGCATTTTCATTTATTTCCAGTTAGGAACTATATAAGGGAATATTAAGGATGCGGTGTTAGACACTCAGAGCTCAATATTTCTCAGTCTTGTTCCCTTTGTTGTGATTTCAGCATCACATGCCCTGTGGGCAGACCTTGGGCCAAGTGAAAAATCCACTGTGGGATTGGTGTCTTCACATACTTAGTCTGTAGTGATATAAATGACTGCGTGGGTCTTCCCTGCCTGAAAGTGTGACATATGTAAATGTTTGGATTGATTTTTTGCTGAGACTTTATCTCAAGCCTGTATATACCCACACGATTAGGCATATTGTACAAACAAGTGGAGTTATTGGAAAATGTCCAGCTTTGCTTCTGAAACTTTTTGCTTATCAGTATTTCATCCATCATGTGCACGTATACCTGTGGATTTTTATTAGGAAAAGGCAGGTCACACTCTCTTGAGCTATCACCAAGGAAAAAGACTTCGAGCTACATACAGGAGATCCAAACTTTCAAGTCTTTTCTGTATTGAAAACAGAGTCCTTAAGTGTGTGAGATACATGGCATTATTAGGTAAATATTCTCATAATGCTGAGAAGACCTTTGGCAGACTATTGTTACATCTAGATGAAAACCATCTCCTTATTTCTTTCTTATAATACAAACTTGGAAAGGCAAAGTGCCTGGCCATAACATCTAGCAGTGCTCTCTGGCACAGGAGGCACACAAAGCTGAATAAGGAACATTCGTAGTTCACAGATCAACCCACTTACAGCGTCTGCATGTTTCCTGGCGAGCCGTTATCTCAGCACAAAATCAGTTGGTTGTGTACACTGCCACTTCAACAAACAACCCTTAAGCACATGAGTAATACTTAGGGTTGGCAACTTTAAAGTAGCCCTGGCTCTGTAAAATCTGAATGATATTTCCTAAGAGCAGTACAAAGAACATTTACTCAAGGATGGTGCTTTCAAGTTCCAGACTTCTGATCTGAGTAAGTGTGGTTGAAGAGCTGCCTGAAAAAGTCCCATGGCTTGTCTTCTGTTTTACAACTGGGACATGTAAGCACGTATCTGTGTGCATTTCTCTGTGTATATTTTTATATTCTTTATGCAAGAAAAGACCTGAATCATTTCAGATGTTTCTTCCCAAAGTTCATTCTCAGCCAGAGAAGCAGCCTGGGAAACTCAGCCTGGAAGACATTCATTTCAAAACCACTAAAGCAGAACAGGGAAGCAGAGTGTCTACGTAGATTTAGAATACTGTAATTGCTATCAACGCTTTTCTGTTAATTTGTTGTCTAATTTCAGTAGAGACATTATAAATAAAACTCCTGTTGGTAACTTATGCATGTCCTTATAGGTGCAGCTTGATTTTGCACAAATCAGTGCATTAATCCAACATGAGTGCAGACCTCTCCCTGAGATTCTGCTCTTGAAATCTGTGTTAGGAAATTCAATATTACCCTCAGAATTATAATTTTCTCATAAAGTACATGATTACTTAATGTTTATTGCAAACAGATCACTATTTAAACTGTTTCAGAGTTACTGTACTTTGTTTTTGTAATAGAGCTCACAGTTAAACTGTATCAATTTGAAATGTCATTATATAAAAGTTTGTCCCATTGAGCAACTTTATTGCCATTTTATTGTGTATCCTAGAACAGAAAAGTATATATAATTTAAATAAATGTATTTATCTTATGATAAAATATACCATAGATGTTTAAAGCTGCTAAGCCTGAATTTAGTTCATTTGTACCCTATATCACAGAGAATGTCACAGTTTTTATGTGCTTTGTGACCTTATGATTTATATCGGTCTTGAGGAATAACTATGTGTTTAGAAAGGAGGAAAACAGTGGCCAATAAACATTCCCGGTAGCCTAAAAACAGGAACAGCTTGTTAGCTGAGGTCAGCCATATGACCCAGTGCCCAGCAAAACCGCATTGTTATAGCTGGAATGTGGGGCAAACCAGCCATGCAAAAAAACCCCACCCCAGCGACCCACCTCTCATAAAAATGTCTTTCTTAGAAAGAGAGGCATGTGATAATGACTTACAGGAAGGAAAATGTGCACAGCAGATCAGCATCATCTCTGGTACAGATTAGTGGCATTGCATCTGAGGTGCATTGCCCTATGCTTATTTAAAATGGAAAACTAAGTGGAAAACCCACCAGAATTCACAAGTGTTTGCTAAAAATTTTTTGCATAGTTTTCTTCTGGTGCTTAATACTTTGGAAAGCAAGCAGGGTAATGGACATACACACAACAGAAACACATACACAGCTCATGGGCTTCAGTAATTGGGACCATACTGAATACATGCGTGCTAGCTCAAATCCCCAGCGGGAGGTGCACAAATGTCAAGGAAGTATTCATTAAATGGGACCAAGTTTGTATTTTTCCACTTCCTTTTCCTCCCTCAACTTGCTGCAACTTCTCTAGATATACTCACTCTTAAATCTTCTGAGCATTTGGACCTGTACTCAGTGAACACGAAATCTAATGTGGGGCAGCATGGCTGTGAGATGACCCCTGCCTTTGAAATTGGGGCAGTGGAAAACCTAAGTCAGGAGTAGCACACTCACAAAGAAATTGCTGAGGTCAGAAGTAATGTTCTCCTAGAACCACTCTCCCATTCTTGTACAGGCTGCTTCGACAGCTGTTATCAAGAAAAACAGTCTTCAGGAAAGAGCTGTTAGTGAGTCCAAGAAAGTATGGATAATGATGTTGATATGTTTTCTACCTCTCATGGGTCATGCTCTTTGCTTTCTACTTAGAGAAATGGACAGGGTGACATGGAGCTATAATAACATACTACCTGACAGACCAAGGGGATCTGCAAATAACTCAATGAATTGAAAACAAAAATGGCATCGCATCTTCTTTCCTTTTGTAATCCATAAGGGAGTGGTGTTCTAAGTCTTCTTTAATTAATTACAATAAATAAGCCTTGAAAGGCAATAAACCATTATACAGCTGATGAAAACACTTACTCTGCAATTAAATGGATAAAATCCTGTTTTGATGGCTTTTGTTTAGTTTACACTTTCAGTAGGTATCTACAAATGCTTTTTTTTTGTCTACTTAGTGGTGATAAGCACTACATCCAAGAGCAACCTGTGTAAGACTCTCTGGTATTACGCATTGATTCCTTCCTCTCCTTCACTCCTGGCAAGCAGCACACTAACTCAGACAGACAAGCCGTGAAATGTGTTTGGGCCGGATCCTCTTGTACGTGCAGAGAATCGGCACAAGATAAGCCAGGCTTTCCTTTATGGTTTAATAATGCAAAAGACAGGCTTTCACACACTAGGGAGAACAAGGTTTGTTTGCCTTATGCATTCTTAAAGGTATAAATTGCCCAAAACAGTAGTAGGAAGTCTGGGAAGGAAATGAGATAACACACCATCCCTTTCCTCACTTTGAGCCTCCTGAGCAGGCTCACAGAGATGTCTGAGTTGCACAGAGGGACTTGGGGACTCCTTTTGGCAGCACAGCCTCCATCCTTCTGTTGCAAACACTCCCTGTGCTGAGGCGGTGCAGACCCTGGCGTGCTGCACTGCAGGGCACACAGTGCCACTCTGGAGCTGTCCTCCCTGGCCAGCACTGCCATGGGCCTTGTAGCAATGAAAGAGAAACCTGTGGGTTTGCTCTCTCAATACCCAAATAACCAACGGCACACCCGGCTTTGAGCCAGGTGGTAAATGCATCCTGTTCAGCCCCTACTCTGAATAAAACTGTTGGTACCTGACAGGGGAGGGTCTGTAGCTGGAAAAGTCTCAACCTTTGCGTCAAAATCACTTGTTTTTATCTCAGACTGAAACATTATTTTCATGATTTTTAAATACAAACCCTTCCTGTCTGAACAGCTTGTGGGTTTCATGCTGCTGAGCCTAGGTGTCCCTGCTAGCCTCCTTTAAAATTTTACAGTGTAACATAACCTCATTTTGTTACACTGTAAACATTTCCAAGATACAGGATCCTGTTTTTTATTATGGGGGGAAATGGTAATAACCCCCCCTCTTTCCTGAAACATGCACAAAACCCCTTCAACAAATTAAACGTATGCATTCCTCATTAGCTTTAACCCAGATTTGGTCTCCTGGGCACTGTAAAGCCAGTCCCTCTTTCTCTCTGAACAAAGGGATATTAGGAGGTTTACACACCATTGGAGAGGCACAATCCTGCCTGACTCACAGTACCACCATGTTGTGATGAACAGATTCCTGAAACAGCTCCACCGAATTGAATTTCACATATTTGGCATATAACATCCCGTTCTGGCATATAACATCCGGTTTTTCAGCTTTTCCTCAATTCTACACATTTCTCCTCAGATACCACAAAGTGTCCTCTGTCCTTACCTGATTGCTGCATGGCTACTGTAGGAACCACTCCAGCCAGACAACTTTGAGAAAAATTTCAAACCTTTGTCCCTTCCCCCTGTAAAATTTCTGCACGGGAATTCAGAAAAATCAGAACTAGAATATAGATAATAGACGAACTGATGAAGGATTACCTCTTTTTTCCCCACAGGGATAAGGATCATGGAAACATGTCTCATGCCAGCAACAAAAGGATATGTCAGCTGGAAAGAACCTGAGTAAGGTTTCTACACAGCACTGTGCTCTGGGAAAATCACAGTATTGCTTGTTAATGGTGCTGCTCAGAGCAGTGATAAACTCTACCAAAAACTGCAATCCCTGCATTTGGAGATGTGATTACAACACGTCTGAACTGTTTTTATTTAACTGGCTGAGGTACTTATAATGTCATATACTCTGCTCAGTGCTGAATGTTCCCTCCAGGAACAATAAATCCTGTGCCACCACAGCTTTGCCACTAACTGGGTGAGAATCTGGCACTGCTATGGATGCCGCAGTCACGTCTTTGACTGCAGTGCAGATGCAAATACCCAACCTGCAGCAGGTGGGAAGCTGGGAGCCATTCTGCTTTCATCAGAGCCACTGTCTGGGAAGGCAGGAGCATTGGAAAGGAATTGGGCTGCCCAGGGCTTGCCTGTTCAGTCAGCTGCCTGCTTTCTGGTTTGTTACAGCTCTGCTCTGTTCACACAGTAGATAGCAGGGCCATAAAGCTGTGAGATTACAGACAGTTGAGATTTTAAACTGCAAATGTGAGCCTAGATGATCCATAGTATGATGAGACTTAGGTCATTTAGGGAGATAGGAGCTGATGGGAGAAAGTGGGCAGACACTGGACTGGAAGGCTGAAAGCAAGCTCTTTACATCTCCCATGGCTACTCAGTGAAGCCAAGTGTCAGCTAACTTCCCTGTGCCACAGCTTTCTGGATTGGAAAAATCAGATATTGATATTTTCCTGAAAGAGTTTGAAGGCACAGGATGAACTGAGATGGCCACAGTACTAGTGACACTGTCATTAATTTTGTGATTCAATACATCTCTTGTAAATAGATATATTTAATTGACAGCTCTTCATTCTTGCATCTCACCTTTTTAGCTGTGATTTCAAATTTTCGCCCTTGATGATAGACAATAAGAAGAACAAAGAGACCTAAAATACTATGTATTTTTGTGAGTCTTCATTCCAAAACATTAATAAGGAAACACAGTTTTTTGCTACTCTTGCCACTACATCAAACCTTCTTCTATTAAGCCCATTATAACACGCAACAACATTTCTTTATAACCCAGAAATAATCACTGATGTGGCTTTGCCTAGATGTGCAGGGATTTAGCCAATTAATACTCAGAAGCATCAATAAGCCCTCTGCATAAATCCCTAGACGTGGAAGAGGCAACTGAGTAGCCCTAAGCTCCTTAGGGTAGGCACTTACAAGGAGCCTGAAAAACAAAGGATTTGGGGCACAGTCTGTATTTAAGCAGAAAATGATTGTTTGACATCTGAGGGACCAGGAGTTACTTTGAGTTACCCTGAGTGACCTGTTGTCTTGGAGAACTGGTTATCTGAGGGACATACTCTGGTGCTTCATGGTAGGGTGCCTCAGCAGGTTATCCACTCTTGTTTCACTCTTCACTAAACACATTGGGCAAGTGGATTCAAAGGATTTCTGCTTCGAAGATGAGTATTTCCAGTACATGAGCCCAAGTGTAAGAGGTTGGACAGCTTTCTCCCAGACTATCTAAATAAGTGATGATGGTGATTATACTGCTGTCAGTAAAACAGAGTAGGAAAAAAGGAGGTGTGCTACCTCCTTCATAATCCTGGCAGTATTTTCTATTTGAATCTCATCTTATTATGCT
Source organism: Hylia prasina (assembly GCA_013397195.1). Classification (NCBI taxonomy): domain Eukaryota; kingdom Metazoa; phylum Chordata; class Aves; order Passeriformes; family Sylviidae; genus Hylia; species Hylia prasina. The sequence continues at coordinate 2,209,541 of VYXD01005580.1, read as the reverse complement.
TTTTTACTCTTTGATAATCAGCATATAATCTAGTAATTTTGCTGTGATGTGGAGTCTTTTCATATAAAGTTATTGCAAAAAAACCTCTTGTCGCATAAAAGCCTTAGCTAAATTGTATACAGGATAGATTGCATACACACCATGAAGTTGTCAAAACATTGTGATTTGATTAATGAGGCTGTTAATTTTCAGATTTGTCTCCCATACAGATCTCGAGCCTCTTCAGTCACATCAAGACTCGTGAGGTTAACGATATTCCCTGCCAGCCTTACCATGAATCTGTCACGTTTCAAATTACTCTCCCTTTATTTGCTGTGTAGGAATTGTCTTAGATACCTGGGACAACATGAGAGGATGAGAGCACATCAGCAAACACTTTGCTATGGTGAGGCATTCTGAATGTGAAATGCCTTTCACCCAGTATGACCAGCACCTTTTACACCCAGAAGCTTGCTCCTCTTCAACATGCATCTTGTCTCCTGATGCTTTTAATTCTTAGGGATGCAAGTCCTGCTCAGTTCAATTTTGCAGTCTCCTGCCCATCTACATTTAGCCAACATAATTGTGAGAAGAAAATCAGGGATTTGCTATAAGGTAAGTGAACATGGTTTCATATGATTTGAATCCTAAAAATAGCCTGTTCTGTTTTCCTAAATCTGCAATAACTGTGTTATTCTGTAAAGAATCCCAAAGGCATTAACATAAGTAAGGAACACAGAACAGTGCTGAGATCTTTTTCCCGCTTGTTTCAGATCATCCTTCATACAGACAGACACACACACATGAAAATCCATTATTAGAAGGCATGGTTAAAACTGCTTTTAAGTGTGATTGTTAATCATGTGTATATTGATGACCTTTTATTTGTATTTCTTTCATTTTAAGCACATAAGTCTTGACTGATTGGTGCTTTTTAAAATCAGTACCATCCACTACTCGTACGATTTAGAAACATGAATTACTCACTAAGCTGGTGAATTTTAATATTCAGCCAGTCTCATATTCAGGCCATATGCTCTGCCATACAAAATCTGAGATAAAAACGACAGCAGCAAGAATTTATATGAACATGACTTATTTTAAGAATTAGACTGTGCAGCCCTGCTTTTGCTGACGTCAGTGAGACTATTCATGCACAAGGATTTAGCAGCACAGAGGTTACACACAGAGCTTGGGAAAAAGGTTTTAATGTTCTGCAGTATGGCATCAGGTTGGAACTGTATCTATCTTTCTGCAATAAAGCCAATCCAAATAACAAGAAAAAAAATCTCTGCTTATATAGTTTTGCCAATTTCAATTGTTGAAAACTCAAAAAAGCCTTTTAGCATATGGATATGAATTAGGAATGCACAATTCTTAAAGTTGAATCACTTAACAGAATTACAGATAAGCCCTTCTGTGTTCCCCAAGTGCTTATCAGCTTCACCTAAGGCAGGTTTCTGGGTTATTTTTCATCAAATAAGTTTTATTTCAGTCAATACTGATTAAGAACCTGTTACAAATCCCCCTGTTACTGCATGACTCAAATACCTTTGAATACTACACCGTTGTACAAAAACGCATTTTCAAACAGTGTCCAAAATGATGCTGGAGAGCAGAAATACAATTTCTCAACGCATTGCACCAGCCAAAATCAGCATAAACAGAGAGAAGAAAACAGGCTATGTGATATGTTTTGCTATTGTCAAGCCCAAGAAGGCATCTCACCTAATAATTTAAATGAGATCCTGTTGCCTGACGTTTTTAAAGCCTTTTGATCTCTTTCTTCTGGTTCCCTGCATTGTGGCTCTGTAGGGTGCAGTAGACAGAAAGCTATGGATTAAAGACCATGTTGCCTATGCCCCCCTTCACTTTGCCAAAACTCCTGTTAGTGGTCAAAATGAATGTTTGCTTTTATGAAACTCTACTCCACTGGAGATGGTGGAGAACCACCTTTACTAAAGGTTTTTAGATACAGGCCAATCTGTAAAACTGCCAAGTTCAGATTTTCTGTTATTATCAAGGCAATAATTCTTAAGCCCTTTGTTAAGAAGACTTGACAATTTTGTTGGCACAAATTAGGGACTGAGATTAATCTGATTAATCTGAAAATCAACTTAATACTCACTGGATCCCCAAAATCATGTAGAGGCTTTTGTTTTGCAATTTGCTGCACTTGGATATAATGTTAGGAAATGACAAATTTTATCTTTCCAGAACAAAGACAGAAAGAAAGATACCTTATTATCACTGGTTCAATGAGAGCAGATAAGCCTGAACAATTCGAAGATAAAAAACTTAGCAGAATGTTTAGAACTTGAGCCATGCGTCTAACTTATGCATTTTCTCTCTGCATGCAACGTCAACACTGTTGTTAACTTTGATAGAGGAAGACATTGCTTAAAACCTTAGACATATTAAATTATAACAAGAATTTTGTGAAAAAATATGAAATAGGCATGAGAAATCATAGAGACTGGGAGCAGACCTTTTCCCTGTTGTAACCCAATTAGTGTCTAAAGAATTATATGAAGCATTACTATGGACCCTTATATTTCCAGTGGGTCAGATTTAGTGCAGGAGATTGTAAATTGCTTTGTGGCAAACAGCTCAAAGCATTTGCATTCAATTTACATTTAGAATATGTAACACAAGCTGAGAAGAGGTTGTAAAAGTCCTTTCAGAAAGCTCCATTTTATCTGTACATAAGCATTAGCTCCAAGCATATCTGTGAGATCCGTCGGCTCCTTTGGTTTGGCAGAAGCCTCTGGGGGAGCTGGGTGCCACTCCCCCTTCACAGGGAAATGCTTATTAATTATTCTCCCAACCAGCACTGATAGAAAAGTGTCACTTCCAGCTTTGACTGTCTCCCCTGACAGCCCTGCTACTTTGTTTAAGTGATCTCACAGTTACAACATTTTTCACAATATTTAACCTAAATTTTCCTTGCTGCAGATTAATCCTACTCCTTCTCTTATCAAGTACAATAACATCACGGCTTGCAGACAGTGTTTCTAACATGACACAGGGATCTAAGCAAGGGCTCTTTCTTAAGAGTACATGATGTCAAACTGACCTTTGACTCTCACACTTTAAATACATCTCTTGGCATCCTGTGCAGAAGAAAACAGACACCCCTTGTTTCCTAACGATTTTACAACTGGCTTGGGCTAATTAATCAGTCTCCAGCACACACAGCTCTGTGCTTACCTGGCTGGAGGAAGTGCAGATCACAGGAGCAAAGTGAAGTTTCTCAGATCTGTCGTTCTCCAGGTACTTCATTAATTACCAAACAGACAAAGGGAAATCTCCTCATGGCTTCTTCTTCCTTTCTGCTACTGTGCGCAATCCCATTACCCATTTGACTATTTCATTATATGCAAAAATAGATTTTGGTTCCACGGCCTATTTCGATTCCTGGTGTAGTTTAGCCAAAGCCAGTGAAATTCCAGTAGGAACAATTTGGCCCGCTGTCTTTAAGCCTTTAACCATCTGCACAAAAAACCACAAAAGAGACACCCAAACCTAAACCACTCATTTACATAATAAGGATGTGAACCTACTACAGCCATGTGAAACTATCATTTTTCACATGTGCTTGTGAATCTTTTCCCAGGCTTTTGCAGAGGGAAGGGCAATCTGAGGGCTGGGATATATGAAGTGAAGAGAAATGTGTGGGTGGGGAAAACCAAGTTTTAATTTTTGTCCTTTTATTCTTTAAGAAGTATGCAGCAATTACTTCTGTATTTTAAAGAAATGGTAAAAATACCCAGAGGTTACAGAATGATGCTTTTCCTTAATGTTTATACAAATATAAACATTCATCTAAAATAAATACAGAAGTAAATGGAATACACCCACCTCTACAATTACAAAATCACTTTCCCATGGGTAAATCTCACTGTATCCCCATCTGTTAGAACTTGGATTGTGCCATGAACCATTATGGCTTATATCCCTTAATTATTTTGTATCATATGAAATGTAATTGTGGACAATCCATGTCTTCATTGCAAATCCTTAATTTTCTTTTGTAAATCTACCTATATACTTGGCCTAGTTCTGTGTTGTGGGAATGAATTCCCAGGGTTAATTAGGTATAACAGAGTAAGCTGCAGTCCCGATCCCCCAGTCTCTACGTAAGTTAAATTCCCACAGAGAGAATGGAACGTTTTCCAGGAGAGAAAGAGAAGAAAACAAAAAGGAAAAACACACCTGACACTCTGCCACGTGTCTGAGGCCAGGAATGCCAAGGGAGACACACAACAACTGTCCTGGGCAGAGGACCATGACAGACACCTTACCCAACAGGGAACCCAAAAAATCTGCACTCTGCAACCACACTCTCCTCTCTGGCATCTAGCCAAACTCTTCAGACTTTGGTAGCAGAGGACATGGCAGCACAAAGGTGCTGCTGTCAGGAGGGGAAAAGATGTTACTGAGTGGAGAATCTCAGCTCTTAAGGAGCAATCTGAATACCTGCAACTGGAAAATATGTTCAAGTCTTTCTCACAGAGCTTTTCTGTCCTGCTTGTAGGATGTGTATCCTGTCCTATCCCACCACTTCAGCTCCACCAAAGGTGAAAACTGACACAGCTCCATTACTTTAAGTGGAGGCAATTTAACCCACTGGGGTCTAGCTCAAGGCAAGTCCTCCTAGTGCACCTATAAACATGTAGCAGTAGGTATATTTAATAGCTGCTTTTATACCTTGCAGCTGAATTGTGGAATTCCTGGAGTGAAGAACATGGAGTTCATAAACTGTGGCGGTTTGACAAAACTTACATAAGACCAGAAACTGCAAACCTCCCTGTGTCTCCTGTGAGCAACTAAGTATCTTGCTTCTGAAGCAGGTATGCCAGACTCCTAAGAGCAAAGGGAATCTATACTCCTCGGTTGTATTCCTAAAAGAAATAGTGCTTATGATATTACCAGGTATCTGATGAAAATAAGAATTTTGTGATTTTGACTTGCAGACATGGATTTTATTTTTCTAAGTACATTCTTTCATGACTTTGAACTAATGCTTGTTTTAAAGCTGTGCCAGTTTTCACATCCTGTACAGCTGCTTTGCCCCCTTGGTCAAAAAACGGGCTTATTATGGCAGATATAAAAACATCATGAATGTATTTTCATGATAGTTCAGCAGAAAGCCTCAGATCCTCAGATCCAGAAGGCAGATATAAAAAAGCAGATAGACAGCCTCTGAATTACAGGGCTCTCCTGACACAAAAGAGGTAATGGATTTCTTACACATAATTTCTTACTGGATATTAGATATCCTCTAATAGACTCACAATAAACTACAGCAGATGTTTGAAAAGCACATAATTTCCAATTGATTATACACTTATATCACAAATCAAACATTATACAAATAATAGTTGCTCTGTAATCATATTGCTTTTGTGAATGAGAGATTCAACTATTCAAGTATTGGTTGAAATTTTATAACTGGTCTTCTACAGTGTCCTGGTTTTGACAATGGAGTTAATGTTCTTTCCAGTGGGTTTTACTGTACTTTGAATTTAAGATAAAAATTAACAGCGATCTTTCAGTTGTTGATGAGCAGTGTTTATGCTAAGTCAAAGATTTTCAGCTTCTCACATCACCTGACAAGGAAGTAGGCTGTGGGTACAAGACCTGGGAAGAGACACAGCCAGGACAGCTGACCCCAGCTGGCCAAAAGGGTATTCCAGACCATACAGTGTCATGGTCAGTTTATAAACTAGAGTGAAAGTTGGCCAGAGGCTGCATGCACTTGGCTGGGCATTGGTCAGCAGTTGGTGAGCAACTGCATTGAGCATCACTTCTTTTGTATATTATTACTGTTACTGTTATTATTATTTTCCTTTCCACTACTCTCCTATTCAACTTTCTTTAGTTCAACACATAAATTGTGCTTTTTTCCCCCACACTCTCTCCCCAGTCCCACTGGGTGGGGGAAGGGCCAAATGAGCAGCTGTGTGGTGTTTAGCTACCTGCCAGGTTAAAGATACAGACAGGAAATACAACTTTGAGGTACTTAATACCTCCCAGCTACAGTGAGTTTTAGGATATATAAAAAAAAGCTGATGTGTGACTTCCCTGTGTGCAAGCATGCTTTCTACCTGCAAAATGAATCAATCAGATGAGAGTAGCTATGTGTGCATAATTTCACCTGCAATTTATTACTAAGTGTGGGATCTATTCAGTTATGTGGATAAGATGCAGTAACAAAAAGAGAAAGTATCTGTTCTGCTGTCAGGTAAGGAGGAAAGGCAGTATTAGGGTTTGGTGTCCAGGCATGAATCAACTGTAGCAGAGGTGGGAACCCAACATCAAGAGTAGAGTGTCAGGCTGGAAGGGTTGGAAATAAATTTCCCTCCACTGGTTGAAAGCTGGAAATGGAAAGAAGGGTTTATTCTGAAGACTTTGAAAAGAAGAATAGATGCATCATGATCATTTCAGTATTATTCAGCCACTTTGACATAATCTTTGTCTCCTTGGTTTATTCCTGTCTGCTTTCACATGAACTGAGAAGTGTTGAAAATATACAGACATTTCCACACAAAAGAGCACAAATACATCATTTGAATGTGAAAGAGGTGCTAAACAGTGCTCTCATTTAAATGATGTGTAAAGCCATGAGACACACAGTCTAAGATATATGAGAACAAGACACAAAACCATCTCTACCATGTTTAAAAGCACATTTGTATACCTACTTCATGCTGAGATTACATTCAGCATTTTTCCCTAGGTCTGGAGTTGCTGAGACAGGCAGAACACAGCTGACCTTTGGAGTGGGATTTTTGAAAAATAAATAAACCGGATGGATGAGCATAAAAGTTACAAACCTCTTTAAAACACCATATGTGAAAATCCTGTAAACAGTTCATAAATATCACCTGCTGGGTAAGATTTGCAGAAGCTGCTGCAGAATTCACCAGTAATATCGCCTCACCAAAAACACTGAACCATCTCATAATGGCAATTTATTCTATAGCTTTCCTGTTTTCATGTGCCTATAATTATAAAACATGTTATTAGCAGCTTTGGTCTGGAGGCAGCACCATCCCACAGCCGGGGATCAGGAGCACTGACACTTGGACTGAAATGCTGGTAAGGCTGAGGCACCCGTGGTGACACCATCACAGTGTTTGTCTTCCTCCCTTTGGAGGTAACTTTGCTGATATTATAGGTGACAATTTTAACAAGCAGTGATTGTAAAACTGAGCTCTTAGTTTTTCTTCCAGGCTTTAACTTCCTGAGGAGGAAGTTAGCATTGATCTAATTATCACTGAAATAAACAAAGTTTTTCCATTTGCAAGCCAGAGCTGGACCAAGCTCAATACTGCAACTTTTTGTGACTATCTCTACTAGGACCGATTTTAGGAAATAACAAAACCATTGACCACTTTAAGGGCTAATTTCTTATTGAGGTCATTTTTGAAGTAGATTTACTTTTCAGTCACAGATCTATGAAAATGTTTGAAGAGCTTATTCTTTTTTACACATGAAACCTCTTAAGTGTAAAAATGATGCCTTTTTATTTTAATAATTTGGGTTTAAATATTCACTCATTGGTTGACTTTTATCCTGGAGGTGAATTTTTATGGCTGATATTTAAATCCTTGAAAATAGAGTCTTACAACAGAATCTCCAATGTGCCTTAAACTACTGTGCAGCAGTCCTGGCTGGCTCTGCTTTAGGCAGCACTCCTTATAATCTACTGTTTGACTATACAGCTGAAGGAATACTCTGGATTTTAGTGGGCAGAATAGTTATAGATCCTAAATGACTTGACATGAGAAATGGAATTAAGAACAGTACATACGGTTTAATAGCTTTATCATTATGAACAGGCACAAAGGCTGACATTTGAAAGTCATTATCCTCTTGCACAAGCTGGTACAATTTTACTTTTAATCAAGAATTTTGGCTTCTTTTGTAACTTCCTGTCTTTCCAAGTTCCTGTGATATATAGTTCCCATTTTGGCCTCATCCTGTTTTTCCTTGCTTCTTGTATGTTAAGGAGTCTTGCTCTACTGTAGGCTAGCATTTTTCAAATACAGCACCATATAATAAACAGGAAAGATTCCCTTAGAGACACTGTTGTTTTTAGCTGATCAAAAGGCCATTCTGACATCCGCTTCTTGCTCAATAAAAATATTATTTAAGGAAAAAGAGAAACAACCCCAGATTAACATTGTGTCCCTAGCCAGACTAAAGCCTCAGCAAAAGAAATTGCTGGCGTCATTGCTGCTTAACCTATTGGTGTTCAAGTCCACCCTATTTTAGTTACATAAGGTAGAGACAACAAATCAGACTGTAAGTGAAAATGCAGCGTCCTCTATTTTTCCTGAATTTTAAACCACTTACTACAGTTTAGCAAAACATCACAAACTTAAGGACACTGCCTTGACAATATGCCAGGAGCCCATGAACTGCATCCAGTTTGGATGTTTCAAATCTGTGGGAGTTTTGAAGCAACAGGAACTTCAGGATTTGGGCTTCATAAATTGGTCTAAGACAGTCATTGCTTTGACCCTGATTAAAAAATAGTTCTGAGCTCAGACCCAAATGGATGCACATGCACAGTCTTCTGAACAGAGGCATTTCATAGTGCTTCATTGTCCATGTGGTGTGGTCTGTGGTGATTACAAATCCTAGCGTGCAGTGCTCCGTCTTAATGGAAACAGTCTTGTTCATGTGTTAAAGCAGGAATATTTTGGGCCCTAATTCAGGCACATTATTAAGCATGTGCTTAATTGTAAGTTGGCTACATTATATTAAGCAAGATTCAAGCATATGTTAAACAGGACTGTGTGCTGAGAGAAGAATGAGGAAGTCTAAGTGAATTAATGACATTTGTTGTATTAGGCAGCCTGTGTTGTGCACACTTAAACTCCAGTATTTTTCTTTCCGTTCCCTTCCACTTCAGGGATGTTGCTCATATCACTGTGTCCTACCAAGTATCCTTGCTACAGAAAATCTCTAACTGCAGCTCACTGTGCTCCTGCCGTGCCTGTGCTCTGCAGGAGTGACTTTGAATGCCACAGACCAGCTAGCACAGGTCTGTCAGTCTGTCCCACTGAGCACAGGTCTGTCAGTCTGTCCCAGTGAGCACAGGTCTGTCAGTCTGTCCCAGTGAGCACAGGTCTGTCAGTCTGTCCCACTGAGACTCCCACAGGCTTTTAGCCAAGCCAAGGGCTCTGAAGGTAGCACTACTCACTGACACTATGACTACATCAATGTTTGATACTTTGCAACACAACTGTTTCAGTTCTTGAAGAAAAATTTATTTTCATAAGAGCAGAATGTAAAGGTCTCATGTTCATTTTCCATTTTAATTTTCACTTGCAAACCAATTATGCCACTTGTGCATTAAGCCCGTGACACAACAAAAAATTTCAAAACAGTTGCAAAACTGTTTTACCTCATTGACATGGGCAATACTGTACCAACCTTGGCAATCAGCTCTGTGTCTGCCATGACAGAAATGAGTTCCTATCTAAGTCTGCCAGCTTTCCTGTCCACTTAGGGCAGCCATTTCTGAGGATTTTGGGTGGAATTTATTTCACCTTATAACAGTTGTCTAAAACCTAGGGAGATACTCTGAGCTAGTTATCCCTTGGTAGTCTGGAGAGAGAGATAAAGGCACCTGGAAAGAATGATTTATCCTGGTGATCAGTCTTAAGGTAGGATTTATTTTTTGCTCCATAAGCCACAGAAAAAACCCACATATCCAGATTAGGGAACAGACACATTTTTTTGGAAGTTGAATAAGGTGAAATTATGTGTTTTTTGATGTTTTTCTCATGGTTATTTTTAAATGACACTTGCCTATCATTCCTGCTTATGCCTTGCACTTCCATCTATGCAGCAACTCTGCAAAATACCCTGCATTTATTTCCCACCCATGTGCCAACCCTGTTTTCTGCTACGTGTTCCCTCTACAATGAAATTAATATTGGGCAGCACTCCTTTTCCCAGGAAAAAGCCTCTTTGGCAGATCACTGTTTCTCAGCTGTTTAAAAGGCCCTCATTAAGAGCAGTTTTGAATTGCCAGATGAGGAGAAAAAGTTGCAAAGGAACAACAGGTAGGATAGTTTCAGACATTAGCAGCACTCTTCTGACATCTAAATTGGAAATGCAGTTATAAGTATGGATGAGTAAGGTGTAATGTTGAGGAAAGACAGGAAATTTAGCTTCTGAGTTTGGCTTACGGCTCTAATTTTCATGTGTGCATCATACAGCTACTAGACACCTGTGCTTGGGACTTGAAACTTGGCTGGTGTTGCATCCACGTGGTGTAAAATGGCATAACAGGACTTTGATCTAATGATATGACCTAATCTTGCAGGAAGGACAACTCTGGTCCTGACACTCCAGGTCTGGGTGAGCCAGCAATTTTTGTGGATGAACGTGCAGCAAGATCGGAGAGTTCAAAAGTGAGGGTAGCTGCTCTCGTGGACAGAGCCAACAAAGGCAGGCACTTGGCAAATACAACCAATTCCTGCCTCCCTTATCTTTGACATGCTGCCACAGCTCTCCAAACACCTTTCAAAGGAAACGTGCTGCGGTCGGGCCAAAGCAGCACTGTGTGCTTCCACTGGCTTGGACTCACTGGGGTGCTGAAGTGGGTGTACACGTAAGCAGGGAGGATGTCAGGCATTCACAGAGGAGCACGTACTTAGGAGGCATCAAAGGAAGCTGAAACCCAGGAGTTGGCCCACAAACCATGTGTTCCTGCTGTTTGTGGCCTGCAAAATTCAGTGAAGCACTCCCGGACAACCGAGGTACAGATGTGGGAACTCTGGTACATGAGACAAGACTCCAGAATCAGTCTAGGAGCTACAGAAATGTTTAAAGTCTGATTTATTGCAAATTGGCTGTTGTTTGGCTGTTGCGTGTGATCAAAATGGGTCATCCTTGCCAAAGAAGGCAAATGCAGTTCTGTCAAATAGCATCTAAGTGCTTCCTTTGCTAAGTGGAAACAATTGCTTCTCCTCACTTTACACACTCCTCCTGGAATTTCCTTATGTGGCACTGACACAGTTCAGAGATCAAGCATGCCCGTGCTGCAAATATTAAAGAAATAATTGGAACAAAATACAAGAATGTTGTTTTTTTTTTTATTTCCCACAGCAAAATTTCAACTTCTTCTACAAAGAAATATGCAATAATGTTACCATCTGTGTCACTCTATTCAGGCCCTATTCACACTGCAGCTAGAAGAGTGTTCCCATGCTGAAACACTGCATCATTATTAGCAATTACCAACGTAGCTGCGTTATTAGCAATGGGATGTCTACAGCCAGTTTGCATCCTCTGTGCTGCTCTTATTTACTTTGGAGAAACAAGGAACATAAAATGTCTCTGCAGGACGCTGACATGGTGCGTACAAAGGCAGATGTCTCTTGCAATCTCAGGGGTGGACAGGGAGGAAGTGTCTGAAGAACTGCTCAGGCACTGAAAGATACTTTCATCAGTGTTTCCTTTGGAAAAGGCTGCTCAAAAAATGCTAGGGGAAAGGTGGGAGGGAGGCAAAGAGGAGAGGGAAGGAGAGAGTCAAAAAAGCCAAAGATGAAAAGTATTTTTTTTTACTGTAGTCAGCTCAGAAGCCTTTTGACAGATAATTGCTAATTATTTGAGAGAGATGGGCATTTTTTCTGCAGGTAACTGACTCTCATGCCTTAAAACCCTGTAGAGCCACTCTGGAATAGCCTTTAACACCTACTTTAAAAAATCCTAAAGACCAGCAGACAGCAAATGGTCTATTTAACACCTGGGAAAAGCAGATACACTGCAAGAAAATATTAATCTCTTTTCAAAAGCAGATGATTCAAGAACATATTTTTAGTGTGCCTTTTAACTCAGACACCAATTCAGTGTTCTGGTTACTGGGTCAGGGTGCTTAATGGCTGCGTCAGACACGGGACGATGCACGAGTGAAGTCCCCGGCTCAATGACGAGGGAATGAGATCTGCTCTAACGTCTGAGTGCACAGTTGTGACTGCTTCTCTTCAGAATTTGCCAAGAATGCACATTAAAAGAAGCTGCAGGGTAAAAAACTACAGCTGCCTGACAGACAGGCAGCAGCTTCATTTTGCACAACTCTTGTCTGTGCTCTGCTGAAATAAAAACAACAGGCTGATTCATAACTTCTAAATTATCCATGCAAGAAAAGTGAATTTTCCCCTGCTATAATGAGAATATAGGAGCCTCCCTCCTCAGCACCATGCTGGGGCAATGGTCCACAATCTGCCCCCTCACTGCAGCTGGTCCAGACCATACACACTACAACAGGCTTTAATAACTAATTTGCTAAAAGTTTTCCATTGACTGTGATTGACACAGTCCTTAAGAGAAAGCCTACTTTTGATCCTTTTCTCCAGATCTCAGTCTTGGTTTCAGATACTTTGGGAGGGTTTGCCATACTGGCTGCAGCCACGACCACATGCTCCTGCCATGGGTGGAGGTACAGTGCTGATTCCTCAGTACAGGGTGGAAATTGTCAGACAGCTGCAGCCCTGATAATCTTTGGGAAAAACTTTCCTCCACCTGGACCAAAGATGGCTATTTTGGTCGTAAGTCCTGCCTCCCCTGAGCCTTAACACTGAGGTGTCCCATCTTCATGCTCTTTCTTTAAGAAAGTCTTTTCTGGGCTTAGCTGAGGGGACAGTCCATGACCCAGCAGGGCCCTGCAATCACTGTGCAGGGATGTGCTTGTGGCCCTACCCCTCACCCCTCCTCCTAGAGAAGGCCAACCCTAGGTGACACTTACATGTATTTTAAAAAAGCAAAACAGAAGGGAACCTTCTTTTCAGTAAAAACATCCAATCTAAAATTTTAAAATTAAAAAAGTAGAGCTAGTGACAAACTAGTATTGACTTAAGCAGAAAAGCTGGGATAGTCAGTGAAATAAAGGTTCTGAAACACCATAACTAGACCTTCTTTGTTTTTATGGAAACAAACATTTGGTTTACATGGATTGCTTAATTTTATCTTTTACATTAAATAAAATGCAATTTCTTTGCTTAGTAAGTTGGATGAGGTGACCTCCTAGTCCCTTCCAATCCAAATGTTCCTAGGACAGGGTGAAACAAATCTAATGCAACTCAGTAAAATTTTATTTTCACATAAGAATAAAAAAAATCAAATTGAAAAGACATTTCATCATTTTATCATCAAAATGTGAATGAAATTCATGACAAACATTGAATTGAACTCTTCCCCTTTGCTTTGTAGGGGAAGAGAACTGGACAGTTGGAATTCAAGACATTCCAGAGTCAGACAGTGGATTTTTGCCATGTTTATGCAGTACATGTTTATACTAAAACTTCCTAATGTGATTTAAACTAGTTTTTCCCATGATAAGGGTATTTTCTACAAAAGTCTTCAAGGGTTAGCAATTGTTACAACTGTGTTGCATTTTTCAGTGCAGTTCCCCACCCCCAGCCAGTCATGTAAATAACGCTTTTTCTGATGCTGAGATGGAACTCATCCGGAAAATTCTTGTAGGACTTTCCTGAAAAAAGCTATCTAAGATTATGCCTTACTAAAAAAGCATTTTCCCTCTGGGTTCCTTAGTGGCAATAAAGCAAAAAAGATGTTCCTTGGGATACAATAAATAAGCACGTGCATGCATAGATGTGCGTAGATGTGAGATTTCCCCAGCACAGAAACATACAATTGAGGTTACAGCAGTGACAGTTCCATTATAAACCCATTTTCACATGTTTGGAGCTTTCTGAGCTGTATTATTTTGTCACCAAGGTTTACATTTGGCCTCTAGCTCATAGGTGATATTTTTTTGAGGTTTCAAAAAGTCTATTAATCCATTTTTGAGTTACCAGAGGGTAAAGAAATGCTTTTCCCACCTCTTAGATTCTTGTAGCCCTGTTACGGCATTGATTTTTGCACAGAAGTCTCTGCAGAGTTTAATAGCAATCAGCAGCCTGATGTGCCTTAATGACTTCCTCTGTGCATTCAAAAAATGACTAAACTTGACAAGTTGAAACCTTCCAAGGGGCCAGTGCTCACTGAGTAATGGCTCCCAGGCCAGTTTGGGATTATTATTGTAAAGTAAAAACAGAATAAAGACATTAAGATTTCCTTGAGTTTATAAAAACGTTTCAAAAATTAGTTTTGTCTTCAGAACAGCCCCTGAGTTTAGAGCTGTGCATCCCCTTCTCAGCTTGTGCGCATCAAATTAGACCCACTGCTGTTATTGTAACTGCAGCAGGGAAGGATCTGAAACATTAAGGAAATACAAAGTGGTCGGCCACAACTTCATTTACTCCACTAGAAACATGCTGACAAAAAAATGGTATAGTTAAGTGCAGGATGGGCCCCTTAATGTCAGTGATAGCTACTTTGCACCATATTTTTGTGTAATATCTGAATGAGGACAATCCCCTGCAAACATAAGCCTGCACAACACATAAAAGAACGTGGCATAAGCAAGTTTCTTCTGTGTCAGTCCACCTCATTTATCTAAAGCAGGACTGGCAGAGGACAGCTGTGGCACAGGGAAAGGATCCTGAAGCAGCCAGCGTGATCTTTGTACCAACCATGCCAGCAATTTGCAGATCAGGTTTTTCCTGAGCCAAAAGTCATGTCCTGGTATTTAATGGCTTTCAATCAATTTTTTTCTCACTGGTGTAATCTGGCTTTGAAGCCAAGCAAATAGGTAGTCACCATAACAATTAGACTCCTAATGCTATTTCATGTTTTCTCAGAGAAAAGGACAGTAAACCCAGAGGTATTTTTTTTTCTGGGATGAATTTTGCTTTCTGCAAATTTTGATCATAGGGTGAGGGGCAAAGAACCATAGTCAGGCAGTGAAATCAATATAAATTAACATATCCATTTCCTTTTGGTTCTCTTTTTCTTCTATAAATCTTCCCTTCAGTGGGAGTTTCAGAGCTATGACTGAGAACAGAAACAGCATCAGGAAGCGGTGACTTTAGGAAGAGTCTAACATTACTAGCTCTCATTAATTTAGCATGAATATCATGAAATTTGGTTGCATATTTTAAAGCATCAGCTGATGATGATATCATGGTATTGCCAAACTTCTCCTTTATGGCAGAGGAAAGCACCCAAAATATACTAGATAAAAAATGAAAGAGGAACCAGCAGTAATTTTTGAGATATAAGGATTTTTATAACATTTTGTAATTTTTTGTGGCCTGACTTATGATGCCCAAAATTTGGAGTGGACAAAATTGAAAAAGGAAACTGCTGTGTTTTACTGAGGAGAGTCTGAATTTTCACATCAACTGTAGAGAGGAGACAGAGAAGGAGAAGGCATCAGGTGGAGTAATCAAACATAAACCAGCCTGAAATGTTCTGAAAGGAGGCTAAGAAACAAGGCAGATGACCCAGCACAGTACTTCGTGCATTATGTGTACTCTAACAACAGAAAATGGCTATGGAATACTTTTTGGCTTTGTTTGTGGTTGGTTGTTTCTCGATTTTATTTCATTATTGTTCTAGCAGTACAAATGTCTTTGAATGGTGTGCATTGAAAGGAAAATAATGTCCAAACTGAGGAAAATCCTACAAGAGACACTGGCACCACTAAAGTGCTCTTCAAAAAAGGGCTTTCTGGGGCCTAAAATAACTATTTTCAGTCCAAGAAAAACTGGGGAGAAATCTTGTCATTGGCTTGAAGGAAGTCAGAATTTCACCCTACGTGCAAGAAGGGGGAAGGCTCCCCCCACAGCAGACAGAACAGGTCCAAAGTCTTTTGTGCCATCGGCTTCCACCCAATAACAGCTTTATAGAAGTAAGTTAAGAATGAATAACTTAACAGCTGCCCAAGGCAGCTCTAAAGTGCTGCTTTCCCCCACTGCACATGAGAAGACAGCCATTAGTGTTGCTGCTGTGAGGTTCACTGCTCCTTGGGGGACTCTGCATTTGCAGAATGGCCTGGTTTTGTACTGGCAATATGCACACATCTGAAATTGCTCACATTTGGATGCTGTTTGCTGCACGGTTTTGACTTAGTGCCATGTCTGTTACAGATTCTCCTCATCACGGATAATGTGTCTCTTGTGAGCATGAGCCCTATTCTTTATTTTTGTTTGGATAACACTTCTCTCAGAATGTCAGAAGATTGCCACATGCATTTTTACATAGCAGTATATTGTTAAAAAAAAAAAATTAACAGCCAGAAGATGAAAAACACAAAACAATGGCAAATTACTACTATACTGCTCTACATTTCCACCAGCAGTCTTTAGGGTTTTGCAAACACTAATAAGCACAGCCTCAGATATTTGAAAACCAGAGAAATGTTATGCTCTCTGAGGAAACAGAAGCACAAAGATGATGATTGACTGTCCCAAGATGAAGCAGTAGGAGAGAGTTAGCACTACAAAGAGTCACAGTACCACAGCACCCAATCCTGCACATTTCTTTAAAGATGTTAGAGGACACAGAGTTTTGTACACATACAGAATTACTTTGGTCTTTATTTCATCTACTTTTAAGAAGCTCCTACCCATTCTGCCTAAGTATTAAAGTGCAGTACTGATGAATAGCAAAACTTTAACTGACTTCACTTTGAGTTAACATTTGTTCAGCTACAATACTGACCTTTCTTCTGAGAATTTCTAGGGAGCTGTGGAAGTGTAGAGTCAGCTTCTCACTCAGCTGATATAAATCACTGGGGCTCTACTAAGTTCAGTAGAATGATCTTTAAAGAAATTGGGAATATAGTCCATGAAAAACAGCTTTCTTTCTTTACATATTTATATGAAAATTATCTGGTATCTCTCAGATGAGAAAGAGCTGAAGCTGGGATGTTGAAAGGAAGGATTTACTTTCTTTTCTATGCTGAGCATACAGGGACATGCAAAAGTTACCTGGTGATCAGATACTTATTTTCAGAGTACTCAGAGTTTGATTTCAGAACCTCAGATGAGCTGTGGCTACACCTATGAGCATGTTTTTACTTTGTAATTTCAGGTATGGGGGAGGAATAACTAAGAAACTTGCATGTCATATAGAAGATCACAGGGTGAGAGTGCGCACATGGATAATTTCCATGGAGTAAGTGAGGTGCTTGAAGGTCACACCACAGTAATTTATGTAGCTGCCTAGTAACACAAGTTAAAAAAAAAAAAAAAAAACACCTTCCTGGAAAGCATAAGTTACAGAAGGCAGAGGAACTGCATAGCTTATACACTTTGGCTAAGCTTTTGTTTGAAGACTAAAAGCTGGGAGAAAATGGATGTGTCAGGAAGGCCCCCAATATGCACATCTATATGTACCTTGCAATTTGCAACTCGCCATCAGTAAGGCAATCCAATTAACTTTTGCTGACAAATTTAGCTAATACAGGATCCCAAATCCTCTACTAGCATTGGTGACTAGTTATGTCACACAGAAGTAGCTCTATACATTGTTTTTACAGGCACTATGGTTTCACCAGTTTAGAAATCTTTACAGATAAAGCAGTAGTCTTTGCTGCAAACTGCTGACATTAGCAAGGTTTATTCTGCAAAAGTACTGACAATAGACACATTTATACTAGAATATATGTATCCACCAGTGCATGATGATTTTAACTATATACAAACAAAACCTTAATTTAAATCATTAAATTGGTGCAAAAATCAGTGCATGAAGACTAGGCTTAAAAGACAAAGATTAAAATTCTAAGGAGTACATGATACAGTTAGTAAAAAAAGTGCAAAAAATGTGCAAAGTATAAATGTAATAGCCAGTAGAAGGAGTCTAATTGGCAAATGTGAGACTGGCACTTGGAGGTAAGTTTTAAGTTTAGTTTGTGGGAGAGCAATTTGTGTGGGAAAGGATGAACAGCACTGGTTTCTTGAATAATGACTTACTATAATGAGAAGAATGAGAAGCAATTTGGGCACTATTAGCTACACTGTTCAATAGTAATAAGGAGCTTGAAAATTATGTCAGAGAAATGAGATAAAGATGACTATTATACTGTTGGAAGGCCATCATCTAGGGTAGCTGTGGAGAATAAATGAAAATGGAAACCAGTAAGGAACATAATAAGATATACTTATGGTATTCTGTGTTTGAGCTATTAGCACGTGCAGCTCTACTGGCATCAGTGGAGTTGTCTTCACTTGCTTCACAGCTCAATGTAGTCCTGTATCTATTTTATATACGTACAATTTATAGTCTATGTGCTATAAGAAAACACTGGAAAACTTTTGAAATGCATTAGAGCATTAGACTATGTGGAATGGTTAAAATGTGTACCTGATTTAACTGCTTGCCATCTGGAACACAAGGAGATGAACCTAAACTGTCTGCTGTAATGCATGTAAAGAAGTTTTGGATTTAGGCCCAGATATGAATATACAAATAGATAAAGTTTACAGAACTGTGACACAAAGTCCCAGGGGTTTTCTGGGAATGTCAAAAAACATTCAGCAATCAGAACATATGCCTTCCCTGTTAATATATCTTATGCCTCTGTCCCCAAAACAGATTATGGAGATGACTTTGAAACATGAAAAAAAAAAAGAGTTTTTATTTAAGAGCTACCTTTGCATATTTTTCTAGACTTAGCTAAAGCTACTCAAATGAAGCGACAGCCTAGGATTTCCTCTAAGAAGGGCTTTTAGCATGAGGGATGTAAGCCTCTCATTTTGCATCTGGCAAAGTGGTGTGATCGCTATGGAAATAGGCAGTGTAGCCTGCATTTCTACATGGTGATCAAGCTAAACCTTTTCTAAATTGCTGATCTGCTTTCCTTGTTACAGATGAATACATCAGAAGAAAGTCAGTAGAAGTTGTCTGGCTTAATGACAGATTGGCACAAGAAAGCAAACTTTGATTCTTATGCACTTAGGAACTTGTCTCAAATACTCACTAGTAAGAGCTAAGAGCTGGAGAAGAACTAATAACCTGTTTATGGTGATCTACGAAGTATGAGGCTGAATCTTCTACTGTACTGTAAATTACTGTGCAAACATCTGAAAACCACTGTTACAAAAAGCAATTATCAATTTGTGTAGTGCCAGAAATGTATGTCCTACTCATTAGCCCTGCTCAAGTAAGTCTGTTGTTTTAATTGACTTCAGTGTGACTGTTTATGTGAATGAGCAAAACTTTGGCTTTGAGGAAGCATTACTCAAAGCTCGAGGCAGAATAACCACTCTGGTGTGAATAGACCTCTAGTTTTCTCTAGGTTATCAACTTTCTATTTAATAAGAAGTGTTGTAAGGAAAAAAAAAAAGGGAAAAGAACTACCAGTATACTTTTTCAAAGAATGTCATGGCCCCAGCACAGGGCCGGGATGTGAGCTCAGTCCTGCCCCGCCTGCAGTGGGGTGTGCCAGTCCCACACCACAGCTCTGATGGGCTGTGTCTTCATGTGGGGGCACAGAGCAGCCCAGAGCACAAATGTGCATTGGGGCCCCAGTGCTGGGAGTGTAGGGAAGGGATTAACCCAGGCTCTCACTCAGCGTGAAGCTCAGCCCATCTGTATTTAGGGGAAGCATGGGACATGTGGCCACTGCAACTCCACGTCTGTGTGGAAGGCAGCAGACAACTGCCCAGTTTCTCCTGAACAACAGCTGGTTATTGTGCTTCTGGGATGTGCATAGTTTCTTCTGGAAGAAATCATCACATTAAATGGGTCTCTCTTCAACATATGGAGATATTTTTTCAATGGTCCTTTTGAGCCATCTAAATTCTTCATTTTATAGCATTACACAAAATACTTGTAATGATATTAACCTGCAAGATGAGTCTAAATATGCACAATCTGATCATGCTTAAATAAATAATTATAAAGTTCACACAGTTCATAACCAGCTCTGCGGATCACAGAGTTTCACAGTACCTTATGCGTGAGAAACAATCAGAAATTTGATTTCTGAGGTTACACTTTTAAAAACCTTTGATATTGCCCATGAAAATCAATTTCCTCTATGGAAGTTTAGGACTTGGGAAGGGGGTTATTCTCACATTTTTGTGAATTCCTATAGAAAAGCAAATGACCTATGCTCCCAAAAAGTTGGCAGGTGACTTATTAAACTTCTCTCAAATCTCCTTCAGGAAGTTCATTAAAAGTCTATTTGGAAATGGCCAGGTGCTTGCTTCCCACAGTGCAAGAGGGAAATCTGTCACCCTGTTTAAAAAATTGTTTGGTTACTCAGGATAAAGAAATAATCATTATACCAAGCTGTGTGGTTTTATGATGGAAAACTGTGGCTTGGTGAGAAAAGTACCAAGGTCAATGCAATGAAAAACCCACAGTGAACTCAGACATGATTTCTGAAGTCAGTGGTGGATAGAGGCCAGGACAACAGTCTTTCCCGTGGTTCACTTGAAAACAATTCTTAAGATTATGGATAAAAATAACTCTCTAGCTTGAGAGAGTTATTAGCTTGAAAAAAATATCATTAGAAAAGATTTTTTAAAGGTTTTATAAGGATTGCTAAGGCTGACAAAATTATCTTGTTTGACACTGGATCCTGTCCTAAAATACTATGGCCAAGTCAACTAACAGGAAAATAGTAGGGCTAAGCCTTTTTCATTCTTTATTCTGCCAAACCACTGCCTCTTGCAATCAGGATTGATTACAAACACCCAATTAAGAGGCATTTGGAACATGATCTGAACGCTAATCCTGTCCCTTTTTCTCTTTATACCTAATTATCAGCCTTAAGATGGGTATTAGCACTTTAATTAGTATATTTACTTTAGGAACTTCTACATAAACTAAGAGATCTATAACATAGACATAAATACATGTATATATGCACAGTCCTAAAGAGGTGCATACACCTTTATCCAAGCAGTTTGGTGTGATATATAGGCCTAGACATATACATGTGAGTGCATGTATATCTAGTTTTCAGACATAATTTCATTCTTTGGAAATACTACCAAAGAAAATAACTTAATTTGGGTTTGCATTAGCTGTAAAAAGATCTCTATATCATAATTATCAAATTATGATCCAATGTTATAGCTTGCAATAAACTATAATTAAGAAACTAAGAAACTAACAGAAACACATAGGTTTTTGTTTCAATTAGATTAGCACAGGAGAGGAGGGTGGAGAAAAGAGCAGTGTGGGGTTGACTGAAAACATGTTGAGAGTTTCATGGAGCTAATTCCAACAACTCAAGGTTTCAATTTAGAAAGGACTTAGACCTTTGTTCTGAATTTGTTTATCTCTGTCTGCAGAAAGGATGAAGGATTAGGCTTAAGGGAATCCATATTTGACCCTCAAATTTCTCCTGCCTGAAGGGCATCTGGTTGTAGCTCATCTAGACAGAATTCTCCACACAATTAAGTGTTCAGGGTAACAGAAACATCCATATATGACTGGTTTTATAATTTTAATGTGCTACTGTACAGAGACCCAAGCCAAGACTTTGCTGTGACAGGGGATGCACCCATACGCAGAGTGCAACACTGAGTTCTGCATCCCACCCCTCAGCCCTGAACATGGGCCAGCACAGACTCTCTAGCTATGACCAGGCAGTTTGGGCATGGATTTCTTAACACCTTTTCCTGAGAAAACTCAAACCACTACTCTAAAAAACCAAATTGTCAAACAGTTTGACAACAGAGACTTTCGCAAGAGTTAACTGCTTGGATAAAAACCAAAGGAATTGTTTCATTACACTGTATAAGCAGAAACAAAACATAACTTCCAACTTCTTTTAACTCTCATTTACGCCCTACAATAAAGTAACAGCATCTTTGGATACTTGCATCTGTGTGTGCAAATACATAAGGAATCTTGTGGCAAAGGGAACTTATACTTACCTTCATAATGCAAAATCTTTATGGAAAAATTGTGGGGGTACAAGAGTTTTCTGCTTTCCTGATTCTGCACAGGGTCTGGGCTGACTCCTTTTCTTGCCAGGAACCTTTCCTGCAGCCTTATGGAGGGTACCAAACAGCAGTAGTCTCCAGAAGGGCTGTCTGGGTCCAGCTGAGTGCTCCCTGAGAAAGCCTTTCATATGCTTTATATAAAGCAGAGAAATGCCCTCAAAGTGCACCCAGAAACATGAGATACCACATGGCCCCCAAATCTGCAACAACTCATCTCAAACTAAGCCAAAACCACTTATTTCTTGTTTTAGGAATAGAATGAAGGATGGCACCCTTCATCCCTTTAGAACTTCCAATTAATCTCTTGGTAACCCCGAACAGCTCTTGAGGGACGGTTTTTTGAGGGAGACAAAAAGGATAAGATGCCGCCTCTTCAGCCCAGGTATGACCTTCCCAGTGTGTCGGTGCCCACATCCCACTCTGGCTCTGACAGAGACGTCCAGGTCACTGCCCACCCCTGCCCGGGCCGTGCAGCCCACGGTGGGGGGACTCCACACGTGTGGGCTGGGTGGATTAGTGAATCCAGTTCCAAGCAAGCAGGGGAGTGTGGGCATCCCTCCAGCTGCCCTCAGCAGTGAGGAGGGGGCACTCCCATGTCTCCTGGGTACCTTGTCCAGCCAAAATCCACTAAAAGGCCAGTGCTGATGCTTAGCTGATGGGGCCAAGCCAGTCAAGCCATATTTCTGTTGGAAAGCTCAGAGGCTTTGGCTCCTTCGGACCTCTCTGCTCAGCGGTGGGCAAACACAACCCCTGCCTTCCACAGAGCTGAACAACTCTGCTCCTGTGCTGCCATGCTGCTCACCCTGCCTTGTCAGCTGCAGGCACTCTCTGCCTGCCGAGCCCCATGGTGGCCGGCAGAGGGAATTAGGAAGCTCTGACTGACATTTGCTATCCAAATAACTCATACAGTCATCAGCCCTCCTACAGAGCCTGCGCTGAACCCCGCAGTTATCAAGAAGGATGGGATTTAGCTCTGTGGGACTGGAGAGCAAAGTTCCCACTGCTTCCATGCACAGTGAGACTGCAATGCCCCTGTCTGAGATGTCCTTGGGGCAGCTTGTGGGAGCAACCCAGGGCTGTGCAGGCTCCAGGTGCACCTGGGGCAGTCAGGAAACAGCTCTTGTGTGCAGCTGATGCCTGAACCCTTCTGACAGGCTCAATGGGCAGACAGCAGGATTGTTCATGGGTGGTTCTGCAGGTGGGCAGCAAGGACATGGGCACTCTTAATCCCATCGGCTCAACCCAAAGGGCTGGAACCGCCCCTGCACAAAAGGAACAAACACGAGGCACAGGGCCTGCACAAAGCAGATCTTGCTGCATGGAAGAATAGGAGCCAGGATTTAGACAAAAGCAAATGAAAGCTTAAACTATGCAGAAACTTAAAGAGAGGCTGAGCCATGACTTTGCTTGCTCCTGTTTATTTTACCAGCCTGAGTTTGTTATACCTACAGATTTGCAGCATAAATCCATTGACATTATTTAGAAATAAAATGGATGGATGAATTTCTAACATCATTAAGGTCTATGGGAGTTACGTGGAGTTATACTTTCGCTCTGTAGGTCTGAATACCTATGCTTTCTTCCTTACTCATGGATCTGGAGGAGCAATTTTCTTCTATATAAACAAACATAGATATTTTTTGCTCTGTATTCTATAACTGACTGCAATTTCTATACAGTTCTTCTCTCTTCCATGTTACTAATCCCTAGTAAATGCAATATGAAGAGTAATTATCCATGACATCTTTTCTATAGCTTGCATGTTTCCAAAATGGGCAATTTTTCCATTCTGAGAAATTTGACAGCACTGATGTATATAATCTACAAGAGTTAAGCAAAAATGGTATTTATTTTCTACATCTATACATGATGGCCATTAAAATAATAGTGCTGTGTGGCATATCTATGAAAACCTTGTAAAACAATATAGTCAAGTCTGGCAACAAAGTTAATAATTTGTCAGTAAAGAAACCACTGTTGGGCTTTCTCTACCCAACCCTCCACCTTTCTTAAGCCCTTTTCTTCTGAAGCTTCACATTCATTTTCTTAATGTTTTTAACCTAGTGTCTGTGAAATTTTTATTGCTCCCTAGATAATGACATCTGATCTGAATGTAACCACACACCTCTTTGCTCAGCAACATTTGTCACAAACCATTATAAATTATCATGCTGATAGTGTGCATTGCTGGGAAACCGGAAAAGTTCCATAAATTCAAAGTACTGTATCAGTGACATTCTTGTTTATTATCTAGGTATAAAGTTTTACTAGATTCAAGATGGCTACATTTACACAGTAGGATACTTCAGCAACACGAGACTTGTACAGCTTGCACTAAGTGCTGAAAAGCATTTACCACATGCAACAAACAGTGGAGCATTTTAACTAATATGTGACCATATGTTTTGTCTCTTCTATTCATTTTAACTGTGTTCCTGACTCCAAGAATGCAAGCTTATTATTGGGACTTGCTTGAGAAAAGGCAAAATGGCAAACAAAAACTACTTTTCTCTTAAAGTGCAACCATAATTTCTGTTTCTTGGCTTCCTGAAGAGGAGGCATAACACTCATTAGAGTTAGAAGTTAAAAAGAGACTGTGAATTTTTTCATTATATATGTCCTTGATAACAATCTGTGGTCGACATGTTTGTGTACTTCCTGTTGAAAGACAGTACTTCATAATGCTGGTACAGTAGTTTTGTCTAGAATTTTCTTTATTAGATGAACCTAGCTTGTGTGAACACATTTTTAATTATTTGTATATCTTTATTCTTCAAAACTGTGAAAGTTGAGTCCTTTGGAATGCCTCCAGAGAAAAAGGAATTTTCACCATGTTTACTTGAAATTTAAAACAACTCAAATGGTTCTGATTGTCAGAAAAATATACATATATGAATTTTATTAGCAGTCATTTGAGAAATACTTATTCATTAAAGCATAGCATAATAAGTAGGTAAATCAAGGGCATATTCCTAAATTAATTCCAAACCCTAACATACAAAGCGACTAACTGGGAACAGCTTCAGTAACAGCTAATGCTTAAATGTGCTGCTTTTGATTCTCCTCAGAGAATCAACCTTTCACCGGTTTTACATTTCAATACATCTAGCCCTCTATATAGAGCAATATTTTTTTTAAGTTAGGTAAAACTTGATTTTCTTGCTGGCACTATGGAACAAGAAGGTAACCTTTCCAAAGTCAAAGTGTTTCCCTTCCCGGGCTTGGGGGGACCCTGTTATTAAAGTTGTTTTCAATGCTAACTAAGGTCCAAGTTGCAATGAACAGCATTATAAAGAGGATTTTGGGAGCTAGGCCAGCAAGCTAATCTTCTCTAGTCTACTCTAATTGTATGGGACATTTTTTGTTCCCAGACATGAATTCCCTTATCTCTCATTTTCTATCTGCATTTCATATTTAAGTGGTTATTAATTTCCAGTGCTAAACCTTTCAATAAACTAGAGTGTAACCTAAATTACACATTTCTAGATTGCAGACTGAGTTTCTAATAAGCTAAGCATATTAGAAAAGCAAAATGTACTTAGCTGGAAAATAAAAAAATCTTGTGATACATTTATTTCATTAATCGCCTGTTGTATTCAATATTCACTACAAAGAACGCAAATTTTGTAAGTAGATGCTGAAATTTCAGACCACAGAGATTGTTGACAAATTCCTGTTGCTGAAATAATTGTTCTGGTCCTAAGGCTTTGGGTTTGGTTTTTTTTCCACAAATACAATTCATTTCAAGTTAAAAAGAGCCATTTTCAATATAAATGAAGTAGCAGCTGAGTAATTTAGCATAGCCTAGAAAATTAGCTTTTCAGCACAGACAAAATAATAGTAAAGTCATCACCATCATACACTGCAAAGACAATGCAAACAACCCTGTTGAGAGACTTCCTTCCACCCACTACCATCTCATTACTGCTTTGGGCTCCATTTCAGGGGCAGGAATAATGCAGCAGGGAGAGTGGACAATGAACACTGAGAAGGAAGCAACAGAGGGAGGGAGTCAATCCTTTCCCTGGACCCAGTTCAGCTCAGTCTAGCACTGTTTAGCACAACACTGTGCCACAAAGATCACTTGTTCTTCAAATAATTGCATGCTGTACACCATTTTACTGCTGCCAAGGACCATGTTGGTTTTAAAGAGTTGGAAAAACATGCATTCTAGCAAGGGAGAAAAAGGATTTGTCACTGAAATTTGCTTGATTTAATTTCCTAATTTCTCTCTAGGAGCCAAAGGGTGACAAATATTTTAAAGCATTAGTAGTGTTCCAAAGAATGAAAGCAGAACCTGTATCAAGAAGACACAGAGAAATGAACCACTGCCTGAGTACAAGACATTAAAAATTAAAGAATAGGAAGTCAGTGTGTGAACATATGGTGTGAATACGAGCTGCAGCTCCAACACCACAGTAAAAACTCATTTTCGCAAAGTTTAGTTTTATGAGCACAGGGTTTTCCTGTGTTATCACTCAACTATGAACTGAAATGTTGATCTATAAGTGATTATAAAATACCACAAAAAAGCAATTAAGCACCACAATGTATCACTAAGACTTCATTTTAAGAGAAAACAATAATTGTAATCTAAGTAATCAACTTATTAAATAATAGGACAAGGATATGCATGGTAAAAAAATTAAGTGTTTGAATACAGTTGCTCTCTTCCCCTAAGTCCAACACTCTCATCTCGTGGTCTATCACAACCACTCCAGATAAACTGAGCATCACTTTATGGGACCAAATCCTGTATACTCCCATGAAATGCCAAGCATCACTGGCTATTGAGTTTAATCTTCCTGACATGCAGAGAAAATCTTGACTGGTAGCATTAATGAACAGCAACTCTCTTGCAGTTATCAGTAGGGGATTAAAAATTATGACACACAAGAAATATTTAAATAACTGATACTCCAGAAATATTTAAATAATGAATCACTAAAATATTTTCTTCATGCAACCATCAGGCTGAATTCAGAGGGCATGTTGAAGAGGGGAATGATCTGACCATATGTTGCCTTGTGCAAGCTGTGAGATTTACAGATTTGGGGAAAAGTGGAGAACAGCTTCTGGGAGGTTCCGATTCTCCCTCTCACTTTTGGAACGGGTAATTAAAGGGAATGTGAGGACAGTGGACAAAGGGAGCCTCAGCTCCCTCCTTCCTCCTCTCAGGGCACTACAGGAGAGCAGGGGTAGGGGAAAGAAAAGCTACTGGCTATAAATCAGCAGCAAAGAGAGAAAGAAGGAAATATGACTGTCAGTTCTGCAGCCCACCGCCCCTTGGAGGGTGAGGTCAATGCCAGACTAACGCTGCGTTAAGAAGATTTGGCAATTTATAAACGGACTGTCTCTTCCATGGGCTGTTTGTAGTCGTGGGAGCACAAAAGGAAAAGGAACTCCTTCTTCAAACTCCGACCCAAACAAGAGACTGACAAAAGCAAGCCGCCCAACAAACCACAACCGCACCCCCCTCCGGACATCACCACCGCCACTGCCCGCAGCGCACCGGGCGGGCGCAGCTCAGACGCAGCTTTCAAACCTCAGAGAGCTGTAAAGACATTTTTAGCAGGCACACGCACCCGGCCCGACGCTGCCCGGCCCGGCCCAGCTCGGCCCGGCCCGGCGCTGCCCGGCCCGGCCCGGCCTGGCGCTGCCC